>JAUPFN010000023.1:12569300-13169300 GCA_036924255.1 Apodemia mormo
AACAAAAAGTTTTTTTGACATTTCTTCACAACTTGTCAATTATGAAAGTAGGAAAAAAAAATTTTATGTTCAAAAATTGCGTTGAATGACATCCAAAAAATCAGATTTGATCATCATTCTGAAAATAACTAACTTTAAAAAAAAAATTCTATTATTTTCACAAGTTTTAGATTTTTGAACTCTTTGAGCTCGAAATATATGCTTTTGTTGTTTTTGCTATTTTCAGCTCAAAATACTTCAATTTAGCGGGAGGTGGCCTCAACTGATTTACGGATTTTTTTAAACATTTCACTGATTTGGTTAATAGACAAATTCCATACCAATTGAAAATATGAAGCCTATTAGAATATGCAAACGTTAGGTTGATTATTTTTCCAATTCACAATTCACAAAAGTCGCAATAAATACTTTTCATGCATTATTCAGTAATTAGCTCGGTGAAGGTTGTTCTATAGTGGAATCTTAGGCTATTATTGCCTACTTCATACGTGTGTTATCTACGCGTAGAATTATTTATCTTTTAAATCATAAAAGTATAAATAGCAAATATGATAACAGATCGCCAATACCAAAGTAACACGAGTAAAAACAATAAAGTTCAATGTGAGTTTTATATTTCATTTAAATGGTGCTCATATAAGATGAGTGCGTATCTGATTTCATCAAGTGGTTTACCAGAGAGCTATAAACAATCTTACCCGGCGTTTATGTTAAATCGCTAAAGCAGAATGAATAATATCTATATTATATACTATCTATATTAATATTATTAATGCGAAAGTTTAGATGTTCGGATTGGTGAATGTTTGTTTCTCAATTACGCTAAAATTACTAAACGGATTTAGGTTAAATTTGACACACAGGTGTATGCTAACCTGGAATAGTAGATACGTGAGCTGCTTTTTATATCGGAAAAATGAGTTTTTCCCGCGGGAATTTCCAAATACTTTTTAGTGCAGCGGGTTACACGCTGCAGCTAGCATTATTAATGCGAAAGTCTTTCTGTCTGTTTGTTACGCTTTCGAAGATACACCACCGAAGTGATGTTGATGAAATTAGGCAAGCAGATAGTTGAGAATGCAGGATCACACATAGGTTCACTTTTAAAAATATCAATCCTTACCCTGAATTAGGGGTGAAAGTTTATATGTAAGATTATATTGATGACATGGTAGGCACTCTACCATGTCATCAATATAATAAACAAAGAAATAAAATAATTGTATTTCCGGGTTTAGGTGTTTATTAAATATAGTCTAGCATTTATTGATGTATTTCTAGCACCCACAACACAAGCAAATAATTTGCTTACTTTGAGGTTAGATCAGTAAGTGTAATTTGTCCCGTGAATATTTATTTATTTTTATTTTTATTACCTTCGAAAATTGAAATCTCTGTAACAGCTGTCAGTCTAATGGTGTTATCGCCCCCATGTCTTAGGTAAGTAACTACCAATCGGTCTACATTATCGCAAGAGAGAAGCGATAATAATTTAATCTAGTTTTTAAAATGTAGCCATAGGGATCACCACCCAATTCTCTAAACGACAAACCGGTGAACTGTAGTGAACCGAAAAGTCATGGAAACAGGTGTAATACTGATTTTTAATAAGATGTAATATTCATATTATGACATATAACACTTAAAAATATAACCTGCTGATCTTACTAGCTGGCTAGTTTAGTTTTTAATTCGAAAATACCAATTGCAATCGTTAATCTATATATATATAAATCAATTAACCACCATATAAAGTTCAATGTTCTTTCGGCTGCCTGGAAGGATAAACCCGTATACTTATATAAATTACGTGTCATGTTGTTTATCCGCTATAGATTCCTAATATGTATGGTAAAACAACGTTTGTCGGGTCAGCTAGTTTGTAATACTTTGATGGCAGGAATAGGTAACACAGTGTTTTTTAATCTTTGCTACCTCGCTGCTTGTGGTTATGCAACGTTTCAATCATATTTATTTACTAGCGACTTGCCCACGGTTTCACCCGCATAGCTTTTGTTCCCTTGAGAATATTGGAAAGGATTACATACTAAAACCTTCCTCAAGAATCGAGCGATCTATTAAAAAAAAACGCATCAAAATCTGTTGCGTAGTTTTAAAGATTTAAGCATACATAGGGACATAAGGACATAGGGACAGACAGAGATAGCGACTTTGTTTTATACTATGTAGTGATATCATAAAAAAATATAACATCGGTTCTGGTGAGCTCTGGTTAGTTTATTTATATTAAGTTTTATTATATTAAATATATTTACAATTACATATAATTATAGTATCATAATTACATAGCAGTGGTTATGTACAAGAGAATTTATTAAACTTCATCTTATCTTAGAAATCGAGAAATCAGAAATCATAAGATTTTTATTTAGTATTTTTACGGGTCAACATTTTTTTACATTACACACACTGAGAAGATCAAGTAGAAGAAACTTAAAGGTTTTATCTTTTTTATGTGTCTAATTTACATATAAGATATTACACAATGTTTGATTTGTATACAATTATCTTACAATAAAATAAGAGATTGATATAAGGAGTAAATAAACTCGTGCTTTCTTGTCGTTTAATTATTCAAATATTTTGTAATAACCTTTTTTTATACAGCCTTGTGTAAAAAGGTTTATACATATTAAATACATTTTTATATTTTATTATTTATTATATATTTATTATTTACATTTATTTACCAGTAAAGATTTATTAGGTCATTTTTAATTTGTTTCTTATATCTACTTAAGTTGTATGATAATATACCTACAGCTTATTTAATATACACTTTAATTAAATATTAAGTATTCTGCTCCTGTCTACAATTTATAATTCTATGGCGAAGTTAAGTGGTCCATCAGAGTGTTTGTAAGTGGCGTGTTTGCGGTCGCTTCTCTGCGTTAAATCGGTATTATATCGATTTATTGACCATAATCGATTCACCTCAAAAATGTATAAATATAAAATTTATAAGTGTGATCTAAACAAGATCTAGCGTGTTTCCGGTCACTTTAGAGTGAAAGTTTAAAAAAGTTTTATTCAAATGAACCTATATATATGTATATACATTTGTCACGAGACAACATTCTTATCAAGTCACTACCGGTTCTGGTGGTAAGGTGGACGAAACTCACCGTCTTTTTTATCTGCATGTTTGTTACATATTTAATGTATAAAATTTATTATATTAGAAAGATTATTTCATGTAACAATAAATTATAAAACATCGGTTTGAGTTTAAATTAACCGTAAGATTATTTGTTTTCTAAATCTTAATTTGAAATTTTGTAATAGGTATATCCTTTTTTACACAGTTCTGTTTTAGTATATTTTTATTATTAATTTATTATTAATTTACTTAGGTACTTACTCTTATAACTGGCCACCACAAATGGCACACTGGCTCATTTGTTGTATTTTTATGGAAAAAAAATTCTACATGTGTAAAAAATTCTTTTAAACATTGATTTATGTACGAAAGTTTGAAAGTTTAATAAAAATATTATCTGAAATGTGTTATTATTATTTATGTTTAATAATTTAAATTTCAAGAAGGCAAAAAGGTAGATACTAATGTGGCCAAAATCAGTACTTCAATCATAATATTTCGTGCGCGATGTGGGATTTACTTGATTTTTTGTGTATTGCTCTTTGACAAGAGAAAGATAGGGACTTGGCATCAATTTCCATAAACAATCAACATTATAAAATTGCATGCATTCCAGCGCTGAACAAATAAAAATTGCTATATCTCTGTCTAACAAGTTAGAATTTTCATAATAGACCAAGCTACAAAAAATTTGTAAGTTTTCTAATTTCAAATCATTTAAGAAAATTAACGTCACCTTAAACAGCCTGCGGCCAATACGCCATTCTAAAATACGTTGTCAATGTAGGTAAGTTAAAATTTAATGTCAAATAACCTTTCTTTTTACAAATCATTGAATAAAAACTAATTGTTAAAATAACATGATCATTTGCAATATAATTTATCAATTGTTAGGTAGACAGAAAACAGCTGTTCATAAGTCCGCCATTTTTAATGACGAAATGGCACGGTTTTCCCTCAGTAATTTTATATTTGGTAGTAGTTTCCTTCATCTAAGGTATTGCTTGGATAAAATTTGGCGGACGTCATTTTTGTTTATTGTCTAAAATATGTTTCCTCGTTTTACTTGATCATGGCAGTTGCTTAACGCCCATGCCAAAAAAAAAAAAAAAAAAAAAAAAAAAAGGTATTGCTTGACTAACACCTCCTTTTTGAAAAGTCGATTGAAAATGTTAAAATAAGTAAAACAAGTGAAAGTATTGTGCGGTGCGTATACAAAGGCTACCCCTGTTTAATACTGCCTAACAATCACTATTTTACAGACAGAAGATAAAAATGACTGCCTTACTTCTACAATTCGAATCTAAACGAGTCGAGCCGACCAAATAGGAATATTTATGTACTCTACCTTATTGTTTTAGTTAGGTTAGATCGGATTTAGCTTGGCTAGATTAGGCTTAGTTAGGCTAGATTATGTTTTGTTAGCCTGGGTTAACTGTTCGGAACAGAAAATTCCGTGTCTCTGAAAGCAGTAAAGTTCCAGTAATCATCAGTAAAAGCGACGGTTATTTAAAGTGAACAGTAGGATGATAGGCATTACGAACTACTTCAGCCGACAAACTGGTAACAAGTGGTTGTTCTGAATCTCTATTGATTATCGGCTATTTCGCAAGAAAATCAGGGCGACGATCTTTATTTATAAGGCTTTGTTTGTAGTGGTTTCTTTTAGTTTTTTTTAATATTCACAATGAAGCAACAATTTGCTCCCGCATACCAAGGCTTAATCCCAGTGCCGAAAATTACCATACTTCCATACTAATATTATAAATGTGAAAGTCTTTCTGTATGTCTGGTACGTTTTCTCAGCTCAGCTGCAGAACCGAAAAAAAGTATCTTCAGAACCGAAAAAAAAAATGTCTTCACGCCCTTATCCCCGAACTCCGGGGAGGTAGGCAGAGGTACAACAAGTGCACCCACCATTAACCGAAGATACTAAGTCCCACAAAGTGAAAAGTGTAAGGTGACAAGGCTGTCGCCAACAGGGCCCTTTTTCCAATCCCGGGCAACATTGTTTTTGTCAGAAAACTGAAAAAACACATTTTTAAGTTGCCCGACCCGGGAATCAAACCTGGGATCTCATGTGGTTAACTGCGACACAGGACCACTAACCCACCGCTGAACCGATTTTGTTAAAATTTGGCATGGCTTAGGGATAAACTTTTTAGTAAAAATAAACCCTTCAAGGGTTGATGGAATGAGTTTGTATGTAAATTTATATCGATGACAATATGTTAATATACTCGCAGGCGCAGCTTTCCATAAGCGGTATAGGCTACTACCTAAGGGCCCCAGCTGAGAAAAAGTAATTTGCCTTATAGCCAATTTCACTAACACTGTCTTAGTTTAAGACAGTCCTAAATAGTGTGTGGAATAGTCCTAAATAGTGGATACTATTTAGATAGTCCTAAATAGTATCCACTTCTTGTCTTAAATGAAAATAATGTAACAGCATACTATTTAGAATTGTCCTAAGCTAAGACAATTTAAGTGCAATTGGCCATTCATGATTAAACTCCCAATGAGTATGGAATTAGGTGTAGGTTTTAACACGAAAACGCTGGTCATTATTATTATAATCGCAGTTAAACTGCAAACCACCGCACCATTAAATCTTTGGTGTGTATAGACTGCCTCGTTAGTCGAGTGGTTAGCGAAACTAACTACGAATCAAGGGGCCTCGGGTTCGTTTCCCGACAGGGATAAACATTTGTGTGATAAGGATGATGAGTATTTCTGGGTTTGGGTGTTTATTATGTATATAACAGCATTTATATATGCATAACACAAGCAAATACTTTGGGGTTATATCGATTTTTGTTATTTGTCCAGGAATATATTAATTTTCATCATTGGTAAATCCCAAACAAACTGAGCTATTTTGATTCAATTAACGGTATTTAACGCAGTTTTTGAAGGAGAAAAGCTGATAAGATTTTTAAGTCAATCGGTGAAGTAACTTGAAAGTTATTTAAAAAAATTAAGGAAGTTTGCTAAAAACAACGTAATAAAATATTTGAAAAGCTATAAGTTGTGACAATAAGATTCGATTTTGATTTTTGAAACGACATTTGACATAGTTATTTTGGTACTAAAATATCGTAGAATACCAAAAAATGATTGGTTGAAAAGTTTCGAAGCTATGTTGATGCAGTTTATGTATAAGACGTAGTTTTTTGAGGAATAGAGCTGATTAGTTTTTGTACTCAATCGGTACATAAATCTGGGAGTTATATTAAAAAATACTGTTTCGCCAAAATTATTTTTTGTATTTTTAAAAAATTTTTCAATCCGACCGAATCGGTTTAAATTAACGGGAAGTTTAAGTTGAGCGGAATCCAATCGAATGCTGTCAACCGTGTTTCGATCGGTCCAGCTGTTCAAAAGTTATGAGATGTTTACATACACACACATACACACACAAACACACACAAACACACACATAAATACATATAGACATACTGACGTCATCGTAAAAATAGTCGGATAAGGTTCCTAGGACCTCAAAACGTGGGCATCTGGTGAAAACTCGATTTTCTGAAATCGGGAATCGGTAGAGGGATGTTAAAAAATGTAAACAACTTCCCATTTGCTGCATCAGATCTTCACTAAATTAAAATGGAACCACACGGGAAGCATACCTTTTGAAACAAAAAAATAATTTTCCAAATCGGTTCAGGCGTCTTCTAATGATTATTCGAACATCTTCGATTCCGAAGAATTGTAAATCCTTTTTTTGGAAAGTCGGTTCAAAATCTAATAGAGTTATTAATTTTTTAGACAAAACTGACACACGTTCAGAGAACTCAAGGAAATTCTAGATATCGTTGATATTAGTCCAAATAATTGCATTGTGAATTTACAATTAGGTACTGGTTTGAAAAATTGATTTGAAAGTTCGAAAAAGTTAAGAGCTCCGAGACTTTGTCTAGGGGAATTAGGGAATGCAATACTGGGATACACTGCACTGGTTCGGCATGCTAAACGCGGGAGTAATCCCGGTCGTAAATTGAACGAGATGATACACAGGATGGCGGGATTAAAAAAAAAAATCATGTGTATATGTTACCTACATATGTACTCTACACACGCAGCGGCCACATTTGGTTTTTCGCTGATTGTTTGATATGCAAAGTCATAGAATAACCGTTATTCCTCTAAGTGCAAAGTCATATGTAGTTTAGAGTATGAAACATTACAATTTACATTACATACTTTTTTATTATGTCATAAGATAGCAAACAAGCAGATGGGTTTCCTGATGGAAAGAGTCAACCATCGCCTATAGACACCAAAGGTGTTAATGGTGCGTTGCTATCTTGTGGCGAGGTCTAATGCTACATGCATAAGTTTATACCTTACCCTCCAAACCGGTACACGACAGCGACAAGCACTGATGCTATTGCGGCAGGAATAGACAAGGCGGTGGTACCAGACCCGGGCGAGACAATGTAGAACTCTACCACCCAGTAGCCACGATGGTAGTGACTCGCGTAGCCAATCGGTCGCCTTTTACGACCTGCTTGGCAGAGCGGCAGTTGGTCTATTATTCAAAGGAGCCCGAAACCAAAACGGTGATTTCTCAGCAATCAGGCGATTTATGTATTTTGGAGGTTCTTTTAAAGTGTTTTGAGGATTGTGAGTGTCCATTACATACTTAATTAACGGTTTTAGAAGTTACTTTCAAAATAATATTTAATTCTCTACTTCCCAAATTTCTATTTTTTTAATATTTTTTTTTAATTTTATTAAGATAGGCAAACTGGCAGACGTGTCACCTGATGGTAAGTGGTCGACGTCGCCAATGAACAAACATGGGATACATGGGCTGGAACTAGCCCAGGTATTCCATTCGTGTGTTGCTTATCCTGTGACATAAGATGTTAAGTCTCGGTGCCAGTAATTACATTGCCTGTCTTGTCCTTCTCTCCGAAACACAGAAAAGCTGTTTCACGGGAGAAATAAGCGATGGTGGTACCCATGCAGCCGGGAGCGCGGCACAGCGCATCCCTCCCACCGCGGTGCACCGGTAAAATAATAATAATTATTATTATCTGTAAAAGAATATTAAAACTTTTGATTCTTAAAATTTGATTTGTTTCAGCAAGGTTGAACTTGTTAATTAATTTTTTGCTGTCTTTTTAACCACGCGGGATCGAACAAATGCAGAGGTCCCGCGGGATTAAAAATCCAGACCCGAAAATACCTGGATTGAATTTTTTTACGGGGATTGCATTTCCTAAAGAACCTATACAGTTCGTAAGAGACAAACGACTGGTTCTGTGAGTCACTACCATCTTATCATATTGAGTGTCTACTAGGTGGCAGAGTTCTGCATTGTCTCGCCCGGGTCTGGTCTGGTAACAAAGCCTTACCTGCCGCAATAGCGTCAGTGCTTGTCATTGTCGTGTTCCAGTTTTGAAGGTAAGTTAATCGGTAAACTTATGCATGTGGCATTAAGATCACTACAAGGACATCTTTAACATCTTTGGTGTCTATGGGCGAACGTGATCTTTTTCTATCAGGAGAGTCATCTGCTTGTCTGCTATCTTATGGTATAAAGAAAATCGGCAAATCCTTTGCCAGCTACCTAGCTGGTAAGGTATTTGCCGATTTTCTTTTAGTTGCCGAAGATCAAATAAATTTCTGGTACAGTAAAATTCACCGATATACCTATTAGTTAGTGAAAGGGGCGTTAGCCAAACTGGTATATTAGTTTGTTTCTTTCACGAGAACGATAACTTCACAGGCTTGTAACATAACATAACTGAACACCGAACTGGTACCTACTAAAGTCTTAATTTACTTAGGTACTACGGACTTACCCGAATAAACACAACAACACTTTTATGCGACGTGATCGAAGCTGAAACCTCATGATCTGACTCAAATGCATTCGTTATTTATAAAGTAGCACTTTTAATAAATAAAAACACATTGAAATAAATCTAAAAATTTTCTAGGTAAGTACCTGATATTCTTTCGCATCTATTTTCATAAGATCCTACAAGTTGAAGATTGACCCTTTGTCATATTTTCACACAATATATTTAAACTATATATCTATGTATTTGTCGAATTCAGGTAGCTATTGAAGAATAAATTTACCTTACTATTGGCATCAAATAATATATCTAATATTATATAGGTAATGTATATCTGGTACTGCTACTGGTCATCTCAAAAGAGAGGAACATGTTGCCGTCAAGGTGTCGCGGTTAGCTTTTAGGTAGTAGGGTACGAGTTCCCCGTTTTGGTCCCGAGCTCCTTTGAAGAATAGGCCAACTGCCGTTCTGCCAGGCAGATCGTAAAAGGCGACCAATTCGCTATTCGAGTCACTACCATCGTGGCTACTAGGTGGTAGAGTTCTGCATTGTCTCGTCCGTGTCTGGTACCACCGCCTTATCTATTCCTCTCTCAATAGCGTCAGTGCTTGTTGCTGTCGTATTTCGGTTTGAAGGGTAAGGTAGCCGGTAAACTTATGCATGTGGCATTAGACCTCGCCACAAAATAGCAACGCACCATTAACATCTTTGGTGTCTATAGGCGATGGGTGACTCTTTCCATCAGGAGACCCACCTATTGCTATCTTATGAAAAATGCCATAACTTTCCACATTAGTAATTATCACTGTGTTCTCTATAACGTCAAATCTTTACACCTTTGTGTTCTAAGGATATCTGAATTCTGACTGTACGTTCCTGCTACGGAAATAACACCACATTATAAAATATGTTGTACTTTATGGATATGTAAAGTACATAGTTTATAATGTGGTGTTATTTGTTTTCATATACAAAAAGAATATCTCAAATTTAATTTAAAAAATTATGAATAATTTTATTTTATACACATTTCAGAAAATAATAGAGTATATAATACAATTTAAGATTGATGTCTATTTGTTGAAAAATAAAAATAGAATGTTTAATCATAATGAATGCGACATCTGTTGTACATTAATTTAAAGATTAGTTTGATAATGTCTCAATAGATAGCGCTTTAACAAATAAAAGTATAATGCTTCTACTACTATTTCTACTACTCGTCACTAGATGTCAGAACGTTTTCTACGACGAGTGTTTTTTTCTTTAAACGATAGATGGCAATGTATACTTTTTGTAAACATTTCAAACTATAATCAAGTGTAGTGAAAACCTCTTCAAAATAAATTACATATATGAATGAAGTATTAGGTAAAGGTGGAGCAAGCACTCGGATTAATCACTTGAAACATAAACCTACGTGATATCTCTGTCTATGAGGTCTCCCCATCTCTTTTAATACTGCTGTGTTAGAAAGAAGGGGTAAGACCTCAGAAGGTGACAGCAGTATTACAATTACAAGTTGTGTTTCAAGTAGGCATTAGAAGTGTTGCCTCCAGATATAATACAGCTTCATGGTATGTACCTAGTACTGCGAACCTATTCGTACCTCTTAATTTATATGACATGAAGAAATTTCCTTTACCTGTTTCATAACAAAAAAATCTTCATAACAAAAAAACAGATTGAGTTTAGCTATACATAGTTTATATATATATATATATATATATATATATATATATATATATATATATATATATATATATATATCATATCATCATCATATCACACCATATTATGGTAGAATATGTTGGTAACTTAATCAAATTTTTAATAACTTGTAACTCCCATATTCTGGCAAATAAATAATTTCTTTCTTTTTTTCTCTTTCTTTCTTATTGCAATATGGTTGATTTGGCCATACATACAATGATATTGAACCTGGAGATTCTTCTAAATCCATTTTGGTTAAGTGTTCCCCGTTAGTAAAATGGAGAGCGAACCTGACTACGCATCAATAGGGATCGGGTCCGACTCCCGACAGGAGCAAACAATTGAGTGATAACTTTGTATGGCAAAACAACGTTTGCCAGGTGAGCTAATGTAGTTATAAATAAATATATTTTAGTCTATGGTATTAGTATCGTTATCTGACAACTATTTTACAAGCATATAACTTGCTTATCCGGGGGTTCGAACAATTCGTGTGATTTGTCCAGCGATATTTATTAATTTTATGGTCTATCTCTTACCAGGCGCGGATGCAGCTTTCAAAAGAGGTTGTGGGCTCAGCCGCTCAAAATCGGCCAAGTGCGAGTCGGTGGATATAGTGCATAAGATACTACTCGAACCCGATCACAACGCCACCTCCTTGTCAAATCATGAATCAAAACTGTTCTTGAAACCACTCGAAATTTGAAAACACGCAAAAAATTCACTTTTAAAAGTTTAAGAGGAGTTCGAACACGTACACATGCACGGAAGAATCCATATCTCCATACTATTTGTGTCGCCATACTAATATTTGAAATATCTTTAAGATTAATTATTTTGATTGGATATATTTTGCCTTTGACGATCGTACAGTGTTTTTTTTTTATATTGTTATTATAGATACTAGATGAGATCTAAATTGATCGTAAAAGTGTGATTCGATGTTACTCTACTCACGAGCGAAGCTGCATAGCACATATTTCGATGTTTGCGTGTTGTCGGCCGATAACTCAACGTTACTTAGGTACACATGGGCGTAACGAGGGGGGGGGGGCGGGGAGGGGCAGCTGCCCCCCCCCCCTGGAATTTGTTTACCTCTCTACTAATTATGTACTGTTGAAGATAAAAAAATAATATGTTAAAAATGTAGTCTTTAAATGTTACGGTTGCCCCCCCCTGGCCCAGAACCTGGGTACGGTCCATGTAGGTATACATAGTTTTAGTTTTTTATTATAAAAAGTAGATGGGTTTCCTGATGGAAAAAGACAACCATTGCCTTTAGACCCCAAAGATATTAAAGGTGCATTGCTATTTTTGTGGCGGGGTCTTAATGCCACATGTATAAACTTGCCAGCTTCCTTACCCTCCAAACCGGAACAAGACATTGTGGCACGAATAAAAATCAGGTTCAATTCAGGGACGGAACAAAACATTGTGGCACGAATAAGAATCCGGTTCAATACAGGAAAAATTATATGTAGATTCTAACATGCTCTACAATCTACCTTTTATGTTGGGCGTAGGTATATTTAAAAGTTTTATACAAAATAAAATGGGCCAATGAATATAAAGTACAGTCCAAATAAAAAATTAAGCTTACTATTATGTTAATCTATGTTAATGTAATAAAATTGTATTTCTCTTTTCCTTATTATTTTTGCCAACATTCGCCTTTCACGAACTGGCACTGATGCTATTGCGGTAGAAATAGGTAAGGCGATGGTACTAGACCAAGGGCGCATCCAGCCTTCGGGTCAGGGGAGGTCACATATAGGAGGGGGGGAGGGGGCTGATCCCTATGACCCCCCCCCCACCCGCTGGATCCGCTTTTACACTAGACCCAGGTGAAAAGATACAGAACTGATAACTGTACCACGTAGTGAAACGCTCGGTTCATTCTGTCGATCCCTTAATAATGATATTCCTAATAATATTTCTGGACAAATTACACAAATTGATCCAACTCCAAAGTAAGCAAATTATTTTTCCTCAAGTTAATTAACGTGATAATGGTGATAATGAGAAATATTCGCCTCTGTGGTCAAGTGGTCCAGCGTTGGCGTCGACCACATGAGGTTCCGGGTTCGATTCCCGGGTCGGGCACTTAAAAAAAAAGTGTTTTTCAGTTTTCTGATAAAACACAAAGTTGCCCGGGATTGGAAAGTGCTCGGTTGGCGATAGGCTTGCCACCTATCACATTTGTGGGAACAAGTATCTTCGGCTAATCGTGGGTACCATTGTTGTACCTCTGCCTACCCCTTCGGGGATACGGGCGTGAAGATACTTTTTTTTTCTTTCTCACAAATTTAACAATTCCTCAAAATTGTTTATAAAGCATGGAACAGATTAAGTTTAGCTCTGCATTAATTTTTGTTTTTAATTAGAAGTCTACCTATATATTTATTTTTTGTGTATATAAATATTTTACAGTCAATTGTTAGTTTTAAAAAATCATGTGGTGTTTACCTGTAATTATTTGTTACAATAAGCAAGTTATTTTAGTTATCTATAATTCAGTTAACATTGTATACAAATGTTGGTAAGCCTTAATAAATAAATAAATAAATCTTCTTTACTTAAAACTGATTCATATCAGTGCAATAAAACACGTCTGAAAACAGATAGCTCTGAAATCTCGGTACAATGAAACAGAGGTCGTATTAGGTATCAGTTCCCGAGCCGGCGGCCGGCCGGGCATGTGGTTACTGTCGGATCTCAACAATATCTTCATATTACCTCATCCTATACTGGATTTAGAGAAAGTATTCTATCATATTTTTTTATGCTTTTTGTCGGTACATTAAATGAATAATTTTTAACGCAGAAAAACTGGATCAATCGACTTCACATTTCATGTTTCTTCGGAACTCTGCATCATGTCTTCAGTTAATTCAAATGGAACCACACGGGAAGTAACCCTTCCTAACAAAACAAACAATTTTCATAATCATATCAGAGTTCTGAGGTAGCAAACATAAAAAACATACAGACGAATTGATAACCTTTAAAAACGAGTTATGGAGCACTTTCTTTTCTTTATATATTTTTATATATCATAAGATAGCAAACAAGCAGATGGGTCTCCTGATGGTAAGAGTCAACCATCGCCTATAGATACCAAAGATGTTAATGGTACGTTGCTATTTTGTGGCGAGGTCTAATACCACATGCATAAGTTTACCGGCTACCTAACCCTCCAAACCGGAACACGACAGTGACAAGCACTGACGCTAATGCTGCAGGAATAGGTAACGCGGTGGTACCAGACCCAGGCAATGCAGAACTCTACCATCTGGTAGTCACGAAGGTAGTGACTTGTATAGCCAATCGGTCGCTTTTTACGACCTGCTTGGCAGAACGGCAGTTGGTATATTCTTCAATGGAGCCCGGAACCAACACGGGGTAAAGCTGCAAGGGTCTAGCTGAAGTGTAAATTTCTTTGTACTGCATACAGTACAAGAGAAATTTTTCTACTTTTTACAGTATATATTTTTCTACATTTTTTTTTTAAATCTTAAGTATATGTTAGGTTTAGTTACGTAATTTGTATTTTTTTTTGTACACTAGGTCTACTCATTCCTTTCTTTTATTATTTTATTCTCCTTTCACGGGTTGGCTGGAAGAAATCTCTGTAGAGATAATCTCGCCCATTGTACTTATGTTACGTTTGTATTCTATTATTAATGTTATTTTCTGTGTACAATAAAGTGTTAAATAAATAAATAAATAACCTCCTCCTCGTGGGAAGTCGGTTGAATATAGCGACACATGTTATATTTAGTAATTGGAAAAGGTATTTTGCACGGATTAAACTAGGTACGCCTTTCATGGCAATTTCTTAGATTGTCAATGACGCTTGCATTTACACCCCGAAATACAGACATAGACAGAGTCATTACTGATGAAATAAAATCACTCCGGAGGTATTCTTTAAGCCTTAGCTTTTTATTCGACACAATAAAATAGCACATTATGGCGTATTTCTATTTTTTCACGATATAAAATATCCACAAGCGTTTAACATTTACGCGACACATTTTCCGCCCAACACCGTATCTATAGTATTTGTGTGGTCTGTGCAATGATATTATATATATTGTGGTATTTTGTTAGACAGTACAATTGTCGTTTAAAATATAATCATGTTTTAGTATTTAGTAAGTTAAAATATAACATATTATAATAAAGATAAAAAAATAATAAAAAAATTAAACCGACTCAAATATATGTCAATTATACCCTTATCTCAACTACTTCGATGGAACTTGGGCTGTTCCCTAAGTTGATATATATCCTGATTTAAATCATAGATAAGAACCCTTTCGCAAAATAAGGTACATAAACACGATAGAATGTCGAGACATGCTACGACGCGGCATAATAGTTATGTAAGAAATTGTGTAACGGCCTGGCCACAAGAAATTCGCGCCCACGATTTTTCACGCGGCGCGAACGGCGAAGCGTCTGGTGTCTAAAACAAATGTATAGGAAAGTACTAGCATGCCACGCGGCGTGGCGAAGGGCGAGGCGACTGACGAATTTTTCCGCTCGGTGGGGGACGCGGCGAGTGAGTGAAACAAATGTATAAATCAGCATAGTGCATTTTTACTTTAATTTAAAAAAATTAAGTATACCTAAACAAAATCCAGAGATACAATTTTTCTTTCTTCCCACAAAGTTGAATATTCATAAGAATATAATTATAGTAGTGTCGCCAAAAATCGATAGTTTTAATCTAGAAACAAACTATCGATTGTGTCGCTAGTATCAATCGTTGGACATAAACGAAGTATCGATTCTATCAATAGTATTGTTAGACAACATTGCATTGACTATCGATGTTTTCGATATTATTGATAGTTTGTTCAATCGTTAGCATCGGTCAGCATTAGAGTAAAGATGACTATCGATAGATTGCATAGTATGCATACTATCGACAGTAATTGTGATTAATGTAATATTAAATAGCAATACTATCGATATTATCGATACTTTTGAAAATTTATTTTTTCACCATGAATATTATCGTTGCTATCGATTGTATTGCTGTTTATTGATAGTATTGTAGTTACTGAGGCACTGAAACCATATCGATAATGAACTAGCAAGCGGCAACACTATAAATCAAAGGTTTCGAGTTTGACACTTATTCCAAAAATTTGTCTTGATATAGTATGTATTTCTCATCCTTCTTGTGAAATTCAACTTCTATACTATACCCCGATTCTTATTTAAATCATGTAAATCATTCTCTTCCAAATAGTAAGTGTTGAAGTACAAAACTACTCCCCTCCAAGCAATATTGAGATAAAGTTGAAAATGTCATTTCGCGTTCGGACTATACTGGTCGCAGCGGTGAACGCAAATTCATGTGGATGTGGCCTAAAAATCCGCGCCGCGCGAATTTTCGCCTCGTCAACCGCGCCGCCACCGCCACCGCCGCCGCTTTGCGTAGCTGGGCGGTAAAGTCTTACGGCCGGTTTCTGAAACGAAAATCAATTTTAAAAAAAATCGGTTGTCTGTAAAGTTGGTTTACAGACGATAGTTGAACGTGACAACGTCTTAAGAAAATACTAATGGAATGGTAGCATTTACGGAACGCCTCAGAGCGAGGTAACGCCGCATGAGTCATGTTTTTTCGTGCGTGCAGCCAGCTCTATCGAATTATAAGACGTTGTCACGTCAAAAGCAAGGCTGGTTTTATACCTAGTTTAATTTATGTATAATTATGTATGTGAAACGCACACTGGCCGTAGAAGGCAGAAGCGCAAGAGCGGCCCGCGCCTGGGCTGCGCTGTGAACAGTGTGCGTTTTCTGAACGGCGCTGCAAAAGCGCGCGACTTTGAAACGCAACTACTACTCTCATATATCTCCGAACGCGCGCTGCCCAGCGGCACGTCTAGCGGCTTGACTATAAAACCAGCCCAATTAATCTGTGTTTAAGAGATCATTTGCTTATAAAAATTATGTTAAACATAGATTAATTGCTTGTTAAAAATTATTTGCATTTCGGAAGCCGGCCTTATAACGCTTCGACTCGATAACCGTTAAATTACGTGAATTAGGCCCCTGAAACTTTTAACATCCGTCGTTTTTGCGTAGGCGTTTAAGAACAAAACGTAGTACCTCCGTTGTTTCGTTGGTTTAAAATAATGAATTATTACTTACATTTTGAAGTGACGTCCGATTACCAATTGTTGCTGTAGGCACATTGGAAATCAACACATAATTCCAATCAATTTACACCTTCAATCTCGGACAGAGTAACCGACAAAACGATATGTCAAACAATTAAAATATTACGATACATATTTGTATGACGGTTTATAATTCCAAAAATAATTGACTCATGTCTCATAGCATCTAATTATAACTTTTATTATTACTAAAAATAATTTAGTTATATTATTAAAGTTCATTTAAATAAATATTGTCAAAAAAAGTTAAGAGTGCATGAATGCCAAGACAAATTTAAGTTAGTAAGGTATTATTATTAGTAAGTAATAATAATATAAATTATTACTTACTAATAATAATACCTTCCTCCTGTCTGTCTGTTATTATGTTGTTATGCTATCTATTAAACAGGCAGGACCGATTTTGACGGGACTTTCACTAACAGATAGCTGGTGTAATAAGAAGTAACTTAGGCTACTTTTCGTTTAGAATTTTTCCACGCGGACAGTCATGGGCACAGCTAGTCATATTATAAATAAATATTATAAATAATTAACATGTTATTTAAATTATTACTTATGGAGATGCTCAGTAATAAGGCAGTTGTCTTCTTAAAAATTGGTAAAGTGCGTGATGAGCCACGTGCAATCTAGGGTTCCGAAGATGCCCATCACAATGATGCGGACTATGAAAAGGATATTTATAGTTTCATACTATGAACATTTAAGCTATTCAACGTCGATGACTAATACACCCTGTGTTGGTTCCGGGCTCCTTTGAAGAATAGGCCAACTGCCGTTTTGCCAGGCAGGTCGTAAATAGCGACCGATTGGTTATGCGACTCGTTACCATCGTGGCTACTAGGTGGTAGAGTTCTGAATTGTCTCGCCCGGGTCTGGTATCACCGCCTTACCTACATCTGCCGCAATAGCGTCAGTGCTTAACACTGCCGTGTTCCGGCTTGGAGAGTAAGGTAGCCGGTAAACTGATAAAGTAAAATACAAGAAACAGGGTTTTGTCGGGGACGTCTGTTCTAAATATTTAATGAGAGGCCCCTTAAATAAGTATTTATTTTATTTTAATAATTTTTTTATAAAGCAACTATAAGTGTCACTAAATATTCTGTGAATAGTTGAAGTTGTCGCTATTAAGATAGAGAAACAAAATTGCAGAAAAAACACGTATGTTGTAGGGGAGCCCCCTTACATATTTATTATATTCTGTTTTTAGTAAGTATTTGTGTTGTTATAGCAACAACAGAAATAGATACATCATCTCACACCTGTGAACATTTCAAAAGCTTACCTATCACGGTTTATGAGATACAGCCGGGTGGACATATTGGCCGGTATACAGATGGACAGACGGACAGACAGATAGACAGATGGACGGACAGTGGAGTCTTACCCATTTCTAGAGTTTCGTACCCAATTGGTAAAACGGGACCCTAAAATGAGTTTTTAAAGTACGTAGGAAATGTTACGGTAACAAGGCTTCATTTTTAAATTTTTTAAGCTATGCTAAAGTCAAAAAATTGAAATATGGAATGAGGCTAATCTTATCAACATATTGAGAAATGCCGGGTCACATCCTTCGACAAGGTTGGCCAAAAAACCGCTTCGAAGCCGGCGCCAAGACCCCAATAAATAATTTTGGCATTTTGTCGTAGCCGCCCATGTGTTGAAAACATTAAATGAAAAAATGTTGTCATTGATATGCACTTTAGAAATTATTTTATAAACAAGAACGCGTTACGCTATAACGTATCAATGGTAATATAAATGCGGAACTGTCTGCCTATCTGTTACGCTTTTCGGATAAACCATGAACAGATTTTCATGAAATTTGGAAATGACATAGTTGAAGACCCAAGATCTAATAGAGGCTTTTTAAAAAATAATCACCTAAGGGTGTAAGGGTTCCCTAAGAATATTATCCCCAATAGGGGAATAAGGAATGAAAAATTGTATGATATATAATATTGATGATAATGTATTACTTTACTACAGGAGAAGTTACGCGGGTCAAAGTAGAAAGTAAGGTAAGGTGTTTTATCGGCCTTTTATAATATCACAAAATAGCAAACAAGCAAATGACCCTCCTGGTGGAAAGAAACACCAAGAACAAGAAATCGCTTATAGACACCAAAGATGTTAATGCTGCGTTGCTATCCTCGTGGCGGGGTTTAAATCCAATTTAAATCCATATGCATAAGTTTACCGGCTACTTTACCCACCAAATTGGAACATAACAGTGACAAGCAGTGACGCTATTGGGGCAGGAATAGGTAAGGTGGTGGTTCCAGACCCAGGTGAAAGGATGCAGAAATTTATCACCTAGCCATTATGGTATCTAATGACTCGCATAGCCAATCGTTCGCGCCAGGTTTAAGTTTAAATTAAGAAACTATATGGATAATATACCATGGATAAAGATCCTATAGTCGGGTACTATGAGAATCTTTATCCATACCATCCAACTATACCTACGTAGTCGGTTAAAATTGTGTAGCCTCTATAACTTTCTCCATTAAGACCAGTAGTGTTAACTGTATGCCGAATTCCCATTGAATATATATATAAAATGTTTTACGTGAGAAATTCTGCGTAAAATTATTAAGTAGAACACTACCGTCTCCCGTTTTGCGCCGGCCCGCGTGCAATCAAAATTATTTTAATTAATATTTACTGGAAAAATTACACGGACTTTTTAACCGCAAAGCAAGCAGTACAAACACGAAATGCAAACATTTGCGCTCATCACATGAATATTTGTTCCCATCGAGAATCAAACCCGAGCCCCATTGATTTTGTAGTCATGGTCGTTAACCACTCGACTGGGCATTTTAAAATTTATTTCTTAAAATAATAACTAATTGGTGATCTGTGCTAGTGCACACACATTGGTGATCTGTGCTATTATTTAGTAATAATACTAATAATTTATTTACTTATCACAAAGTTAGTACAAATGCTATTTTATTTTTAAACTGATTCCAACTTTGTGAGAGTCTGGTGCCTGAAAAGGTATATGAGAAAACCTGTGACACAGGTCCCCAGCGCTCTCCCATAGAAACAAATAGTATAAAGCATGGTATAACTTATTCTAATTTAAGAAACCACTGTAATGAGATTGTTATTTGAGCATGAGATTATTAGTTTGTATCTTGTGTAGTATCTTGAGGTTGTGGATCTACTTTTTTCCCCGTGTTAGTCACGGGCTCCTTTGAAGAATAGGCCAACTGCCGTTCTGCTAGGCAGGTCGTAAAAGACAACCAATTGGCTAAGCGAGTCACGACCATCATAGCTACTAGGTGGTAGAGTTCTGCATTTTCTCTCCCGGGTCTGGTACTAACGCCTTACCTATTCCTGCCGCAATAGCGGCAGTGCATTTCGGTGTCATGTTCCGGTTTGGAGGGTAAGGTAGCCGATAAACTTATGCATGTGGCATTCAACTTCGCCACTAGATAGCAACGCGACATTAACATTTTTGGTGTCTATAGGCGATGGTCCACCAGGAGACCTATCTGTTTGTTTGCTATTTTATGATATAAAAACACTTGAACTAAAAATGTATGAAATGTATACGTGAGTGTGTTAGTGTTGTGTGTATATGTATGTGTATGCGCATGTGTATGTATTTGTATTTGTGTGCGTGTGTGTGTAAGTGTGTGTAATTGTGTGCGATGAACTGATGTTTTAAAAGCTATTAATCTAATTCTGTAAATCTCTTGTTTTCACAACGAGAGAGCTAGGGTCAAATGGCGCGTGAAATAAAAACTCGGGTCATTGGATCTCGGGTGACGGGTGTTAAATTTGTCAATGAGTTATTGCTTCCATGTTATGTCCGAGGCGAGCTGGCGCCAGGGTTTGTTGGGCAAAAAACGATGAAAAATCTGCAAAATTATACGGTCTATTTGAGAGGTTTTGCTTTGGACGTTATGATTTATTGTTCTGTTTTAGAAAGTAACAGTTATTAAATCATATTTTTATACCAAGACAGCAAACAAGCAGATTGCTCCTGATGCAAAGAGGCAACCATCGCCTATACACACCAAAAATGTTAATGGTGCGTTCTCAGATTATTGTTAATCTGAGGGTGCGTTGCTATTAATTTAATATACTCAGTGATCTGAGTTAATATACATAAATTTATATATCTACCTTACCCTCCAAACCGAAACTGTACCTTCTGTAAGGAAGTGGTACCAAATACCCGGATGATGTGGGACTCTATCACCTAGTAATAACGATAGTAGTGACATGTGTAGCCAAACTGTCGTCTTTTTTGACCTGCCTGGCAGAACAGTATTTGGTCTATTATTCAAAGAATACCCGGACCAATACGTTGACTTAGAACCCTAGAAACTGAATTGGAAACCTTCTCCTTTATGAGGAGATGGTCGAAAATGAGCAAAAATTTATAAATATCGTATAAACTCAAAGATCGTTAGTAAGTTATTGCCTCTGTGGTCTCATGGTCCGGTGTCAGTGTTGACCACATGAGTTTATGAGTTCGATTCCCGGGTCGGACAATTAAAAAAATGTATATTTTCAGTTTTCTGATAAAAATAACGTTGACTTGGGATTAGATAAGTGCCCAGTTGGCGGTAGGCATGTCACCTATCACATGTGGGACTTTTTTGTACTATAATATAAGATATCAAAGAAGCAGATAGGTATCCTGATGGAAAGAGTCAACCATCCCCTTTAGACACCAAAGGTGTTAATGGTGCGTTGCTATCTTGTGGCGAGGTCTAATGCCACATGCTAAGTTTACCGGCTAACTTACCCGCTTAACCGGAACACGACAGTGACAGACACTGACGCTATTGCGGCAGGAAAAGGTTAGGAGGTGGTATCTGACCCGGGTGAGACAATGCAGAACTCTACCACCTAGTATTCACGATGATAGTGACTCGTATAGTCAATCGATTGCCTTTTACGACCTGCCTGGCAGAACAGCTGGCCTATTCTTAAAAGGTGTCCAGGACCAACACGGGGAAGACATAATATCTTCGGCTAATCGTGGATGCACTAGTTGATACCACTTCTTCGGGATACGGGCGTGAAGGTACTGAAGAATGTACAAATAGAATTAAACACATTTATAAATAGGGCTGTTAGTGCGTAAGCAATCATTTGGTTCCTGAGAATGTTTATCATATTAACCGTAACTGACAAATCGGTGCTATGACTTTATTCCGCTCCGAGTCCACATCATCGGGCGGCAATTAATTGAATAAAACAGAATGGGAACATTAAACTGTGCACATGTATTGAACACTGATAACTCACTGAGAAAGATTCCCAACTACACCGTGGGACAAAAATACCATATAATGTTATCTTTATGTATGTATAAATGTTCTACATATCCCTAAACTTTCACGAATATGTGAAGGGCTTTGTATGGTTTAGATCCTTAATTATTCGTGGTTGGTGATGCTATGTCAAAGATGTAGAGATTTTTTTAAATACCTTGTTTCTAAATGAAAAGAATGAAACGGGTATATGTAGTTCAAGTTTGTGTTCACATTATATCATTGCATGTGGTTTATTTATATTTATTTCTGTTTATTCAACATTTTTTAGGGTTTCGAAGTAAACTAAGAACCCATATAGTTTCGCTATGTCCGTTTGTCCGTCCATCCGTCAGCATGATAGTCACTGTGACAGTGATTATCGGTTAAGTAGGTTTTACAAATTTAAAAGTAATAGTCGACTAACTCATAAAACGTTGTTTTACAAATTATTTTAAATTGTATGCAGAATAGTTCGTAATGCTGTTCATAAATGGCTCTGCACAACAAATAGATCTTATTCGTCATTTCATTTGATATTATCTGTAGAGTCTGTGCGTTCCAGGATTTTGGCTGTTTTTAATTCCCCTGGTACAGTACACTTTTCTGTGACTAAATGTTTTATCATTATATAGTAAGATAATAAATAAGTACACGGCTTTCTTGATGGCAAGGAAAGAAAGGAAAGAAATACCATAGCCTATAGAGTATATACACCAAAAATGTTAATGGTGCGTTGCTATCTGTTTAACCGGATGGTAATGCCAAATGCATAAGTCTACCGGCTACCTCACCATCCAAACCGTAACACGAGAGTGACAAGTGTCTATGCTATTGTGGCAGGTATAAGTAAGGCACTGGTACCAAATACCCGGGCGAGACACTGCGAAATTTTGCCACCCAGATGGTAGTGACACGTGTAGTCAATTGTTAGCCCCTTACGACCTGCTTGACAGAACAACAATTGGTCTATTCTTCAAAGTAGCTCGGAACACGGTGCACTTGGAGAAATATTATAAGTGGTAAACCTGTGCTGCGTATGTATCCGTCATTGACATTAAACAGGTTAATTAAACGTTCATAGTATCCGTAGTAGAGCCCATAACCAACACGGGGAATCCCTACTACCTTACCCTCTAAGTCAGAACTAAACACAGAAATTCTTGCGACAAGAATATGTAACGTTGTGGTACCAGACCCAGGCAAGACGTTGCAGAAATCTGCCACCGAGTAGACGTAATTGAAGTACTTGTAAAGGCAACCGTTTACCTTTTACGAACTGCCTGGCTAAATGGCAGGTGGCTTTTCTTCAAAAGGAAAGGAGATAGAAAAAATAATTATTCTGTGTGTTTCGTGAACTTTGAGTGTGACATTGTATAGTTTAGTATTTATTCAGATCAATCATGCTGTGAATATGCCGAATACGCCGGTCTAAAGATTTTCTGATTATTCCAATGATTTGTAAACCATTACAACAAAAATTCTGCAGCGTGTCATCGAAATATTTAAAAAAATGAATATACTTATTCTATTTTAATTTATTTTTGTGTATTCGAACGTGTGTCTGAATAGAGTAGAAATTGTGTTGTTATCAATTGTAGCACAAGTGTGTCAAATAATTCGCTCAATAGTTTTATTTCCTATTATTTAACTGAAAACAATACGCAGTATCAATATCCAAAACCGTAAAATAATTAATATTATAAAATAAACGAATTGTGTTAAGTCTAATCTGATATAAATTTAAACTAATTGTTTAAAAGTACATTGGCAAAGTACTGTTGCTGCGTTTTGGTACTGAGGTAAGTTTTATTTGTTTGCTATACTTGCATTTGTGCTGGTACTATTATTAACAGTAAAATTTAGGAAACATCAGCAGTAGAAGATTGCGCAAATGAATGCCAAAAACTAGTTTTGATAGTGAGTAAAGGGCGGTCTGCCGCGACACGATCTAATGGCATATATTTATTCAAACTATTAAAAATGGAATAAGTTTAATTGTTCAACTAGTTAATATTATAATTATAATATATGATTATAATTGTAGAAACTAATATATTTTTTTAAATAACTTATTGGTCAGTAGAAATACCACCAAATTAGTGACAATATTAAGCATCAAATACAAATACGATAAAAAATATTTTTTTCGTATCAATCATTAAAAATTTATTTTCCGGGTTAAATATTTTTTATAATTTATTGATCAGATTACTAACAATCGCAAAACCTCAAAAATACAGTAGCATAAAATTTCATAAATGCTTCAATGGTCTGTGGTGTAATATCTCTGGAACGGGAGTCCGACGTCCAAATAAAAGCTAACGAGCGGCGTGCAGTGTACGGGGGCTTAGTAATGGAGTACACCTACAGGAGCCTTTCCATCTATTTAGTAGCCATTTTTATTTATTTTTTATTTCAGAAGATATCAAACAAGTAGATGGCTATCTTGGTAGAGACGGCAATCTTTTAAATACAACAAAGGTGGTAATAGTGCATTGTTACATATATAGCAGGGATTTAATTCCAAATGTATTTTTTCAGCTTTCGAATCCTTCGAACTCGAATATAGGAATAACGAGCATTGATACAATGATGATAATAAACCTAGACCTCTACTGCCTAATAAACTAAACAGCTATTGTCTGTCCTCTTCCACACTATGATGATTCAGTTGTAGTTCGTGTCGTTTAAATTCATAAATATAATTGGATTACCTCGGGATCTTATGGTTACTGTATTTTGCTCAGATAATGTGGTCTCGGGTGTACGCCCTGGTCGGGCAAAAGTGTTATAGTGATTTTTTTTAGTTGTATATAAACCCTGATTACACATAAAAAATTCACGGTGCCATCTTAGAGGATAGAAATTCCAATCACAGCCTGAATATTAGTGCTCTATTAGCAATTCTATGCCTTGAATAGGTCCTCGGATAGATCGGATAAGCTGACGAACCCTGTTAGCAAAAGAAATCGGCCGGGTTCGTCAGCTTAAGCAGCGGGAAGCACAAGATATCGCTGTATTTTGTCTGGTTGACAAAATACAGCAATATCGATCACCATCCTTCTCGTCAATCTACAAAAGGCGTGATTCATAATTAACCGGATTCCCTACTGACGTCTGATTCACTCTATTCACTCAATAAGTCGATGCAATACCAATATAATGTAGAAAGCCAAAGGTGACGTTTATAATCACTTTTATGCATTATATCTGTATGATCGGCAAATTCGTGTCTACAAGAGATAATTAATCGATGTTTACTGACTTCACGTGGAGATGACCACTAGCGCTTGTATTTACAAGAGCTAGTGGTCATCTCTATGTTAAATGTTAGGGATATGTCTAAGTGGTAGAGAAGTGAATACTTACAGATAGTAAATCGATGTAGTTAGATCCTTGATATTCACAATCATTCTTCAACAGCTGGATATATATTTATATATATATATATATATATATATATATATATCCAGCTGTTGAAGAATGATTGTGAATATCAAGGATCTAACTACATCGATTTACTATCTGTAAGTATTATATATATATATATATATATATATATATATATATATATATATATATATATATATATATATATATATATATATATATATATATACAGCGATACGAAATTTACAGAATAAAAAACTCAAAAGCAGTAATAAAACTGCGTTTACTGATAAAACATTTGTATTTGAAGAATGCCGAAAATCCGTCATTTCCACACATACATGTGTTTTATATCGATAAAAATAAAAACTATTTGTTTTTTGTTATATTAAATAAGTAAAACTTACAAATTTTTTACATTAGTTATTAATTTATTGCACATACTCTTTTAATTCACGCAGTTACTCACTTTAAACACACAATTTACCTATGTATCACCACCATACTATATACAGCTAGGTATCTGTAATCTGTTTCTTTTATTTTTTGTTTTGTACTTAAGTAGTACAACACCGCTTAGTCATATACTTATTCTTTTTTCATTTTCTTAGTTTTAATTTTTTATCTGTCGTTTTATTTGTCTAATATTATTATAATAATGTTACTTCAACCACGTTTAACCCCGTCTCTTCAAATAATGAGTATACTGTGGCACTAGGGACTTGCAACACAGATCTCAAAACCAATAACGGGCATTATTCTCTCACAAAATCACGTTTCGCGCGGGTGTTTGGTACCACCACCCTACCTATTCCTGCAGCAAAAGCGTCGATGTTTGTCCTTGTCGTGTTCCAATTTGGAGGGTCATCCCACTACATAGATAGCAACGCATCATTAACATCTTTGGTGTCTATAAGCGATGGTTTCCCCATCTGCTTGGTTGCTATCTTATGATATAAAAAAACAAAACAGGTTTGCTACTAAATCATGCATATTTTACATAGCAAAGAAACCTATAGTGATAGAAAATAAACACATTTTATGTAATTATTATATTCTACCGAAATAGCGTCGGTGGATGTCACTGTCGTTTACTTGTTTGGAGGGCAAGGTAACCGATAAACTTACGTGTGACATTACAACACTGTCATATAAATAACAACTTTGGTGTCTATAAACGGTGGGTATTTCTTTCCATCAAGATAACCACCTACTTGCATAATATCCTAAAAAATAAATAAAAATAAAAATAAAAGTGTTGATCGTTTTTTGTACTGTTTTTGTTAACTATTTTCTCGTATGTATTTTTTTGTATACAGTGTAGTGTTTAATAAAAAACAAATAAAGATAAATAAGCTAAAAATAGTAAAATTAATTAAGAGTGTATCCCGTTGCGCTGTGCTCTCGGGCGGCGTGGCATCGGACTATCGGACCAGATCACCTTCCACACAGCGATAACCTTAAAAGCACCACCAATATTAATATATCAAACACCCACGTGCGCTCACATGCATCATACATCCATACACACTGCTCTATGACGACTACATTTTTCTAATACATCATTAAGTACATTTAAATTATGATGTATTTTTATGAATCTGTATATTAATACGAAAACAAAAAGTTTTGTACACCTTTTTTAGTATAAAATTTTTATAAAATGTTTAGTATAGTGGAGTATAAAATTTGGTATGGTTAAAGTTCAAATCACGGAGGATTGCAAAAACTTAATATTTACAGTAGAAATACATTAAAAATAAGAAAAATAAACATTACGCATACTACATTCATGCGACATACACGATAAATACACACACATGGGCGTGCCCAGATTCTGGGCCAGGGGGGGCAACCGTAACATTTTAAGACTATATTTTTATCTACAACAGTAGATAGTAGAGAGTTAAGCAATTTCCAGGGGGGGAGGGGCAGCTGCCCCTCGCTGCCCCCCCTCGGTATGCCCACTTACACACATATTATTATTAATTTCTTTATTGTTATTCTATTGTCAAACGTAAAATACATGTGTTGTTTCGGCTACAGGCGATCTCTAGTATTTATCACTAGCTGACTCACGCAGTTTCGTCTGCTAGTGTAGTAATATTTCATCGACATTACCTCTCATAAAAAATTATCCCCTATTTCAGACTCTTAGAGGTTGACTAAAAAAACCTGTGTTTGATTCCGTCTCTCAACTATTTCTGCAAATATTCTTAAAAATTCTTAAATAAATAGAAAGCGTAACATACAAATAGACAGACTTTCGCGTTTATAATATTAGTACGGAAAAGTATGAAAATAAAAAAGAGTATCTTCCTGCTCGTATCCTCGAAGAAGTAAGCCGAGGTGCACCCAGTACTTCCATGATTAGCCGGAGGTACGTAATCCCAGAATGTACCCAATAGCCATAATGTAATCCAAGCCTATCGCCAACCGGACACTTATCCAATTCCAGCAAGGGGCCGTTCATAAAATACGTCACACTAAAATCAGCTTTTTTTGACCCCCTCCCCCCCCATTGTCACGCTGTGTCACACTTTTTGTGACCCCCCTAGAAATATTTCGTCACAAAAACTAAGACCCCCCCCCCCCCTGCTGAGTATGATAAATTCTAAATGATAGTACACAAATTCTGAAAATTAAAAATATTTATTTAGTTATTATAATAACATTACGCGCAGGGTACGTGGAAACGTTACTGTCTTAAGTATTGGAAAAACAAAGAAACCCGTTGTGACGGATCGCAACGCCGCTAGAGTCGCGCCACAGAACTAGCGTTCATGTCAAAAAATAATAAACGGCGAACGTCACGTTGCCGTATACCCCCCGTCCCCCCTTGTCACATCTTGTCACACTCAGCCAGACCCCCCCCCCCCCCCTTGTATGCGAACGTATTTTATGAACGGCCCCCAACGTTATTTTGGTCAAAAGACTGAAAAACTACATTTTTTAATTTCCCGACCCGGGAATCGAACCCGGGACCTCATGTGGTCAACACCAACGCTGGATCACTATACCACAGAGGCGATAAGTATGAAAATATTAGTGTGAAATATGGAATTAAATAATATAAGTAAGTACGGATTTTTATGATTTTAAGCAAATTGTACATGGTTTTACCGTCGCAATCACTTCAGTGACAAACACTATCATGTGCCGGTTTAGAAGGGAAGGTAGCCGATAAAATATTTAATAGCGTTTGAAATTGATGTCTTATGCATATTTTATGTATCGTAAGATAGGAAAGAAGCAAATTCTTCTTCTCTCTCCTGTTTGAAAGAGACAATCATCGCTTATAGATACAAAAATGTTAACAGTGTGTTGCTAATTTTACGGTGGGGTTTGCATAAGTTTACCGGCTACCTTACCCTCCAAGCAGGAACATGATAATGACAAGCACTGTCGCTATTGCAGCAGGAAAAGGTAAGGCTGTGATACCAGATCAACGGGGTTATTACGAAACTCGCAACGCGAAATTATCGTAATTGTTTTGTTTTTGCAAGACACATAACAGCCTTGTATAATGTATATTAGTGGTAGTCCAGACCAAATCATTAATTTAGGTGTTGTGACACTGCAAAATGTGCATTTAGTGACCAGCAAGCAATTGGCGACGTTTTTGATGAGTTTTTCGTAACGTTTAAAAGTCATCGCAGATCGCTGGCAGATTGCAGAACTCTACCACCTATTAGCTACGAAGGTAGGTGAGTCACATTGCTCCTTACAAATTGCCAGGCAGAACGGCATTTCCTGCAATTTCCATTCTTCAAGGGGATTCCAAGTCCATTCTTCAAAGGGAGCCTAGACCAACATGGAGAAAAATGAAGCATCACCATCCTGACACACAGATAACAACGCAAAATTTACATCTTTGATGTCTATGGGCAATGGTTTTCCTCCATGTTCGTCAAAGCTCCTCTTAAAAGATAGTCCATCTACCATTCTGGCAGGCAAATCGTAAAAGACAAACGAACGGCCCAACGTGTCACTACCATCATGTCTTTTAGGAGGTAGAGCTCTGCAACGTTTCACCTGGGCTATACTTATTCCTGACCTTGATAATGTCGTCTTCTGGTTTAGATAAAAAAGGTAAAATAACCGGTAAACTTATATAATGTAGCAGTATCATCTTGCCACATGGATAGAAACGCACTATTAACATCTTTGGTGTCTATAAGCGATGGCTGTCTCTTTCCATCGAGAAAGCCATCTGCTTGTTTGCTATCCTTTAAATTTTAAATAAACATATGAAAAGAAAAACAATCCTTTTTATAGATTCAGCGTTATTTTGCGGACATATATAATTCAAGTTGAACAAAGGCTTATCACTATTCACTAACATCATTACTACTAATTAGGAGGTAGAGTTGAGCAACGTCTTGCCCGAGTTTTGGTTACACTGTCTTATTTATTTTTGCTGCAAATCGTCAGTGCTTATCGCTGTTACATTTCAGTTTGTAAGGTAAGGTAGCCTGTAAACTTGTGTTTGTGGTTAATCCATCCTACCACACGGATAGCGCCATTAGCATCTTTGGTGTCTGTAGGTGATGGCTATATCTTTTATAAGAGTTCATGATAGTTATCAGATTTTAAATAAAAAAATAAGCATCCAAATTGGTTTATTCATCTAATAACTATTTTGTCACGGACAGATGTACACAATACACATATATCACTCTTTTTTTGCGTCAAGGGTTAGAAAGAAATCAAAAACAATTAGATATCAATAAACCTTGTACTCACGAATACTATTACCATTTTATGCATTGAGATAAAATAAAAACAAATATTAAATCATAATAAAATCAAAGTGCCATAAAAATAAAAAAATTAAAGGCAATTTGACATCAGTAAAAAAGAGACACCGCACGCTTACTACATAAAGCTTTTAAAAACAGGTGCTGGTCCCGATTCCCATAGGCCACAGGTTCGTGTGTTTGGGACAGGGAACACGTGGTTTAGGGATCAATTACTTATCTACTTGGCGCCGGCGTCCATATATGAAAAATTTTAGGGGATGATCTATACAGACTTGCGACTGTATTGCGTTTAAATATAATTGTGTATATTCTTTTAAGTCATTTCTGAATGATATTTAATTTTTGGAATTTTTTTTAATAAAGTTTCAATTGTGAACCATTTTTTTTATTTCTATTTTCTTGCTTATATTTTTTTTATTATATATGATATTATCTCAATTTAAAATTTCAAGCATTCGATGTTTGCGTACCTTTCAATACCTAATATTTATATTCTTATATAAATAAAAGTTAAGTGGGCCTAACATATTATATGCCTTATGTATATAAGCACAAAGAAATACATATTTTATAAACATAGTAAAATTAGAATCATAAGCATAAGCATTGTTATAGGTTTGCGGAAGACGTAGAGAGTGATTTCTATAAAATAACATTATCATAAATATAAGTGGCCACATATTATGTTACTTTTATCGGTTGCTATTCTATATTTTATATGATAAATAATATTTTTTATAAAATAAAATCATTCATATTAATTTTTCATAACCATTTTTATAATTTAATAACAAACAATGAGGGCTTTTATAATTCTTAAACCCTACAGAATTTCTTCTAACCACTACTGGAGCTGAGTAGACATGCGAGTAACTTTTTAAGACGCATTTGTAGAGTCGCTCGTTTGCAAGTTTTGAACTTTTAATTATAGTGGTATGTTAGCAATTTAGATAAGTGCAGTCTTTACAAATTGAATTTAAAAAAAGTAAAAAGTGTAACACAATTTTCTATCGTGATAAATTATTGTATGTAGGTTAGATATGTAGAATTTGAAAGGTTATGCTTTTAACTAACAGAAAGAAGGAAAAGTTACACAATTAGACATGTAAAATATTTTTGGTACCTTTGTAGGCCAGTAGCTATAATAACAACACTGGACGTGAATTCATTAATGTTAAAAAAATACGTGCCCTAATGTTAGCACAATAATGCGTTCTTACTACCAATACTACTGCGAATATAAATTTTTATCAAGTTCGGCGTTCTGGATTACGTACAATTACACACATAACATCTATACATATAATAAAATCGTAGGAAAGAAAAACTGTACATTGAATTTTTTTAAAGAATACTTGGGGCGTGATCTACAATCGATATCGAAGCCAAAAATATAGTTTTTAGAATTTTTGTCTGTTTGTCTGTATGTATGTCTGGGGTAAACTCAAAAGGTACTGCATGGATTTACTTCAAATTTTACATGAATATTACTAACAGGTCGGGTCAACATATAGGCTACAATATAATCACGCCATCACTTACAGGGGAGGGGCTGTGCGGAGTAAACAAAGTCCGCGCGGACAAAGTCGCAGGCAACACTAGTAGGTCTATAACTTTTTAAAGCGAATATTTATCACGAATTTGATCAAAAAGTAGAATATGCAGACGCTATTGAACTTCTAATATATGAAATATACAGCGTGTAAGGGACGGTCTAGCGAAAATCAAAACCATACATTTGAATCAGGTTTCTGAGATGAAAAGCGTTGGAAATATGTGAGGGATTTTTTATTTTTTGAAATGTATATTGACGATTTTTTCACTTTGGTTGTGTATTATTTGGTTTATTGTAATGCTACGGCGCTTATTGTAATGATACGGTGGTTTTTCTAAAAAAAAATCCAAAAAATATTTTTTTCTAAAAATAAAAGAAATACACAAAATAAAAAATGTAGTATACACCACATGCCGCGCAAAATAAATGACTGATTTGAGAGTTCCGTAGGTGCGATGAGTCGGAGTAACATTGCGTAGCGTGATAAAAAGAAAAAATCGTAAAACGCAAATTTTGCATTTCCTTCAAAAAAAGTAATTACTATCATGGCCAGAACGTAAAATTCCATGTTTCCTTAAATTTTCGGTTGACCATCGCTTACACGCTGTATATTAGTATAGATGAAAAAAAAACAGTAAGTATGAAAAATTTTGATAAGTATGGCAGTTCTTAATTTATAAACTTTAAGGTTTTAAGTGGTAACGTCTAAAAGTAGGTCGAATAGTGAAATGTCTTTGCCAGTTATAAAAAATACATTAAAATTACCAAATTGCTAAAACGCGCCCTTGATATGGCCGTTATTGAAAAATAAAAAAATACGGACTGTCATTCACGTAATCACGTATACCACTGTATACCAATTTTTATCAAGATTAGTTAAGGCATACTCGAGTAATAATAGATAAGTATAAACAGACAATTTCCCCTGTGTTTTCCTATAAAGAATAAACCGTTCTGCCAAGCAAATCGTAATTGCCGTTCTGCCAGGCAGGTCGTAAAAGGCGAGTAATTGGCTATGCAATGCTTCTCTCCATTCTCAAGTGAGAATGGACCCCGTCAGGGGAAGACCATCCACTCTATTGGAGCAACGCTCGCTAGACCAAGGGCCGCTTCAGCGGTTAGGATTGGAACCCGTTCCATTCTACACAGCTAATCTCATAAGAGAGAAGCAATGCATAAACACTGTCATGCGAACTCATCGCACCTGAAGAGCCGAAAAGAAGACGAAACAGTGAAATCGCCATTACGGCTTGGCACGGCTAAGCCTGGACTGAGTTGTTACTCATTTTCTGGAGATTTGTCAGCTAAGAGGGAAACCAGAGACCAATAGGTCATCCAGCCCCTGTGCTGGTTTAGGCGTGAGCTGAAACTCAACATCGTTAGCTTATGACAAAGCGTTTCGTACTTCATGTACTCATCAGATGGGCGACAGCCCATTACGCTGCGAGTAATTGGTTTTACATGCCACTATTATCGTGACCACGTAGTGGTAGAGTTCCACAATGTCTCGCCCGGGTATTCGGTATTACCGCCTTACCCATTCCTGCCGCAATAGCATCAATGCTTGTTACGAGTATTGTCTTATCCCGAGGGTGAAGTCGCCGTAGACTTGTGTATGTGGCATTGCCATCCCGCCTGTCGGATAGCAGCGCATCATTAACATATTTTGTGTCTATAGGCGATGACTTTTCTTTCCATCAGGAGAGCCATCTGCAAATTTGCTATCTATCTAATGTTGTAAAAAACTGTCAGAGTCGTGATAAGTCTTGATATTGTCCTACTTTCTTAGTGGGTATCTACTACGTAATTTCTTATGGTTCCGTACCCAAAGGGTAAAAGGGACCTTATTACTAACACTACTGTCTGTCACCAGGCTGTATCTCATGAACCGTGATAATAAGACAGCATTGATATAAAATACACAATCAGTGTCTCAAAAACGTCCTCTAAAAATGAGCGCAAAATTTTAAACTGTGCGCTGTTTTCAAATAGAATCGCGTCGGTTGCGATACCGTCAATTTTATTACTTTTCGTATATTGCTTTGTGAAAACAACTATAAGTCTTGCCCTTAAGGTTGGATATGCTAAAACGTATGTTTTTGCATATCTATAACTATTTAAATGAAATTAGGGACAGTTTTGAGTGTCAGTTTTGTTCGGAACTGTGCATCTTGGGTTTTTCATATCAATGTAAGACAGTTGAAATTTTCACAAAAGATGTATTTCTGTGGCCGCTATAACAACAAATACTAAAAACAAAATAAAATAAATATTCAAGATTCCCATACAACAAACGTGATTTTTTGCTGTTTTTTTATAGATGATGGTACGGAACCCATCGTGCGCGAGTACACCTTGCACTTGGCTGTTTTTTTTACTACACTAAGTAATTTTTTATTGCTTACTTACCTTACTGACGTGTTTATGTAATAGTGTAACATGATTGTTAATTTTTCTGTCCCTTGGGCCTTCGGTCGGGTTGATTTTTAGTGGGGTTCCAGATGAGAGTTCTGAAACAGGGAGCCCAAAATTGGGAGAACAAGGTAGGGAAACCATGGAAGGGAGAGACGGATCAAATGGGCCCATAAACTGATTCGATTTTGGGGTCTATCAACTAGAGTCTAGACTATGGGGTAGTATTGACCTATTAAATAACCTATTTTTCGTGTTTTGCTTGATAAAACCTACTCTCATCTGAGTAAAGCCTCTCCAAACTTCAAACAAAAATTCTAGATCCGCCACTATCTACCATTTAGCTAGTCTGTAATAGCAGAGTTTTTTACGTGGTTTCATGTATTCTTGGTGAAGATTAAGTATACGCAGTTCCAATCTTCAGAACCTAGCAAACACAGCGGATCAAGCAATCTACAAATGCTACAAGAAAAAATAATAACAAAGAATGAAATTCAAAAATTAAATCCTGAATCGTGATATCACAATTATTTATCTTGTACACACTATATGTATACAACGCTTCTCAAATAAACTTCGGTTCCCAGGCAGTACACCTTGCTTGGCTGAGAAGATCTTCCTTTTTCACATGCTCATCACGAGTATGACGTCCTCAATCTCTACAATAATGACGTTACCCTGACAACAGTTGGCCTGCTGTTCTACCACTACTACTTGCTTCAGTGGTATCGACCTGCAGTGCCACATGTTATAATGGATAGCCTATTTCAAAGACCTTTTCACTGTTTTATGGCTAGTGTAGATGATGATCTCCCCGTGTGGGTCCGGACCCCTCTCTGACGTTTTGCCAGTTTGTAAAAGGAGGACAATTGGCTATGCATGTCACTAACACGTGTGTCACGTCACTTCTACGTGGTAGAGTTCTGCAACGTCTTGCTTGGATTTTGTTACCATCGCCTTACCTATTCCTGCCGAAATAGCGTCAATGCTAGTTACAGCCGTGTTCCAATTTGGAGTGTAAGGTAGCCGGAAAATTATGCACGTGGCATTTATACCCCGCTACACGGATAGCAACGCACCATTAACGTCTTCGGTGTCTGTAGGCGATGGCTGTATCTTTCCAACAGGAGAGCCATCTGCTACTATGCTATCTCATGATATAAAGAAAAGCCTAGAAATATACAAACGCTTGTCCCTGTCGTGATTCCAACATCGATCGAGTAGTTAGCGATCATGAGATTGATATAGTTCTAAACAGAAGTATGTATACATATATTAATACGTGAAGGAGAAACTTTGGACCCTTTTTAAGACAATTGCGCGAACGGTGGTGTATGAAATTTGGTACAGTTAAAGTTTACATCGCGGAGGAATGCAGAAATCTAATATTTTTAAACAAAATGCTTTCGAAATATATTAAACTAGCTGAGCCCGCGACTTCGTCCGCGTGGAAAATTGAAATTAAAAGTAGCCTAAGTTACTCCTTATCACATCAGCTATCTGCCAGTGAAAGTCCTGTCAAATTCGGTTCAGTCGTTCCTTTCAAACAAACAGACAGACTGACAGACCGACAGACATACAGACAAAAATTGTAAAAAATGTTATTTTGGTATATGTACCGTGTATACATCCATATGCATTTAGTGAATAAATAATAGTTTAAAAAACTAAAAAACACGCTTTTTATAGAAAAATGGAATAATTTTATCAAATTAGTGTATTGTCATCGGTCCTCGATAAATCTACAAAGTTTGAACGAAATTTGGCCGTTTAAAGTGGGTCAAAATCGCGCCCAAAGAAGTCGGTTATAAACAAACATACAAACATACAGGTGAAGCTAATAAAAAGCGTGTAAAAACGGTAATTTAATATTAATACAAACACCCCAATTTTATTTATTTGTATAGATTAATAAAAATAAACATTATACACACTACATTCATAAGACATACATGATAATATACACAGATGTCTGTATTATTTTCTTTACGCCTAAAGTAAGGCGACCGATTGGCTATACGAGTCACTACCATCGTGGCTACTAGGTGGTAGAGTTCTGCATTGTCTCGCCCGGGTCTGGTACCACCGCCTTGCCTATTCCTGCCGCAATAGCCTCAGTGCTTGTCACTGTCGTGTTCCGGTTTGGAGGGTAAGCTAGCCGGTAAACTTATGTATGTGGCATTAGACCTCGAAACAAGATAGCAACGCCCCATTAACACCTTTGGTGTCTATAGGCGATGGTTGACTCTTTCCATCAGGAGACCCATCTGCTGGTTTGCTATCTTATGATATAAAAAAATAAAGTCAGTTGTCAAACTTAAAATAAATTTTATTGTTTAGTCTAAGGTCAAATTTCGGCCACAGGCGATCGCTAGTTATGTTTATTATCTTCATCTATATATTAATTATTAATACGTGAAGTAAACATTTTGTACTCTCTTTTTCCGACAATTCCGCGAACGCTGGAGTATAAAATTTGGTACTTACAGTTACAGTTTACATTTATGTGACATAGATGATATTCACAGGGTTTTACAACCTGGGGCCTAGGGTGTAATACCCTGGGGCCAAAAGTATAGGGCCCCGGCCCTGGGCCTCTACCAAAGATATTAATGGTGTGTTGCTATCTGTGTGGCGGGGTGGTGATGGCACATGCATAAGTTTATCGGCTACGTTACTCTCCAAACCGGAACACGACAGAAACAAGCACTGAAGCCATTGTAACAGAAATAGGTTAAGTGATGGTGCCATACGGGCTGATTGAACAAGAGCCCGTGAGTGCCTTCGGATTTTAATAAAAGCCGAAAATTTTTCTATGTGTGTCCCTAGTACAGGTAAGAATGATCCCCACTCATGAAGCTGAGGCAGCGGTGGCTTTGGCAAGTAACAGGTAACAAAGGTGTATAAAATTCTACTTCAAATTTATCATAAAATAAAACTGAATTTTTTTATATTTGATTCATCATAATATCAAAACTCGCGTTGCTCATTGCCTGACAGTTAGTATGGTTGCAACCCTCTGCCGGACACCCTTAAACTATTATAATTTATAATTATACTTACGTTATATTATAAAACCTAAATTTTATATATAATTTTTTGAGGGCCTATTAATCTATGTTTACATAATAGCCGGACAGATTCGACGGTTCTATCATCTTGCCAGACGCATTCAAAGTAAGCAGTAGTTCGGAGAGCAAGGAGCGTATACAGCAATGACGTGTATAATATTACCTACCACTGGACTTGCTGCTGTCAAAGCTTATATTAAGTAAATTGTAAAAATAATGAAAACACCGATTATTTTATACATTTAATTTTATAATGTATAATTTCTTCGAGATTTTGATTGTGATAATATACACGAAAGTCCAAGAAATGACTCGTTTATCTTATTTTTGTTAGATAATCTTAGCCGAAGGTTGACCGGAGGTTGCATTAATTTGTTCTTATTTCTTGTATTGCATTACGATAGCGAAAATACTCCTTTCATGTTTCTTTAAAAAATAAAGTTGTTTACAAATCTCTGTTTAATAAAAATAATACAGACGAGCCCAAAATATTTGCCATGTTAAGAAATGCCGTATACTTTCACCAGTTACAGAAAGGGAAATTGTTTTTGTTGCTGCGATTATTCTTATATCTGTACGTTTTGTCATAATTTGTTTAATCAAATTATCGAAATGACTTTTAAAAATTTCAATCATGATAGTTTCGATTGCAATATTTGGTAAAATATTAACTATCAAAAATATTGTGAACAAGGAGAATCTGTTTTCTTTGGAGTCCAATTAACAGCTTTCATTGTTGTAGTCATTCATTTTTTTCTAAATGAAGAATGAAGAAGGCGATATTGAAGATGATCAATCCACAGAATGGAATAATAGTGACGAGGAATATGAATGTATTGACAACGACGATGAAAATAATGAAAATGTTTAAAGATTTAATTCAAATAAATGTATTTCTCTGTAACTTTTTTATTTAAAAAAAAATGCCCTTTGATTAATAAACAATTAAATTTGATTTACTCATTGGCTTTACAATTTTGATAGAATTGAAAATAATAAACTTCGTAAAAATGAAAAATAATATAAATTAAATTATTAGAGTTTCGATATGATTGAAGTTGTATTAGAACAATTTTACTGAGAATTGTTTTAAATATTTTTTATTCAAACTAAAAATGTATTTAGTGAAATTTCTTGAATTAAGAAAAAAATAAACTGCACAATTTGAACTTAATAACAGTGGATGCGCAGTGAAGGGCCGCAATAGACCAAGCGCTCTGTCTCACTCGCACTAGTTACTGTATACGCTCCTTGCTCTCCGATAGAGGTGCGCAAAATGTGTCACTGAATTGAAAAGATATGAATATATCTTTTGATCACTGCGAAGTATATCACTCTTTTAGTTCAGTAGTTCATCTAGTCCAATGGCTTGAGTCGCTATCATTTCTCAGTACATTGATTTTTCTTCGTTTGTTGATCGAACTAAGTAGTGTATAATGAATCTTATGATTTCTGCGAACGAGATAAACGTCGAAGCGATAGTAAAACAATTTTAAAATAAAGTATATTTTTTTAATCGTACTATTAGATACTTTTACTAATGAAAGATTTAAGTTCTTACTAAAATAGTGTTTACAATTTCTGAATGCAGAAAAATGTCTCTTATGGCCTTAACTTTAAGCTAATTTTTCTAAACTTTTATTTTTCACTGTAATTTTTGATTTTAGATAATTTCAAACAAACATTATGACATTTTATGCATTGCGTTTATACTAATTGAAGATCAAATCTACCTTCATGCATAATAAGCAGTGAACGCTTATAATTAAAGAATTCATTTTATCGCTCTTTGCAAGTATGTATGTACATTGTAGTGTACAAGAAAGTGCGAGTGAAATAGTTGACCGGTATCAAGTTCAGCCGGGCCGAGATTGTGCCTGCTATGTCACTCCCATCGTGATCGGCAATCTTCGACTCTCGTAATCGTTTCGTTCGCGATGAACTACGCGAACTAGACATATAGATAAATTGAAACTAAACTAGTGAAGGATAAGCTAAACGCAACTGAAGTAGTCCATTTGAAGGATTCGTTCGCGAACTACACACGACTACTCTCCGAACTACTGCTTACTTTGAATGCGTCTGGCAAGATGATAGAACCGTCGAATCTGTCCGGCTATTATGTAAACATAGATTAATAGGCCCCCAAAAATTATATATAAAATTTAGGTTTTATAATATAACGTAAGTATAATTATAAATTATGATAGTTTAAGGGTGTCTGGCAGAGGGTTGCGACCATACTAACTCTCTGGAAATGAGCAACGCGAGTTTTGATATTATTAAGAATCAAATATAAAAAATTTCAGTTTTCTTTTATGATAAATTTGAGATGGAATTTTATACACCTTTGTTACCTGTTACCTGCCAAAGCCACCGCTGCCTCAGCTTCATGAGTGGGAATCATTCTTACTCGTACTAGGGACACACATAGAAAAAATTTCAGCTTTTATTAAAATCCGAAGGTCTGGCACTCTCGGGCTCTTGGACCATGACAGGAGACTGCTGTTTCTACCATTGCTATCAAGTAAAAAAACGAAAACGTCGAAGTGCATGATACTGAGCTGTACCGCAAGTGACTGGAATAATATGCTACCTAAGTCTGTGTTCCCCGACGAGTATAACCTGGGGATCTTCAAGAGAAGAGTGAACAGGTACCTTCTAGGAAAGCGTGTTCCATCTTAGGCCGCATTTATCTTACCATCAGGCCTGATCGTGGTCAAGCGCTTCCCTACCGATACTAAAAAATGACAGTTTTTCAATATTTCTTTAAAATTAAAAGAATGACAAAAAAATTTAATTATTCATAACTTCTTATTAGTTTGAAATAGAATATTTCACAATATCTAGAATAGATAAAAAAACCTCAAAATATTTAATTATTTATTAATTAATATTTTCTAAGTCTCTGTGCCGCTCCAAAATGCTGATTAAAAAATATCTTTTTTCTTTCCAAAATTTCCTCGTTTATCATTTGTAAATAACACACTCAGGCCTAGAGGAAAAAAAATATTAATTTTTTTGTTCTACCCTAATATACAGTATACAATAATTATTACACTTAACTCGAAGTTATGTATTATAATTCTATTATAATTGTGTGATAAGTAATAACATAGTTGTATAGATCACTTATAGTAGGGGAGCCCAAGAGCACCTCACATACTGTTGAGACTCTCTACCAAATATAAGCCCTATATATAGAGGTGGGTAACTAGGGCAGACAAAATTCCAAAAACTTTTGCTTGTGAAAATTATCAGATTATTTTTTCGTTATTCATAAATCATTTTCTATATAATAAAAGAAAGTACAGACGCGCTCGAGAATGGCAAAACAACGTTTTCAATGAAATTTTGTGACCCTCCCACTCCCTTACGCTACACTTGAATCGGCAGGTTTTCTAAATTTTAGGTGGCAATTAACCCACCATACCTTAATCTGATGCTTTAGTGTTTCCATATCACAGATTTTTTTATCTGTAGATTTTCCACTATTGAAATGAAAGACGTTATATAACCTTTTATTTTTTCTATGATTTAATCTACAAAATCCAATAGGTCCCTACGACACGTTCGAGTAACTACACATTTAGCATCTTGGGCTCCCCTACTAATAATTAGGGGCTAGAAAAATAAAATAATCATTTCAGTCTCTCAAGTATTTATTAAACAGTAAATATTAATCTATGTCATCTTTGGCCTAATTAAAAAATATATAATGTTTCTTGCACCGAACACAAATAGTTACTAAGGCCGCAACCGCACTAGACAAATAGTTTGCAATTTGTACCAAATACCAAACATTATAAAATAACCAGCCGACTCAGTTATCGCACAATAACGCCATCTATTAAGTGTCACGTTAGCCAAGAACCTCCCTGTTTAAGAGCATAAAAATAAAAAATAAATTTATTTGATTAAACCATTTATGACAAGAAAAAATACTAACATTTTGCACAGCAGAATGTAATATATATTTAGTTTTTGAGTATATGTTTGTAGCATGCAGTACACCAATTTAAAAATGCACAATGTCATATACCATATATAGGTACATAGAGATAAGATGCATGGCTGCATACATTTCACTATTTCTTGCCAATAGGACAGCAAAAATAGACAAGTCTTTTTTCTTTTCAAAATAAAATATAACTATAAAAAACGCTTCAATGTAATGACTAAAATTAATTAAAAAAAGTATGTTTATTTCAGGAATAATTAAGCATGCTTTTATTAAGACTTAATAAAATGTATATTAAATTAACTTTCATTCAATGAATTCAAAATTAAAAATATTAAAAAATTTGAAATAGATAAATTTTAAGGGCATGACAGAACGGTAGTAAATAAAATACATCAATTATAAACCCATAATACTAAAAATGAAATAAAAGTAATTAGCCTTAAATTAGCCTTCGAATCTCAAAATCTATATATTAATATATGAAATAAGAACTTTGTACCCCTTTTAATGGCAATCACGCGAACGAAGGGGTAAGAAATTTGGCACTGTAAAAATTTATATTGCGGAGGATTTATATAATATTTTAATATGTTACGCGATATAATACATTAAATTAACAAAAATAAACATCACATACGCTATATATATTGTAATATACACACATGTATACTAAAGTCTGTTATCAAATTTAGAAGAGATGTTATTATTAGTCGACTATAGTCGAATTTCGATCACAGAGTTTAGTATATAATACTAGCTGATCCGCGCAGTTTCACCTACGAGTAAATTAACATGACGTCGTCAATGTAAGATATTACCCTTCTATATATTACCCTACCCCCTACACCATCTAAGGGGATGAATTTCAAAAACTATTTCCTTTTCTTCGTTTATATCCTAAGAACAAGACAAGTATCAACTCCTGTAAAATTTCTTAATCTTCTTGGAGGGGTTTAAACATAGCGATGATATGTAAATCAGTAAGATAGGACTTTTTTTATAATATACAAATGATATAGGAAGAAAATATAAGCATAAAAAGAGCTAAAATATAAATTAGCATGACATCGTCAATGGAATGAATTACTCTCCCCATCTACCCCTTACACCATCTTAGGGGATGAATTTTAAAAAATCTTTTCATATTTCACGTTTACATCGTAAGAACAAGTCACAATCCCTGTGAAAATATTTGTCCTTCTTAGAAAGGTTAGGCTTCTTAGAAAGGTTTTGATATGTGGTCAGTTAGATAGGACTTTTTATACAGATGATATAAGAAAAAAATATAAGCATAAAAAGAGCAAGAATATAAAAGGCCACAGCAAAACCTAATCAGCGTGATTAATTAAAAAGCAAACTATTTGCCTAGGCAAATTGCGTAATAAAAAATTAATCTTTGGCGCTCTTTGGCAATCAGACTATCTATCAATAATATCAACAAACATAGTTTACTGGGTAAAACTTCTTAAGTTCCGTTTCCGCATATATATCTTTACGAGGTTCCGCAGAGTACAGATCAGCTAAATCAGAAGTAGGAATATCTTGTCTTTCATAAAACTTGTTATCTTCTAAATAAGAAATATCATCAAAATAATTTGTGTTCAAAGTATCGTTTTCTGGATTTTCGTTTTCGACTTTAAAAGGTTCGTATATAATAGGGATTTCTTGTTTCTCGGGTTTATAAAGCTTCCTGCCTGTATTCCTGTTTGGTTTAGCATCAGTGGATGTAGATACTTCCGGAGACTTAATTCGTTTGCTCTTGTATCTTCGGTTTTGGAACCAGATCTTCACTTGGGTTGGTGATAGATTGAGAGTTTTCGCTAATTGTTCCCTTTCAGGCGCGGTGAGGTACCGTTGTGCTCGAAATCGGACCTCAAGACTGTTGACTTGCGTTTGCGAGAAGAGTATCCGGGGTTTTCGTTTGGCATTTTTGTCCTTCTTTTCGATTTTTGTTATTGGAGACTTACCTGTTGACAAAAATAAGCAAATGTGTTTATTTACTTTTTTTTATTATAAGATAGCAAACAAGCAGATGACTTTCCTGATAGAAAAAGAAACAATCGACAATAAACACCCAATATGTTAATGATGCGTTGCTATCCGGGTTGCAGGATCTTATGCATAAATTTACCGGCTACCTTACTCTCCGAAACTGAACACGATAGTGACAAGTACTGACGCTTTTTTGACAGGAAAAAGTAAGGCGGTAGTACAGAACCCGGACGTTAACCGGCTACCTTACCCTCGAAACTGGAATACGACAGCAACAAGAACTGAAATTGCGGAGAAAAAGGAAGGAGGTGGCACCGAACCCCGAGCGAAAGGTTGTAAAACTACCACTTATTAGTCACGATGTATGTAAATGATTTTAAAAAACTGGCTGATAGAAAAACAAATAACCATTCTTTCTAAATGGGCTTGAACTAAAACCAAGTTTCTTTCTGGGTAAGCAGGACGTTTAATTCAAAACGTCAATAAAAGCTTTGGTTGCCTACGATTTATTAGTATGTTATCTGGTGCAATGGTTACTGATCCCCATCGCCGCATTTGCCACATGTAACGTCTATCGCTTTTTATTTGTGATAATCGGGGATAACAGCTCAACATGCTTTTTCTAGGCTCGGAGGTGTTTTTTTATATCATAAGATATATAGCAAACAAGCAGATAGGTCTCCTGATGGGAAGAGTCAACCATCGCCTATAGACACCAAAGATATTATGGTGCGTTACTATCTTGTGGCTAGGTCTAATGCCACATGCATAAGTTTACCGGTTACCTTACCCTCCAAACCGGAACACAACAGTGACAAGCACTGACGCTATTGCAGCAGGAATAGGTAAGGCGGTGGTCCCTGACCCGGGCGAGACAATGCAGAACTTTACCACCTAGTAGTCACGATGGTAGTGACTCGTATAGCCAATCAGTCGCCTTTTACTACCTGCCTGGCAGAACAGCAGTTGACCTATTCTTCAAAAGGAGCCCGGGACCAACATGGGGAGGTGTTATACATTAGTAGCGGTATGAAGTACACTGCTACCCATGTGTTTATAAATAGAAATACACAGTATTACTTGTTAGACTCGAGAGACAATCAGATGCCTTGTCATCAGATTCGAACAGGTTAACTACAGGACCAAAGAGAGCATCATACAATTTTTTAAATCATAATACAGGAAACAAGTAGATGGTTCTCCTCATGGTAAGAGACAAAATGATGTGTAAACGACGGAGGTGTCAATGATGCGCTAATTATAATATGTTTGACCGATTGATAACTTCTTACAAACTGCCTGGCTGAAAGAAAGGCGGTCTTTTCTTTCAATAAGCTTGAACAAAAACAATATATAATTTTGAAAACAAAATTTATCATTTTGCATCAATGGCATATAGCGGTATAAGTTTAAACGAATACCGGCTGAAATAATTTTTTCTTAATACTTTGTAAAGTATCATCACGCGGCTTCCCTTCCAGGGTAGACAGAGTAAAGTGAACTAGACCAACCGGTGCACCACGATTCACCAGATTGCCGGCTGGTGAGATGAGTCGTGATCCACATCGCCGCATTTTATCACGGATAACGATTATCCAGCAACCGACGGGGTCAACAGCTTAATGTGGTCTTGCCTAAAATTGAAAGTCTTCTATTTGAAGATAGCTTGACCCCTTTTTCATCATGGTATTTTATACCGTTTTCTAATCGTGGCTACAGTAATAGCCCCGTGTTGGTCCAAGCTCCTTTGAAAAAAAAGACCAACTACCGTTCTGCCAGGCAGGTCGTAAAAGGCGACCGATTGGCTATACATGTCACTACCATTGTGACTACTATGTGGTAGAGTTCTGCAAAGTCTCGCCCGGGTTTGGTACTAACGCCTTACCTATTCCTATCGCAAGAGCGTCAATGCTGATTGTTGTCGTATTACGCTTTGGAAGGTAAGGTAGCCGGTAAACTTATGCATGTAGCATTACTTTCCCGCCACGTAACGTATTATTTACGTCTCTCTAAGCCATGACTTCTTTCTTATATCACAAGATAGCAAACAAATAGATGGGTCTCCTGATGGAAAGAGTCAATCATCACCTACACTCACCAAAAATATTAATGGTGCATTGCTATCTTGTGGCGACGTTTAAAGTTACATGCATAAGTTTACCGGCTACCTTACCCTCCAAACTGGAGCACGACAGTGACTAGCACTGATGCTATTGCGTCAGGAATAAGTAAGGCGGTGATCGCAGACCCGGCGAGTCAATGCAGAACTCTATCACTTCGTAGTCGTGACTACGAAGTGATAGAGTTCTGCATGGTAGTGACTCGCATAGCCAATCGGTCGCCTTTTAAGACTTGCCCAGCAGAGCGGCAGTTGGCCTATTCTTCAAAGGAGCCCAGGACCAACATGGCGAAAGTTTTCTGCTTGATATTGCTATCTAAATCCTATCCTGCTAGTCCTACTAATATAATAAATTCTAAAGTATGTTTTAGTGGATGAATGGGTGTTTGTTACTCTTTCACGCAAAAACAGCTTAACCGATTTGGATGAGCACTTTGGCACACATATAAATTGACCTGGAATTGCACATAGGGCACTTTTTATCCCGGAAAAATAAGTTGATCCCTTGGGAATTACTAAAAACTGTTATAATGCAGCGGACTGCAGGGTGCAGCTAGTAATACCTATATATATCTGCTTTGGAAAAGTTGCATAAAATTAATTGATTCGTTATATTTTAATAATTTATATCGGTAAAGTTCTAAAATAACTTACTTGTGGTTCTCCTTGGCATCGGCGGATATTTATGTAATTCGGTTTGATAGGCGGGACATTCATTTAAACTTTTATCCCGTTTCATCATTACCAATCCAGGCGGTGTTTCTTCATTTTCCAATTTTATCACCGTATCCATTGATGATTCTGGATAGTTTTGGTGATAAAAATTATGACAATACGCATTGTAACTATAGTATTCTTCAGGATTCCAATGTGGTTCAATGTTACCGTGTACAGGAATGTTAGGATACATTTGTGTAAGGTATTCTTGACAATATTGGCTTTGTGGATATGTTTCGTATTCATTTCTGACGGCTCTATCGTTTTTCCATACATCGTTGCGATCGTAATAAGGCGTCTGGTTTATGTTTAAAATATCTTTAACGTAAAACGGTGTACTCAAAGAACCATTGACGTCGTCTTGCTTTCGATATTTTTGTTCGAAGTAATAATTTTTTGATTCATCATATTTTTTATTTTCATCGCTTTTTTTATTTAAATCATAGAAAAAATCGTTTTTTTCACTATAGCTTTTTAAACTAAAATACGAAGTTGATACTTCATTGTGCTGTTCAAAGTTCTCCATTTTAACACTTTCACTTAAGGTTAATTAAGTAGTTGTTTAACCGCAGACAAAGGAAGACTGATGGTGTTTCAGATTGTAGACCGAAACCAATCCAATGAGCTTTCCGAGTTATGGGCGGAGCCATGGTGTTATATCTACCTCGCTTTAACCAATGTGGGTTAATGGTACATCTATTTCTTTCCTCCTCTTAGTGTTTACCGATTGTAAATGAATGATTTCATGGTTGTTTGTGGATTTTAATCATATTTCAGTAGCGCTAATGACCTTATGATGAATGTTGATATTTTTTGTCGGTTATTATTATGAAGAATTGCAATTATGTCTGTTCTAGAGAGCAATATTTATAATTAATTATTAACTTTATTTTATATTTTTTAATAATAAAAAATTAATTTATAAAAACATTTGTACATAGGTATTATCAATAGGGTTGCCAACATTTTTTGGCTGAGTAGTAGTTTTCAAAATAGATATATATATATATATATATATATATATATATATATATATATATATATATATATATATATATATATATATATATATATATATATATATATATATATATATATATATATATATATATATATTAATATTTAATACCCGAATGAAAAACTTTGTATCCGTTTTTAAGACAGTTGCACGAACAATGGAGTATCAAAATTTGGTACAGTTAATTAAAGTTTACATTGCGGAGGACTGCTGAAAACTAATATTTTTAAATTAAACACATTAGAAATACATTAAATTAGTAAAAATAAACATTACACACACTGTATTTATGTGACTGTTACTACACACATGTATACTATGTATACTATTTCCTTTACGATTGTTGCTTGTCAAAAATAAAATAGATTTTATTATTTAGTCTATGGCCACAATAGCTATTTCGGCCACGGGCGATCCATCGGGAGACCCATCAGCGTCTTCTAATGAGAAATATATATAAAAAAAAATAACATAAATTTCAGAGCATTCATAAACAAGGGTTTCCTTCCATGATATCCAGAATTTAAAAAATTTGATTTTAACTGTCTTAAAGCTTACCTTATGTGGAGTTAGTAAGTAATATGACAACTTCAGTACTTGGTTCGAAAACACGGTATCTGTGAATAATTTTGACACATATTGTAGTTTACTCACAAAATCTTCGTGGATTTCACACTTCACTGCGAATAAAACACTACATAAACACAAATCGTAGCAGAAAGTAAGTAAGGATGCAGTCCACAAAGTACCTACTTTAAAATATTACATTGTTTTTTCTATACGAGTCATACCGTCGTCGTACGATACAAATCAGTATTGTCAACATGGATTTTTGTAAAATACTTAAGTTAACCTAATAAAGATAGTTATTTGGTAGAAAATGCATAAGATGTTATAAAAGTATACATCGTTTTAGTCTCCTAAACATCACTCTTCATTAAATTTATACAAGAGTACCTATATACTAGCGCGATAAAATACGTATGTTCTGTACCCGACTGAAAAGTATTTTACATCCTATAATTTTAAATATAGTTTTCTTTATATTAATGTTAGTACATTTTTAAAGGCAGACTTAAGTTAAAAATAACTTTATTAGGAAAAATAAATACTTAAGATACAAAAATATTCTTCTAATCTTATGGAAAATCTCGATTTTATTTACTGCATACAAAAGAATATTATTTTTATCGTAGTCAATTTAATTCCTTTTAAATTAAAATTTTAACCTGGGCGATACGACTAAAGTATTAAATAAGTAATTTAAAATAAGTATGTTACTTAATTTAAAGTACTTTAAATAAGTAAAAAATAGTCGCATGAATATAAATGGTATTTCAATAAAATAATAAAGAAAAATGCTTGCTGACCTTCTTAGAATATTAACGTAACGACGAAAATCTGTATCTAACAATGCCATGACATACTTTTTATTTTATTTTTAGTAAAATGAATTGAAAGTTTATCTCTGGTTATATGGTATTAAGTAAACTAAATTGTTGAACCAGTTCTTTTGATCCAAATAGGATTTAAGTGCTTTGTTATTAACCAAAAACATTCATTGTAGCCCTATTTAAGCAAATAATTTGTATTTATATTACAATCATTGATATGAAAACCCAAGATGAACAGTCCCGAACAAAACTGACACTCAAACTGTCGCTAATTTTACATGACCGCCCCGTTGGTCGAGTGGTTAGCGACCCTGACGACGCAATCAACAGGGCTCGGGTTCGATCCCCGACGGGGGCAAGCATTTGTGTGATGAGCATAAATGTTTGTATTTCCGAGTTTGGATGTTTATTAAATATATATATCTAGTATTTATATATGTATTACTATGTATTAGTATCGTTGACGTTAGTCAACCTATACCAAACACCCAAACCCATAACACAAGCAAATAATTTGCTTACTTTGGGGTTAGGTCAGTAAGTGTAATTTGTCCCGTGAATATTTATTATTATTATTATTTAACTAAGCAGTTATAGATACGGCAAATATTTTTTTGCATATCCTACCTTAAGCGCAAGATTTATAGTGGTTTTTACAAAGCAATGTACCAAAACAATAAAATTGTCAATGTCACGACTCGCGAATCGCAACCTACACGATTCTATTTGAAATGAGCGCACAATTTAAAATTTTGCGCTCATCTTTAGAGGACTTTTTTGGGACACTGATTGTGTGTATCTCGGATTTTTTATATCAATGATTGTAATATTGCAGCTTTCTACTGTTGAAAGAATTATTAAAATCGGTTCTGTTAAACAATAATACTATGATTAAAACTGACAACTCTAGCTCTCTCGCATTACAATCGCTGTTTCATTTTCCACAAAAACTCAGACTTCCAACATTGTCAACAAAAGTCGGAATTCCTCGTCACCACTTGAGAGGAGTGCGTCATAAACTTACAGTTTTATGACGGACTTGACGTCTTTTAATCCATCTTTTAGCAAGTATTAAAACACAGGCAATCATGTTCTTTTTTAATATTTTGTGAACAGCCATTTTTTTTATTCGTTACAGATTAATGGAGTTACTATTTGAACAATAGTTAAAGTCATTTTGCTGAATGCAGTATCATATTTTCCCAGCCGCACTCGAATCTATATTGAATCAAATGTAAATAAAAAATCTAGAAAAGGTTGTCCCTGCAGGACACCCTGAAACTTCCCGCTAAATTAAAGTATTTTAAAGCTCAAAGGAGTAAAAACTATAAGCAAAGATTTTTTCAGTTCAAACATGTATTTTGTTAAAAATGTTAAACAAAAAAGATTTTGTTTTAAGTTGGTTTAATAGAGTCCCATAATCACCCAGTGTATAAGTTCTTAAATAAAGAAAAAAATCTTATAGATCGTAGGACAGTAAACAATTCTCCTCTCCCCCTATTTGTTCTGGGTCCCTTTCTTGATGAATAGATCATATGCCATGTTGCTAGGCACCTCGAAAAAGGCTAATAACTCATGTCGTTAAAATCGTAAGTACTAATTAGTAGTAGAGTTCTGCAACGTCCCACCCGGAACATTCTTTTCCTGATGCAATAGCGTGTCTTGTCATTTATTGCGGTTTTAGGGTAAGGTAGCCGCTTAATATGTGGATGTGGTATTTTATCCCAGCCACGCGAATTGTAACGTACCATTAACTACTTTGATGTTTATAGTCGATGGTTTTCTCTTAGCCATCATCTTTTTTGCTATCCTATGATTTTTTACATCATAAGATAGTAAACAAGCAGATGGCTCTCCTGATCGAAAGAGAAACCATCGCCTATAGACACCGAACATATTAATAGTGTGTTGTTATCCGTGTAGTGGAATGGCATTGTCACATGCATAAGTCTACCCGCTACCTTACCTTCCAACCCGGAACACGATAATGACAAGCATTGACGCTATTGCGGCAGGAATAGGTAAAGCAGTAGTACCAAACACCCGGGCGAGTCGTTGCGAAATTCTACCACCTAGTGGTCACGAAGGTAGTGACACAACCAATTGTTCGCCTTTTACGACCTTCCTGGCAGAACGGCAGTTGGTCTTTTCTTCAAAGGGGTCATCCATAAATTATGTCATACTATTTTCGTGATTTATTGACCCCTCCCCCGTCCTTGTCACAGCTGGTAACATTTGTGAGAACCCCCACCTAGTGTGATGTCACATATTTTACAATTTTACGTTGGAAAAATTATGTCCTTCGATTATTTTTTATCTAAACAGGTATTATATTTTGAAAAAATGTGATCCCCTTCCTCCCCCTTAACGTGTGACGTAATTTATGGATGGCCCCAAAGGAGCTCGAATCAAGATGGGGAAATGATAAAAAGAGGATTGTTAAATTATGTATCATTACATAGTATAAAACAAAGTCGCTTTCTCTGTCTGTCCCTATGTCCTTATGTCCCTATGTAAGCTTAAATCTTTAAAACTACGCAACGGATTTTGATGCGGTTTTTTTTATAGATAGTATGATTATTGAGGAAGGTTTTAATGTATAAACCTTTCCGATATTCCCACGGGAACAAAAGCTGCGCGGATGAAACCGCGGGCAGGTTGCTAGTTACAAATAAACTCACTTGTACTTCCAGTTCACGTATATTTTTAACTAGCGACCTGCCCACGGTTTCACCCGCGTAGCTTTTGTTCCCGTGGGAATATCGGAGAGCTTTTTATACTGAAACCTTCCTCAAGAATAAATCTATCTAGTAAAAGAAACCGCATCATAATCCGTTGCGTAGTTTTAAAGATTTAAGCATACATAAGGACAGACAGAGAAAGCGACTTTGTTTTATACTATGTAGTGATTTTTAAAAATTAAAAATATACGTGAACTGGAAGTACAAGTGAGTTTATTTGTAATACATAATTTAAAATGCAGTTTCACCAAGTGCCGACGATGGAAACTATCCAATGTATTTGTTAGTTATTTACAGTAGGTACCTACCTACCTATTCACACACACCTATCATATATCCTTGTGTTTCGGTGTCGGTGTTGATCACACGAGGTCCCATATTCGCGGTCGGGCAATTCAAAATGTGTTTTTTTCATATATTCTATACTCTCCATCGTCGGCACTTGGTGAAATTCCATTACTATTAGACACAATTAACAATGCACTTGCACTTGCACTTTAATTTCACTTCACAACATCTATATTTTTGGTATATTACTCGACCGGTTACACTTTTTAAGCATATTCAAGATGTTATATACTTAACTGATCAATGATCATTGACTTATCTAGACATCTGTACATATAATAAAATCGTAGTAAAGTCAATGTATGTCCGGGGTAAACTCAAAAAGTACTGCATGGATTTATTTCAAATTTTGCATGAATAGTACTAAAAGGTCGGGTCAACATATAGGCTACATATTATCACGCTATCACCTACGAGGGAGGAACTGTGCGGGGTAAACGAAGTCCGCGCGGACAAAGTCGCAACAGCTAATAAAATATAAACAAATATACATGTATATATGTTGTGAAGTGAAATTAAAGTGCAAGTGCATTGTAATTAACAATGCACTTGCACTTTAATTTCACTGATATATAGACGCGTCGACATTTTAAAAATTACTTCCCGATCGGAACGCGGCCACACACTGAGAAGGATGGAATAATTAAAACAGTTACAGAATAGAATAATTAAATACAGTTGTAAACTTGATTTTAAAACGGTAATAAATAATTATTTGTTAGCTTAATAAAAACTTTTTTGAAAAACACCTTTTGAGTTTTAAGTTCACCTCAGTAAGCAGTTAGTAATGTCTTTGCTTTTTTTAAATCAGAAGAAAATAGCATAAAAGCATAAATTTTAGATAACTCACCACACTCTGCAGAAGCGTCCATGTAGCATTCTTAAAGAGTCTAAGTCGGACAATCAGGTCTACAATCTTGGCAATCACATAGACTGATGTGAGGAACATGCCGACCATCTTCTCTGAGCCTTCGTATGAATGCATCAAATAGAATATCCAAGGCTGGATTGTTATCAGAGAGCGATATAACTGTGATACTGCTTCCGTAAACAAGTAAACCTTACCCTGTTGAATTAAGAGGAAATTTCAACTGTGATGTAATACTATCAGTCACCAAAAGTGTGTTATTCAATAAAAAAATATTACAAGTTACTATAATGCATCAAAATTTATTTAAGCTACAAGAAGATCGGAAACGCGGTCACTCCCGGAGAACTTTCGGCTGAGGGAAACTCAGTGTCTAACAGTGTTTATTTCAGTTTTCAGATAAAAATAACGTTTCCCGGGATTGGATAAAAGCTCGGTTGGAGATACGTTTCACGCTTGCCACTGATCATAATATATGACTAAGTAGTATCTTCGGTTAATCGTGGGTGCACTTGTTGTACCTCTGCTTGCCTCTTCAGGGATACAGGCATGAAGATACTTTTTTTTCTTTTCAGAGTCCACAAAACTCCAAATAGCTACTATGTATAATTTGTACAATTCGATTTAATCTAATGCTCTCCATCAGTTGATTTTACTGTCAGATTTTGGCGTTACTGTGACATATTGCGGAGCTCCATCTTTATATTCTTTAATCTAAGGTACCTACTATTAAGGGTTTCAAATGACGAAACGGAAACTACCTTTTTATTGTTTTGGTGTCCATCGTATAATTTTAATGTGTTTTCACAAAAAATGTTTGGACATGCGATGGTGCACGTTGTAGGAGCTGCTACTTTGTTGCATATTTTTTTTTGATATGCTATAAAGTGGCAGCTCATGCGTCTTGATAAATGTTTGTATTCCCCGGTTTGGGTGTTTATTAAATACTAGCTGTTGCCAGCGACTTCGTCCGCGCGGACTTCGTTTACTCCGCACAGCTCCTCCCCCGTAAGTGATAACGTGATAATATGTAGCCTATATGTTGACCCGACCTGTTAGTAATATTCATGCAAAATTTGAAGTAAATCCATGCAGCACTTTTTGAGTTTACCCCCGACATACATTGACTTTCCTACGATTTTATTATATGTATAGATATTCCAGTATTTATATATGTATTTCTATGCATTCTATCGTTGACCAACACCTATAACACAAGCAAATAATTTGCTAACTTTAGGGTTAGATCAGTAAGTGTAATTTGTCCAAAAAGAAAAAAAAACACTTTTTTATTAATTTACCATTATTTTACCAAAAACTTCGGTATTATATAAATGCTGCAAAAATATTATTTTAACAAAGTATTTTAAAGATAGTATTTTTGTTATTTGTCAAAGTTTAATGACATTATTTCATACCTAGAACCCATTATCGTGAGTCCACTGTCATCCCCGTGTTGGTCCGGGGCAAAGAGTACTACTCCGGGGTTTTCTTGCAGAAAAAACCAACTGTTATTTTGTCAGGCAGTTCATAAGACGCGAACAATTGGCCATGCAAGTCACTACCATCGTGACTACTAGGTGGTAGATTGTCTCGCTCAGGTTTGGGACCACCGCCATACCGCTTAATGCCGCAATAGCGTCAGTGCTTGTAACTGTCATGTTCCGGTTTGGAGGGTAAGTTAAATCCATACGTAGACCCCTGCCTAGGAGGGGAGGGGTCATGACCCCCCCTCCCATTATCCGCTCTTGGGTAGCCGGTAAACTTATGCATTTTATGGCATTAAGACCCCGCCTGAAGGATAGCAATGCACAATTAACATCTCTGCTGTCAATTATAGACGACTAGCTGTGCCCACGACTTCGTTCGCGTGGAAAAAATTCTAAAATAAAAATCCGCGTAGTTCCCGTTCCCGTAGGATTTCCGGGATAAGAACTATCCTATATCCTTTCTTGGGTCTCAAACTATATTTGTATCAAATTTTATCCAAATCGGTTCAGTGGTTTGGCCGTGAAAGCGTAACAGACAGACAGACAGACAGACAGAGTTACTTTCGCATATATAATATTAGTATGGTTAGTATGGATGGTTGGTTCCATCAGAAGAGCTGTTTGCTTGTTTGCTATCTTATGATATAAAAAGCCCCCTTTTGAAGAATAGACCATCTGCCATACACGGCATTTTGTAAAAGGTGAATGTTTGGCCTCTGTGGTCTAAGGGTCCAGTATCGGAGTTGACCACATGAGGTCCAGGGTTTAATTCCCGAGTCGAGCGTTTAAGAAATATGTTTATTCAGTTTTCTGACAAAAACAACATTGCTCGGGATTGGAAAAAGTGCCCGGTTGGCGATAGGCTGGCCATCTATCACATTGTGGTACTTAAGTATCTTCGGCTAATCGAGGGTTCACGTGTTGTACTTCTGCCTACCTATTCGGGGATGCAGGCGTGAAGATACTGAATGATTGACTGTACATGTATCTACCATCGTGACTACTAGATGGTAGAGTACCGCAACGCTTCGGCCGTGTATTTGGTATCACCGCCTTACCTATTCGTGTCGCAATATCGTGTTCCAGTTTGAAAGGTAAGGTAGCCGGGAAACTTATGCGTATGACATTACCACCTCGCCACACGGATAGAAACTTACCATTATATATTTTGTGTCTAAACGATGGTTGGCTCTTTCCATCAGGAGAGCTCTGAGCTTGTTAGCTATCGTAGAAGATATAAAATTATCTCTAAAAACCCTGAATCAGGTTTTTACCAAATTATATGAAACTAAATCTCTCTTTCAAACAAAACAAGTATAACAAAACAAAATAATTTGCAAATCTGCCTCTAAGCGTTCATACACAATGTGAAAAAAACGACCCAAAAGAGGAATTTGGTAGGTCAACGACTTTATAAAAAAAAAATCTTTTTACTAAAGTAAAAAGCATATCGTACACTAAACTTGAATTTCCCCTCAAACCAAGCAAATATTTTGAAAATTTATCTATCAATATCCATAAAATAACTAAACATAGGCATCTTATACCTATGTTTAATTATTTTATGGATATTGATATTTATTTTTTTATATCATGAGATAGCAAACAAGCAGACAGGTCTCCTGATGGAAAAAGTCAACCATCGCCTTTAGACACCAAAGATGCAAAATGCATAAGTTTACCGGCTACCTTACCCTCCAAACCGGAACACGACAACGACAAGCACTAACGCTATTGCGGCAGAAATAGGTAAAGCGGTGGTACCAGACCTGCATAGTACGAAACAATGCAGAACTCTACCACCTAGTAGCCCCGATGGTAGCAACTTGCGTAACCAATCGGTCTCACTTAACGACCTCTCGTACAGAACGGCAGTTGGCCTATTCTTCAAAGGAGCCCGGGCCAACACGGGGTAAATAACGTGGTATTAAGCTACTAAACCTTCTTTTCCTTACCTTTGACGATCAGACAGGCTTTGTTTCTCCCTATATAGAAAAAAATAATATATAATACTTGAAGTAATTACTTTATGTATAATACTAACTGCAGCGTGCAGCCTGCTGCATTATAAATGTTTTTAGTGAATCCCGCGGGATCACCTAAATTTTTCGGGATAAAAAATAACCTATGTGTTAATCTGGGTCCTCAGCTATCTACATACCAAATTTCATCGTAATCGGTTCAGTAGTATTTGCGTGAAAGAGTAACAAACATCCATACATACATACTCACAAACTTCCGCATTTATAATCTACCCTATCTATATAGAAAATCACATCTGTATAGAAAAAATAATATATGATACATAAAGTAATTACTTTATGTATAATACTAGCTGCAGTACAGTGCATAAATGCAGCCCGCTGCATTATAAGAGTTTTTGATGAATCCCGCGGGATCACCTAATTTTTCCGGGATAAAAAGTAGCCTATGTGCTATTCCAGGTCATCATCTACCCTATCTATATAGCAAATCACATCTATATAGAAAAAAATAATATATGATACATAAAGTAATTACTTTATGTATTATACTAGCTGCAGCGTGCAGCCCGCTGTATTATAAATGTTTTAGTGAATCCCGCGGGATCACCAAAAATTTCTGAGATAAAAAATAGTCTATGTGTTAATCTGGGTCCTCAGCTACTTACATACCAAATTTTATTCAAATCCGTTCAGTAGTTGTTGCGTGATTGAATAACAAACATCCACCCAAACATCCATCCAAACATCCATCCAAACATCCATCCAAACATCCGTCCAAACATCCAAACTTTCGCATTTATAATATTAATATAGATTAGTAGGATAACGTATATTTTTAAACTTAAAGTTATCGATCAAAATATTTGTATAATTAATTAATGATATAAATATTTTGATTGATAACTTTCTACTTTTTGGTCGGTCGTCGGTTGAAAATAATAGCCCACTTAAAGTATTTGTTTATCTTAAAGAGTATATATTTGGTTTTATTGTCGAGAGGTGTTGAGATGTTATTAACACAAATGTTAACACTTCATTCTCGTAAATAAATATACTGAACGCTGATGTGAAATTCGATGTAATTTCGAATTAGGTATGTATTTGACTTTTTCGTTGTTTAGTAAGGTATTGAAGCCATTTAAGGCCCACCGTTTTGAAAATTGTTAACAAAATTGAAACTTATGAAATTTTTTTACAAAAATACAGCAATAGATCTTCTAATTAAAAATAATCAAAAAATGATAGAAAAACAAAAGGATCTTTTAATTTGTTTACTTTTAAATCAATAAACACATTTTTGTTTTAAATATCAACATTATTATACCATTGAAAATCCCATGTAAAAATAGCTCGGCCTTATTTGGAACTTGAAATTCCTTTACGGCCCAATGTTAACAAGATTGATACTATATTAATCCATAATTTTGATATGCTTGTTTATAAATAACTTAGGATAACATTTGTTTTATTACAGATAAATATATTGAACGCTGATGGGAACATTTTTCGACTTAAGTATGTATTTGACTTTTAGGGTTCCGTACTACATAAGGAAAAAAAGAACCCTTATAGGATCACTTCATTGTTCGTCTGTCAGTTTGACAAGACCTTTTTTCCTGAATCGCTTTAAGGTATCAAGTTGAAATTTAAATCAAACTAGCTATTGCCTGCAACTTCGTCCGCGCGGACTTCGTTTACTCCGCACAACTCCTCCCCCGTAGGTGATAGCGTGATAATATATAATCTATATGTTGACCCGACCTGTTAGTAATATTCATGCAAAATTTGAAGTAAATCCATGCAGTACTTTTTGAGTTTACCCCGGACATACATTGACTTTCCTACACTTTTATTATATGTATAGATGTAGATACTCTGGTCTACGGTCCCTCTCAGCTGTGAAGAAAGTCAACGCGATCAAAAGATATGATTTCATAAGGGAATTAAAACCTGTAGGGTACTTTCTGTTGACCTAGTCACGAAATTCATATTATGTAGCTGTTACGTACTATTTTGTACGGAACCATCCGTATGCGAATTCAACTTACACTTGAACAATTTTTTTTCGCTTAGTAAAATATTGGAGTCATTTAAGGTCACCATTATGAAACGTTAATAGATTGAAAATTATAAAAAACTCTTGTAAAAAAAAAGACAAGGCTACGTGTTTATTGATCTAAGCATGAACAAATTAGTCTTCACACACATAGTTTTTAGAAAGATTATTTTCAAGATATTATAGTATTTAAGATATTATACCATTGAAAATCCCATGTAACAATACATAAGATGGACCTTATTTAAAAACTGGGTATGCCTTTACGGCACAATATTAACGAGATTGTTTCTTATACCAATGCATATCAAATTATGGAGTTCAAAAACCAACTTAGGTTAGGATATTGTTATAGATAAAATTATTTTTGGTTATTGAGAAAACAAACATCATGGGTTTTGATAAGATTATCAAAAGTAAAGGTAAATTCTAAAATATGACAAGGAACTTAGGAAAGTGACATATTTCAAACAAAATTTTAATAATATCAAAATTAAGAATTAAATGCAATAATAACTGAGTAAAATTTTTAATCTTAAATTTAAGATGGGCCTTTTTAAGAGTATAACATTTTATTACCTTAAAGAATTATTGACAATTAGCTGTTGCCGCAACTTCGTCCGCGCGGACTTCGTTTCCTCCGCACTGCTACTCCCCCGTAGGTGATAACGTGATAATACATATTATCACGTTATCACCTATGTGCTGACCCGACCTGTTAGTAAATTCGTGCAAATTTGAAGTAAATCCATGCAGTACTTTTTGAGTTTACCCCGGACATATATACAGACAAACAGACAAAAATTCTAAAAACTATATTTTTGGCTTCGATATCGATTGCAGATCACGCACCAAGTATTCTTTTAAAAAATATTCAATGTACAGTTTTGACTTTCCTACGATTTTATTATATGTATAGATAACGGTATATCATAAATATTTATCTGTGTTTTAGAATTAACTTAGCCTATTTTATTTTTTTTATTTGTTCGATGTTTTTTGTAAATTAAGTATTATATTCAGTTGCTTTATTCGGGGAAAAAGTAAAGACGAAGTGAATCAAACGGGAAAAGTCTGACGTGTCATGTGACATTTTTTTTACTTATAATATTTTTTCGTTGTTAAGCAGCAGTTCGGTATTTTTTTTATTTATTTGATGCTTTGAGTTTATAAGATGTTTAGTACCTTCTATGATATTTTGATGTTTTTGTAACCGACTTCCCAAAAAGTAGGAGATTTTTAATTCGGTTGATTTTTTTCTTGGCTACGGGACCCTAAACAACTAAGAGATGAACTTTTTTGTTTTGTTTCATCTGCAATCAGTCAAATTGACTATAATCAGATTTGTTGTGTGATGTTTGTTAACTTTTTGGAAAAAACAGGATCGGGCCTTGAAGTTTCCTAGTCAGTAAGCACATTGGCTCTTTTAAGTTTCTTAACTGATTGTGGAACGAGGAGAGCACGTGACAAAGGATTTGGATGTTTTTCCAATCTATCGCTATATTCTTGGGAATACAGCTCAATTACCTTAGCAACTGTAGGCATACCATGGTGCACATGCTATGGTTCTTAAAATGTACTTTTGTGCTCTTTGGAGGCAAAGTATGTTTGTTGTACTAGCTGAGGACAACAGCTGTATCCCATAGGTCCAGATTGGTTTCAATATGGTACAGTATACTCTGAGTTTGTTGTTTAATGATAGATTTGACTGTCTGCCTAACACCAAGGATTTAAATATCGGTATTTTATGGTAACGTTATTGCTCGCGGCATGACATAACGTTATTTTCAAGCATAACGTTATTCGAAAATGATACAGAATTTGTAACTATTTAATAACATTATTTATTATGTGGTGTACACTACGAATTAACTTTATGATATATGGTATTATGACGTTATCTTCTAGCGCTAGTTGTCGAACCAATCATGAAACAACATGAAACGCGGCGAACCAATCAAAACCAAACATTACGTTATTTAGCATTAACAATTTCGTTCTGTTATTGGAGTAGCGACACATATAGTGTTTGAAAATAATATTGTTACGGAGTTATCCCTACAGTAAATAACATAGGTAAGTATCGTAAAATAAGTTCGGTTAGCTGATAACGTTTTAAATCCTTGCATAAAAGCCAGAAGAGGTTCCTGAATCTAAAGTTGAGTTCATCTCTCTTGTGTTTAATATGGTGTTTCCATATTTGTCTTCGATCCAGGTAAAATCCGAGATACTTAACGCATAAGGAGTGTGGCAGACTCTCTTGGGCTAAGTTGACTGAAGGGCAGTGTCGTAAGGTAAATAATTTGGTGGCACTAGCTTTTATTCGCCGTTGTTCATCCACTTGGGTATTTGTTTTATTTAGTTGGTCTTGAAGAGATCTACAAGCATCTTGGGGGTTGCGGTTGCAAGCCAGAAAAGCAGCGTCATCAGAGAGAAAAGAAAGAAGAGATGTACATATTTTTTTTTTCTATTTTATATTGGTCTCGTTCCTTTAAAGTCTCGGACCCTTGAAGTCCAAACAAACTGTTTTTATTACCAATGAAATTACTTTTTTTTATAACCATAGAATAGCAAACAAGTAAATGGCTCAACTGAAGGAAAGAGACAATTGCCTATAGACATCAAAGATGTTAATTGTATTGGAACGTTGTTATCCGTGTAGCGGAATGGTAATGTCACATGCATAAGTTTACGGCTACCTTATGATCCAAACCGGAACACGACCGTGACAAGCGTTAACGCTATTGCGGTGGAATAGGTAAAGCGACGGAACCGAATCTGGGCAAGACGTTATGGAACTTGTAACACATAGTAGTTATTATAGCAGCAGATAGACACGTTTAGCCAATCGTTTGCCTTTTCCAAACAGACTGGCAGAATGGAAAATGATCTATTGTGCTAACTTTGAGTAATATAACACTTTTCCCCGTGTTGGTGGGGTTCCTTTGAAGAATAGGCCAACTGCCGTTTTGCCAGTCAGTTCGTAAAAGGCGACCGATTGGCCATGCAAGTCACTACCATCGTGACTACTAGGTGGTAAAGTTCTGCCTTGCCCGGGTCTGGAACCATCGTCTTACCTATTCCTGCCGTAATAGCGTCAGTGCTAGTCAGTGTCGTGTTCCGGTTTGGAGGGTACGATAGCCGGTAATCTTGTGAATGTGGCATTAGATAACAACGTACCATTAACATCTTTGGTGTGCGTAGGCGAAGGTTGACTCTTTCCATCAGGAGACCCATCTGCTTGTTTGCTATCTTCTGATATAAAAAAATTGCCATTCTGCCTGGCTTCTAAGGCACCCGGGCTAGCACGAATAATTCTGCAATGTTTCGTTCGAATTTGGTATCACTTTACCATAACCTTTTCTGCCGCAATAGCTGCACTGCTTGTCGCTGGCGTTTTTTGGTTTAGACGGTAAAGTAGCCAGAAAACTTGAGCGTCTTGCAATGCATCGCATTAACGTATTTAGAGTCTAATGATTGCGTTTTTCCCGTCGTAATGATCACGAGAGCTATATACTTCTTTCGCATCTAAAAATAGGTACTACATACTTAAAAATAATATTATATTATTATCTAACCTGGAACTAGACAGTATCAGCGCTGGTGTCAATAGAATGTTGTCTTTCTATTGCCTCTAAAAACGCAGGGCTTTTCTTATTAAGTTCCAGATTGAAATTTGGAGGGTAAAATAATTTTTCCAAAAAAACCGTTTGCGTTTGTGAGATCTAGTGAGATAGATTTATTAGGGTGGAGAAACCTCATCTTAAAAAGTATAATAACTGGATGTGTTATATATACGTGATATGTGAGTGTATGTGTATTGTCTGCTGTAATGGATTATGTAAAAATGTGGTACCAATAAATACTATCTTATCTTATCTTAATTTAAAATATTATTTAATTTAATATAGTGTAATAATATAATGTAATATAGGTAAAGTAAACAATGGGAAAATGTGAGATTTATTTTTACTGTTTTTGTCATAGGATGTCATTGTAAGCCATCTATTGGAGACTAGCAATCTTAATTTCAATTATGCCATCTAGTGGACAGTAGGAGCACTATTAAGCTTCGTAACTAGAAACATATAGACTTAGTTTATAATAATTTTAATAGATGGCGCTACTAAGAATAGTTCTCTACGATTCGTATAGATGTCACATGATAAACTGTAATCCTGATAACTACCACTAAAGTGGTAAGGATCCCTTTTTTTCAAGAAGAATTTGCCTGTTTTAATCAAGATAAAACGATTGTGAAGTGTATAGCATATGCCGTATGGGGTGCTACTGTAGGTGCTATCAAACATGTATTGTGTGATATAGTAAACTGGTTAACTCGTTAATCTGAGATAACGCATAAAACAAATTAAGGTGGCTAGTGCGATGATGGCCTATGACGCAAGCCAATAATGCACTACTGTCTTGGTGAACCGGAATACTCGCAGATATTAAGTTATGATATTTTTTCATAAATCTCTTCATTAACTTAATATGTTTTAGGTACCTACCTACTTAACTAAAATTTTTATAGCCTATTTATACCAAAACTGACAATTGGGCAAGCGGATGGATACTGGATATAGGTTAATATTTCAAGAGATTTAATGTAATTATTCCCGTAGCTAATAAGTCAGTTAAAACGTATATTAAGCTAAAATACATTTCGTTACACAAACTTGTTTTAAATTAACATAGGTGTATATTTCTTGCTGTGTTGATCTCGACCTGTTTTCAAAATAAGACCGTTTTCAGCTGAAAGTAAAGCAGTCTATACGAGCCGTCATGATCGTGATCGTATTACGTTTCACCCGGATTTGGTCAGCTTACCTCTTCTTGCTGCAATAGCGTCAGTGTTTATCACTGTTAGGTATGGTCCGGTTTAAAGCCCGGTTTATTCTATCCCTGAAACTTTCCGCTAAATTAAGGTATTCTAAGCCCAAAGAAGCATAAACTATACCTAAGGATAGATTTTTTGAGTTCTAAGAGTTGAAAAAACTAAAGTAGGTATGTAAAAATGTTAGTTCGAACAGATTTATATTTTTTTTAAATGATGGCATTAAAAGGCATTTAACGCAATTTTGGAGCTCAGAGAGATAGAAATTAAAAAAAAAACGTTTTTCAAAAATTTCCCAACATTGATAAATCCTGAACGAATCAATCGATTTTAATCCGATTTACGTTTCTTGACATTTTTTAATCAGAAGAGTTGACTAGATTTTTAAATAAATAGGTATATTAACCTGAAAGTTATTCTAAAAATATGACGTAAGTTTCCTGAAAACAACGTAATTTTAATATTTGTAAAGCTGTAATGATTGTATCGATGTATTCTTCGTAATCTTTGTAGCACTAACGGATCACAGAAGATCAAAAAAATGATTTGTTAAAAAATTTCGAAGTTATGTCGAAAAATCACTTTTTGCAAAATTTTTCGTCTACGATAACTCCCGAACGGATAAACCAATTTTGATGAAATTCATGCATTGGACGCAGTTTTTTGAGAAAAAGAGCTGATTAAATTTTGTACTTAATAGATACATTAATCTGGAAGTTATATTAAAAAATACAGCTTTACCAATTTTATTTGAGGTTTTTTCAAAATTCCTTAAAATCTGAACCAAATTGGTTCAAATTTTCAGAAAGTATAAGTTGAGCGGGATCTAATCGTATGTCATCGACCACGTTTCGATCGGTCAAACCATTCAAAAGTTAAGAGATGTTTACATACACATATACATACACACGCACACGCACACGCACACACGCATACATACACGCGCACACACACATACATTCAGACATATTGACATCATCGTGAAAATAATCGGAAAATCTTCCTAGGACCTTAGATGTCGAGATCTGGTTAAAACTCGATTTTTGAAAATCGGGGCAAAATCATTAACTTATCTACTTACGTAGCGGGAAGTTAAAAAAATATAATCGCTAGGTTGCTAGCATGGACCTACCCTCAAGTATTGGTAAGTGGATGGTGATTAGATAAACTCAATGCAGAATATTCGGAAGCCAACTATTCAATGCTTCGGCCAAGGGCCTGGCCGGTTATTCGGTATTCGGTTTCGTAAAAATCACTATTTGTGGCATCTCTAATTAATATACAAGATATAAAATCTCTGCCTTGCAGAGAACAACGCATTATTACCAATTTTTGGCGTGTAGGTATTGGTCCTACCGTCATGAGAACTGTCCGATTGTTAGCTATCGTAATATGGTATAAAAACCAAAGAACAAAGAGCTCTATTTGTGAACTGAATATCGGGCTCCGGGATCAATCCCGTGTCAAATTTTCTTGTTTGACTAATGATGTGACGCCGCCGAAGTCATTAAGTGAGTTCGTGCGCCTAAGGAATTAATTATACTAACATTAAAAAATTGTAGAGTTTGTTTGTTTGGTTGTACGCGTTAATCTCGAAAACTGCTGAACCGATTTAAATAATCTTTTTGAGTTGGTTAGTCTGTTTATCGATGAAGGTTATAGGCTATATAACATCATGCCACGACCAGTAGAAGCGGAGTTAACAAAGTCCACGCAGACGAAGTCGCGGGCAACAGCTAGTAATTAAAATTAGAGATGGGCTGAGTATAACGTGACCTAGTAACCGAATACAGAGTGTTTAATTTTTACATATTAGTATGTGAAGCAAAAACTTTGAACACCGCTTTACGAAAATTGCTCAAATTGAGGAGTATAAAATTTGGCACAGTTAAAGTTTATACGTAGAAACAGAGTGCTAAGTGTGAGTTTTTTTTTTCGCATTTGATCGTGAGCGCGTTTGGAGTTTACTAGGGATTTGTATGTGATTTGTACAGCGCCACCTAGTGGTAAACGTGAGAAACCAGTTTACCACTAGGTGGCGCTGTACAAATCACATACAAATTCCTAGTACACTCCAAACGCGCTCACGATCGAATGCGAAAAGAAAAACTCACACTTAGCACTCAGTACTTACCGTACGTAGTGCAGAACTCACCATAAATATATTTAGTGTCTGTAGGCGATATTTCCATCAGAAGAATCATCTGCTTGTTTTCTATCTTAACCAACAGATAGCTCTTTGATAAAAAGAGTAACTATCGCCTACAGACACTAATGATATTGCATTGCTATCTGTGTGATGTGATGGCAATGCTACATGCACATGTCTACATGCTCTTACCTTTAAAACTTTAGAGTCTTCATCCTCTAAATTGTCTAATATATATTTTTGGTTTAACATTAATAGAATTATGATTGAATTTTAACCAAAGGCAATCGCTACTTTATGTACTTTCCTCTTTTATTTATTAGGTATGTACTTATTAATTATTTACTGTATTTATTTATTATGTGCTGTATTTTTTTATTATGTGTATTGTAGTTATTTATTATGTACTGTATTTTTTATATTTTATTATGTATGGTCATCTATTTTTTAGTCATTATTTAATGTTATAGCAAACTATCGGACTGGACCGGGCCTCAAAACCACACAGGCGATGATCAGAAATCATCGCATGTGTGGTTTAGTGGTCCGCTGTCAGTGCTGACCATATGAGGTCTTGGGTTTGATTCTCAGGTCTGGCAATTCAAATGTGTTTTTTCAGTTTTCTGATAAAAACAACGTATCTAGTCCGGGATTTGATAACTGCCCGATTTGCGATAGGCTTACCACCTCTTACATTGTGGGACTAAGTATCTCCGGCTAATCGCGCGTGTATTGACTTTACCTCTGCCTGCCTATTTCTTCGGGGATGTGGGCGTGAACATACTTTTTTGTTAAATTAATTTATTTGAACTCTTTATTGTACAAGACTTACGACAGGCGGACTTAACGTCTATGTCGTGTTCCTATAATAATAATCAGCGGTCCGTATTTCGTAGCAGTAACCTATAGCAACCAATTTATGCCGGTTTCCTTTAATTATATCAACAATCCGTCATTCGTAATTGTAAAGCAATTCGAGTTCCTTCGTGTTTTGATTATTAATTATTAAATAACTTAATTATGGATGAAAAACGATTAATAATAGTCCAAAACTACTCAGAGCTTTAATATTTACAAGATCTACGTAATGATTATTAACAAAGGTGAATAACTTTTATTTATTTATTTATTTACACACTTTATTGCACAAATCAGTACAAAAGGCGTAACTTAATGATATTAAGCATTTTCTCACAGTTTACCTTGGTTATGCTGAGAGAAAAAACTTGGGTAGTGCGTAAGAGCATAGATATTATTGCGAACTGAAGTATAAAATCTAATCACAATTATCTAGATACTTATTTACATTTATATCATTGCATAAGGAAACAACTAAATACTGTATTATACATATTCCAAATATATATATATATATATATATATATATATATATATATATATATATATATATATATATATATATATATATATATATATATATATATATATATTAGGGATGGGCCGAAATTCGTTTCACATTCGGTTTAACCGAATTTCGGCAGCTTGAACCGAACTTCGGCATTCGGCCGAAATTCGGTTTAAATGCCGAATGTTCGGCACTAGAAACTTGCAATATTTTGACTGAAATCTACACTAATGTTGTAAAGAGGAAAGATTTGTATTTCTATATTTTTATATCTTGTATCAACTAAACTCAAAAACTACCGGACCGATTCGAAAAAATCTCTCATCATTAGAAAGATATTAAATCATCCCCGAGTAACATAGGCTATATTATACTTACCAAAATAATCTGTAAATTGCTTGACCCTGCAGGCCATCCCTGAAACATCCCGCTAAATAAAACAACATAAAAACAAAAATAAAAAACCTCAGCATAGATTTTTGAGTTCGAAGAGATTACAAAGCATGTAAAACGGTTGACCCGGCATCGGCAAGTCATCACTGAAACTTCTCGCTAAATCTTTATCTATATCTACGCATATCACATTTTTACAGAGTTCAAAAATCTTTAATTTGTTACAAATGTTCGTTACTATATAAAAGTCGTTGTAAATGACAGCAATTTTAAAAATTTTTAAACGCTATATATTTTGAAAATGATGATTGATTTTGGTTTTTCGGATGGCATTCGACACAATTTTTGACCTCTAAAATGTTTTCTAAACGTACGTAACGTAATCTACAGGCTGAAAAATGTCGAAGCAATATCAATTTTTGATGCAATTTACTTATTTGATGCAGTTTTAAAAAGAGAAAAGCTGATTAGATTTTTAAGTCAGTCGGTATATAAGCCAAAGAGTTATTTTAAAATTATTAGGTTTTCTGTAAACAACAAAATATTAATATTTAAAAAGTTGTAACTTTTGGAAACTTGATTCGATTTTGATTCTTGAAACTATATTTCACGTAGTTGTTTTAAGTACCACAATATTGTAGAAGGTCAAACAAGTTTTGGTCAAAAATCTCGAATTTATATAAATAAAACATTCTTTTTTTAAAATTTTTCGTCGACGATAACTCCGAACGAGTAAACCGATTTTGATACAATTTACGATATTTGACACAGATTTTTAGAGAGAAAAGCTGATTAGATTTTTAAATCAATCGGTGTATTATCCGGAAAGTTATTTTAAAAATTTTGTGAAGTTTTCTGTCAACAACAAATATTAATATTAAAATAGTTGAAACTTTTGAAAACTTGGTTCGATTTCGTTTTTTGAAACTAAATTTGACGCAGTCTTATAAGCACTAAAATATTGTGGAAGGTAAAAAAATTCTAGTTAAGAAATTACCAAGATATGTCAAAAAACACTTCTTAAATTTTTCGTTAACGATAATAAAAAAAAAAGCAATAATGCATTGAACGCAGTTTTTGTAGGAATAGAGCTGATTAGATTTTATAGCTAATCTATACATTTATGTACTTAGATTGTACAAAATTATTTATGTCTGTATGTTATTTATGTACAAAGTTATGAGATGTTTACATATACACATACACACATATACATACAGACATGCTGACCTCATTGTGAAAATAGTCGGAAAAGATTTCTAGGATCTCAAAACGTGGACATCTGGTGAAAACTCGATTTTCATAAATCGGGGCAAAAAGAGTTCCTTATCTACATACGTAAAGGGAAGTTAAAAATAAAGATCCGTGCCTAAATTGGAACAATGTAACTCAAATGTATCAAATTTATGCCGTTACGTCATTAATTCACGTGCGTTGCGAAAACTATTAACAATATCCTATATATCCATACTAAAATTATAAATGGGAAAGTGTGTCTGTTTGTTTGTCCGTTTTTCACGGCAAAACAGAGCGACGAATTGATGTGATTTTTTAAGTGGAGATAGTTCAGAAGGAATGGAGAGTGACATAGGCAACTTTTTGTCTCTTACTTTACGCGAGCGAAGCCGTGGACAATAGCTAGTATAAAATAATCTAAATTTTAAGTAAATTCGTAAACGTGTCGCTTTCAAGAAAGCGCCTACTAAACCGAAGTTCGGCCGAAATTCGGCCGAATTTTTTATTTTCACCGAATGTTCGGCCGAAGTTCGAATTCGGTTCAAACCACATTCGGCCCATCGCTAATATATATATATATACACATACACACACATATATACATACATACAAATATATATACACATACACGTATACATACATACACACAATATAACAACATAAATGAACATACAGCAGTGACTGTAATAGAAAAACAACAGGATTATTAAGAATTTTGTCGTTTCAAGTAATAATCATAAACTCGAGACTTGAAGATAGAATTGGAAAAAAAACGGAAATGCGCTTCGTTGCGAAGTGGCTTTCAGGCGTATTATCTAACATTTGCAATCAGCCAGCGATCAGCAATGACTCTTTAACGTAACGAAAACATCATCAAAAACCTCGCCAATTGCTTGCTGGTCACTGGATGCACTTTTTGCGATATCACAGCACTAAATATAATCAAGCGGAAACGACTGCTGACTGTTATGTGTTTTGCAATAACTAAACAATTAAGATAATTGCGGATTGCGAGATATGTGATAACCCTCCCAATCCGCCCGTCTGTGGCTCGTTCTAATGTTCTACGAGTATAGCCCCGTTTTGACTTTGATTAGTGCGAGTGCGAGTATTCAATGCAGGTGCTTAGTATTAAGCAGAAAATGGGGAAGACATTCGTTGATCAGTGCGAGTGATCAGTATTCAGTGTAGTATAAGTGAATAGACGCTGATTACTAATCACTCGCAGGGATGTCTTCATGTATTTTTTTGCTTAGTACTAAGCACCTGCAGTTTACACTCGCACTCGCACTACACAAAGTGAAAACGGGGCTTATGCCAGCATTTTTCGTTGCAATGAAGTTCGCCGCGACCGTCCTAATATGCTCGATCCTTTGACGGTAATGTGTATCCTCGTACAACGTTACGACGGTAACCTGTAGGTAACAATGGTACTAGCATCACTTAGTCACTTGCCAATAAAAGTTGGCGTTGACTACATGAGGTCCCGGGTTCGATTCCCGGGTCGGGCACATTAAAAAAAAAGTGTTTTTTCAGTTTTCTGAGAAACACAAAGTTGCCCGGGATTGGAAAGTGCCCGGTTGGCGATAGGCTTGCCACCTATCACATTTGTGGGACCAAGTATCTTCGGCTAATCGTGGGTGCACTTGTTGTACCTCTGCCTACCCCTTCGGGGATATGGGCGTGAAGATACTTTTTTTTTACTTTTAATAATTATTCCACATCCGTGTAGTTATCGATAAAATCAAGAAATCAACAATTCACTGCAATAACGATTACAATCAGACAGATTGGCCTTAAAATAAAAATAATCAAATTTAGATGAAGATCTGGTTAATTGCACTGTAATTGACTAATCATGTGAACGGGCCGCACGGCGGTCAATATTGCTGAATCACTCGTATCATAAAGTCGGATCGCCGAATCGATTCACTCGAGTAAAATAATCGAATAATTCAATTGTTTTAAGTGATCGATACGGTGGGTGGTCGGATGTAGTCCGTTGATATTACTAAATAGACAATAAATATGTCACGTTTTTATTACCTACCTACTTGTTAAATTTATATATCTAACGGTAAACCTAAGCTAGGAAATAATAATAATAATTTCTTATTTGCATAAAATAGGGTACATAATTAGATTTCATTTAAAAATATCCTGCTCTTTATACTTATTATGCTGTTTTTTGGCGTGCAAATGTTAAAATTGTGTGACTTGCCTGCAATTTCTTATTTATTTATTTACAAAATAGAGTTTACAGAATGGATAATACATATATAATACTGCACTCGCTTATTTTACTGTAAAATTGGCATGTAACAAAGATTTCTATCTACTAGTATTAGACAAGGCATGCGCCAAGACACTTTTGTTTCACTAAACTGTAGTCCATGGATTAATTCGTTTAATAAAAGGCGAAGTGCTATGAAATTCACGACAGTAGGACCTTTTGGTCACGAATATATATTATACTCTAATATATGCTGCAGCGCTGCTTAATTTTGACGTTGGTTGGACGATTTCAGAACTGCAGCGAGTATTAAAATAATAATTAAAATTTGCGATGCTCGAGGCAGCTATCAGCAAAAAAATTTCCGGACGGGTACGACTTAAAGACCTTCTAAAAAAGACCGTATTCATTCTTAAAAGGCTGACAACGCAGTTACAAGAACCCTGGTAGTGTAGTTGTTTATCAATTCAAATCAATTACCAGCGAGTGTGCCCGAAAGGATACGACATGGAGACCTTTAAGAAAATACCCTACTCATTCTTAAAAGGCTGGCAACGCAATTACAAGACCCCTGGTAGTGTAGTTGTCTGTGGGCGGCGGTAATCACTTACCATCTGGTGAGCCTTCTGTGCGTTTGCCCCCCTCTTCTATAAAAAAAAGAGAACACGACTAACTACTTATTATAGCTTCTCTAGTACGTAGTAATTAACAAATTACATAGAGTCCATGTTAATACGTAACAGTTATTTTCTACAATATTGCGAAAAGTAAAGCGAATGGTACTTCTTCCAATCTTTATTCTTTATATAATAAAATCATAGGAAAGTCAAAACTGTACATTGAATATTTTTTAAAAGAATACTTGAGGCGTGATCTACAATCGGTATCGAAGCCAAAAATATACTTTTTAGAATTTTTGTCTGTTTGTTTGTTTGTCTGTATGTATGTCCGGGGTAAACTCAAAAAGTACTGCATGGATTTACTTCAAATTTTGCATGAATATTACTAACACGTCGGGTCAAAATATAGGCTACATATTATCACGCTATCACTTACGGGGGAGGAGCAGTGCGGAGTAAACGAAGTCCGCGCGGATGAAGTCGCTGGCAACAGCTAGTGCATTATAAAATGTTAATTTTTAAATTCACTCTCCTAATGATACATGGACATGGTAGGTATATGAATGGATTAATACAAAGAGTTATTAGCTTATTTCTGTTTAAAAAAATCTCAGTAGCTACATGCAGTAAGGTGTCCTCAGCGTCATGCTTCGGAAAAGATTATAAAGCTGTTAAATAACTAGAAACACATGCAAATGACAGTACTTATCGTGCTACATATACTAGACGAGCAGTATTTCTCAGAAACACCTCGAAGAGAGCCGGAACAAGTTCGTGTCTGAAGTCTAGAATCGATGTCTCGGAATGCGGTTGTCAAAACTTTGTTATATTTAACCCTATAAAGACGCAGCTTTGCGCGTTCACTGCAAACAAGACACCCTTTGTCGTGTCACCTTGATTGGAGAATACTATCATGACAGCCTCAGCCAGTATTGGAATCCTGAGAGTCGACATATCGAACAGCGTTCAGTTCTGCGGTCATTTGGAAGGAAAAGTTAAACTAGCCTCCAAAAAGCTTGGTGTACTCAGCAGAGCCATGCCAGCCAATCGCCTCCAACTTTACAAGGCCAAAATTTGACCTAACATGGAGTGCTGTTCTCACCTCTAGGCCGGAGCTCCTCAGTACTAGCTTCTTCCTTTTGATCGCATTCAACGTAGAACGGTTCAAATCGTCGACGACCAGGCTATTTCTAATCGGCTTGACTCTTTAGCGTTACGCAGAAATGTTTCGCTCTGCGCCGCATCTTTACCGCATTTATCATGGGGAGTGTTTCGATGAGTTGTTCGGATTAATTCCTGCCGCTAAATTCCATTATCGGACATCGCGTCAAAATTTAAAGTTGAACTCGATGTCTGAAAATCCACAACCGTGCGCCTTTGTCGGCATTTTCTGCCTCATACTGCTTCTCTGTGGAATCAATTACCGGCGGGGGTGCGAGCGGATACGACTTGGAGGCCTTCAAGAAAAGTACTTACTCATTTTTAAAATGCCGGCAACGCAACTGCAAGGCTCCTGGTATTGCAGATGTCCATGGGCGGCGGTGATCACTTACCATCAGGTGCACCATCTGCTCGTTTGCCCCCTCTACTATAAAAAAATGTTTATTTTGAAGGACCAATCTTATACTTGTTTGTATACATTAAAAAACTTATTTACTGTTGTTAGCTAATTATAATATTTGCTATAAACCATAATATTTACTTGTGATATGGGTGTAAGTCGACATTTATACATAGAAATACATACATAAATACCAAAATATATTAATTAACACCCAAACCCATGGCAAAAAGGCCTGACCCTGTCGGAAATAGAAATGGAGGGAAATCGTTGATGAAGCCAAGAGCCACAAATGGTTGTAGCACCGTAAGAAGAAGAAGGAGGAGAAGAATTAAATTCAAAATGATGATTTTATTGAAATAAGATCGATGATGTTACCTACGACTAGTGTTACCACGGGAGTCCCACAGGGATATCATCATTTGACACATTGTTCTTTACCGGGGTTTATTTTTATATACACAAATAAATTTGACCTATTTTGGGGAAAATAAGTATAAAATAATAGTTCGTGAGAATAACGAAAAAGAATGCTATTTCAAAAATTTAGTATATTTTGAGGTCTGAGGTTTGAGGTCGCTTCTGTGGTCTAGTGGTTCAGCGTTGGCGTTGACCACATGAGGTCCCGGGTTCGATTCCCGGGTCGGGCACATAAAAAAAAGTGTTTTTTCAATTTTCTGAGAAACACAAAGTTGCCCGGGATTGGAAAGTGCCCGGTAGGCGATAGATTTGCCACCTCATATTTGTGGGACCAAGTATCTTCGGCTAATCGTGGGTGCACTTGTTGCACCTCTGCCTACCCCTTCGGGGATGTGGGCGTGAAGATACTTTTTTTTTAACTTTTAGTATGTTTTAATGTTAACCATCTCTGAAATCATATCGATGACGTGCATAATTTTTTATCGCCTAATCCAAAGTACATTTATATGTATATAAATATTACAAATTCGAAAGTTTGGTGTTTGAATGTATCGATTGGATGGATGTTTGTTACTCAATTGTATAAAACAGTTTTACCGATTTGGATGAAATTTGGCACACATGTAGATGTGTGTAAATAAATAAGAACTTGAATTACCACTTAAGATACTACTCTTTATCCCGGAAAAATAAGTTGTTCCCGTGAATTCACCAAAAACGGTTATAATGCAGCGGGTGGTGCAGCTAGTTAATAATAATAATAATATTAATATTATAAATGCGAAAGTTTGAGTGTTAGAAGGCATGGATGGATAGTTGTTTGTTACTCAATCACCAGCCAGCCAGCACAAACATTAGCCAGAGAGTTTCTTTCAGAAAAAGAAATTAATATTCTGACTATTTAGTTTAAATATTATTTTAAGTTTAAATACTGACAAACACACAACAACGTCACTATCACGAGGCATAAGAGGCGACGAGGTCCTAGGGCTTTAGGTCTTGGATGTGTTGGTTTAGTGGGTTACGGTCCGCCAAAACTCGAGATCCTGATTGAGTGTCTAAATGTGGCAAAAATTTAAAAACTTAGTGATCGTCATATAAAAATACTCTGATTCAAGATGTTTCTTTTGTCAAAGGATACCTACATCCGGTTTAGAACAAAATTTATTTACTTTTACTAACTCAGATTACTAAGATGTTGATTCCGCTAACAACGCATTTATTGTAATTTTATAACTTTCATCTAGCTTTCAACCCATTGACGTGTATATACACGTCAATGTTTCAACCTTAGCTTTCATCTGACACATTGACAAATAAAGATCTGTGGCTATTGTCACATATTTAAAAATAGTTTTGTAAAACTTGGTTCTCAAGTTATTCAGTATGAGTGGAATTTTCACAAAAGTTTGCAGTTTACCCGTTCAATTTCCACTTTTACGTGGTATGGCATCGTACGCAGTTATCTGGCCGACTTGTAGCATTGTCCAGGAATACATAGAACATGGAAAGACTATTGAAAATGTTAATTGGTCGCGAGCTGCACGTTTTGGTATCTTCGGAACATTCTTCATGGCGCCAGTTTTTTATGGTTGGATGAAATTTTCGAGTCGATTTTTTAAACGAAAAGATCTTGTCACAGCTATATCAAGAGCTGCTATAGAACAAGTTTCTTATTCTCCACTGGCAATGGCATATTTCTTCTTTGGCATGAGTCTACTTGAGAAGAAAACATTGTCTGTTTGTGTAAACGAAGTCAAAGAGAAATTCTGACCTACATATAAAATAGGAGTTGTATTTTGGCCGGCGGCACAAACCATTAACTTTTATTTCGTCTCAGAGAAGAATAGGATTGTATTTGTAAGTGCCGCAAGTTTTGTTTGGACAATATATTTAGCACATATGAAAGCAAAACACCAAACTTTGAAAAATCCCGAAGGAAAAACTTTTTGAATGTGAAACACTTCACTTAGACCAAATAGGATGAACAATCTCTAAGCATTAACATTCAATTTTCATACGATTGTTTTATTTAATCACAATCTATTGATTACAGTTTGTTTTATTTCCTAATAAGCATCGATTTACTTTTTTATATAATAGCAGCAGATGACTCTACTCCAAGCAGATTAGCAGATAATGGAAAAAGACAGTCATCGCTTATAGACACCATAAAATTACAATGGTGTGTTGGCATCCAAGTGACAGGATGTTAATGGCACAAATTAGGTTTTCCGGCTGCCTTACCCTCAACTGAAATACAGCTGTGATCGATCTGCAGCATGTTTGCGGTAGGAATACGTAAGGCGAATATCAAAACTAAGCTAAACTGTCCTTTGTCTCCTGTTTCCTAAGACCGTGTTAGTCCGCTCTTCATTTGAAGAATTATTGATCATCTGACATTCTGCCAGGCAGTTTGTAAAAGGCGAATTATCATCTATTTAAGACACTACTATTGTGACTAATATGTGGTAGTTTTGCAACTTCTAGTCCGGGTTGAGTACCACCGCCTTAACTACTCCTGAAATAGCGTTAATGTTCCACCTCCTCGTGTGTTCCAGTTTGGAGGGTAAGATAGCCAGTAAAGTTATGCACGTGGCGGTAGTTTTCTATTTTTATCAGGAGAACCATCTGTTTGTTTGATGTAATAATATCTTTTACTAGGTGGTAGAGTTTATTAGGTGGGACAAAATACACGAATAAATTTAACCCCAAAGTAAATAAATTATTTGTTTGTGATATGGATTTTAGCATGGATTATAAAATATATTTTTTCTAAGACGTTAGCCAATACATAGAAATATAAATATAAATACTCAAATATATAATATTTAACAAACACCCAAACTCAGAAATGCTCACCACAGAAATATTTATCCCTATAGGGAATCCAACCCGAATCTTATTGACTGATCGCCCCGTTAGTCGAGTGGTTAGCGAAACTAACTACGAATCGATGGGGCTCGGGTTCAATTTGGGGGTTTATTACCTATGTAACCGTATTTATATATGTATTTCTATGTATTTTTTTCCAGGTGTTGGTCCCGGGCTTCTTTGAAAAATAGGCCAACTGCCGTTCTGCCAGGCAGGTCGTCAAAGGCGATCGATTGGCTATACGAGTCACTACCATCGTGACTACTAGATGGTAAAGTTCTGCATTGTCGTGCCCGGGTCAGGTACCACCGCCTAACCTATTCCTGCCGCAATAGCGTCAGTGCTTGTCACTGTCGTGTTCCGGTTTGGAGGGTAAGGTAGCCGGTAAACTTATGCATGTGGCTTTAGATAGGCGATGGTTGACTCTTTCCATTAGGAGACCCGTCTGTTTTTTACTATTTCATTACATAGTATAAAACAAAGTCGCTTTCTCTGTCTGTCCCTATGTCCTTATGTCCCTATGTATGCTTAAATCTTTAAAACTACGCAACGGATTTTGATGCGGTTTTTTAAATAGATAGACTGATTCTTGAGGAAGGTTTTAGTATATAATTCTGATATAATTCTGATATTCCCACGGGAACAAAAGTTACGCGGGTGAAACCGCGGGCAGGTCGCTAGTTATAATATAAAAAAGTATTAGTATCGTTGACTAACATTCATAACACAAGCATATAATTTTTATTTAAAGTATTTTTTTGCTTAGTACTAAGCACCTGCAGTTTTCACTCGCACTCGCACTACACAAAGTGAAAACGGGGCTTATGCCAGCATTTTTCGTTGCAATGAAGTTCGCCGCGACCGTCCTAATATGCTCGATCCTTTGACGGTAATGTGTATCCTCGTACGACGTTACGACGGTAACCTGTAGGTAACAATGGTACTAGCATCACTTAGTCACTTGCCAATAAAAGTTGGCGTTGACTACATGAGGTCCCGGGTTCGATTCCCGGGTCGGGCACATTAAAAAAAAAGTGTTTTTTCAGTTTTCTGAGAAACACAAAGTTGCCCGGGATTGGAAAGTGCCCGGTTGGCGATAGGCTTGCCACCTATCACATTTGTGGGACCAAGTATCTTCGGCTAATCGTGGGTGCACTTGTTGTACCTCTGCCTACCCCTTCGGGGATATGGGCGTGAAGATACTTTTTTTTTACTTTTAATAATTATTCCACATCCGTGTAGTTATCGATAAAATCAAGAAATCAACAATTCACTGCAATAACGATTACAATCAGACAGATTGGCCTTAAAATAAAAATAATCAAATTTAGATGAAGATCTGGTTAATTGCACTGTAATTGACTAATCATGTGAACGGGCCGCACGGCGGTCAATATTGCTGAATCACTCGTATCATAAAGTCGGATCGCCGAATCGATTCACTCGAGTAAAATAATCGAATAATTCAATTGTTTTAAGTGATCGATACGGTGGGTGGTCGGATGTAGTCCGTTGATATTACTAAATAGACAATAAATATGTCACGTTTTTATTACCTACCTACTTGTTAAATTTATATATCTAACGGTAAACCTAAGCTAGGAAATAATAATAATAATTTCTTATTTGCATAAAATAGGGTACATAATTAGATTTCATTTAAAAATATCCTGCTCTTTATACTTATTATGCTGTTTTTTGGCGTGCAAATGTTAAAATTGTGTGACTTGCCTGCAATTTCTTATTTATTTATTTACAAAATAGAGTTTACAGAATGGATAATACATATATAATACTGCACTCGCTTATTTTACTGTAAAATTGGCATGTAACAAAGATTTCTATCTACTAGTATTAGACAAGGCATGCGCCAAGACACTTTTGTTTCACTAAACTGTAGTCCATGGATTAATTCGTTTAATAAAAGGCGAAGTGCTATGAAATTCACGACAGTAGGACCTTTTGGTCACGAATATATATTATACTCTAATATATGCTGCAGCGCTGCTTAATTTTGACGTTGGTTGGACGATTTCAGAACTGCAGCGAGTATTAAAATAATAATTAAAATTTGCGATGCTCGAGGCAGCTATCAGCAAAAAAATTTCCGGACGGGTACGACTTAAAGACCTTCTAAAAAAGACCGTATTCATTCTTAAAAGGCTGACAACGCAGTTACAAGAACCCTGGTAGTGTAGTTGTTTATCAATTCAAATCAATTACCAGCGAGTGTGCCCGAAAGGATACGACATGGAGACCTTTAAGAAAATACCCTACTCATTCTTAAAAGGCTGGCAACGCAATTACAAGACCCCTGGTAGTGTAGTTGTCTGTGGGCGGCGGTAATCACTTACCATCTGGTGAGCCTTCTGTGCGTTTGCCCCCCTCTTCTATAAAAAAAAAAGAGAACACGACTAACTACTTATTATAGCTTCTCTAGTACGTAGTAATTAACAAATTACATAGAGTCCATGTTAATACGTAACAGTTATTTTCTACAATATTGCGAAAAGTAAAGCGAATGGTACTTCTTCCAATCTTTATTCTTTATATAATAAAATCATAGGAAAGTCAAAACTGTACATTGAATATTTTTTAAAAGAATACTTGAGGCGTGATCTACAATCGGTATCGAAGCCAAAAATATACTTTTTAGAATTTTTGTCTGTTTGTTTGTTTGTCTGTATGTATGTCCGGGGTAAACTCAAAAAGTACTGCATGGATTTACTTCAAATTTTGCATGAATATTACTAACACGTCGGGTCAAAATATAGGCTACATATTATCACGCTATCACTTACGGGGGAGGAGCAGTGCGGAGTAAACGAAGTCCGCGCGGATGAAGTCGCTGGCAACAGCTAGTGCATTATAAAATGTTAATTTTTAAATTCACTCTCCTAATGATACATGGACATGGTAGGTATATGAATGGATTAATACAAAGAGTTATTAGCTTATTTCTGTTTAAAAAAATCTCAGTAGCTACATGCAGTAAGGTGTCCTCAGCGTCATGCTTCGGAAAAGATTATAAAGCTGTTAAATAACTAGAAACACATGCAAATGACAGTACTTATGGTGCTACATACACTAGACGAGCAGTATTTCTCAGAAACACCTCGAAGAGAGCCGGAACAAGTTCGTGTCTGAAGTCGAGAATCGATGTCTCGGAATGCGGTTGTCAAAACTTTGTTATATTTAACCCTATAAAGACGCAGCTTTGCGCGTTCACTGCAAACAAGACACCCTTTGTCGTGTCACCTTGATTGGAGAATACTATCATGACAGCCTCAGCCAGTATTGGAATCCTGAGAGTCGACATATCGAACAGCGTTCAGTTCTGCGGTCATTTGGAAGGAAAAGTTAAACTAGCCTCCAAAAAGCTTGGTGTACTCAGCAGAGCCATGCCAGCCAATCGCCTCCAACTTTACAAGGCCAAAATTTGACCTAACATGGAGTGCTGTTCTCACCTCTAGGCCGGAGCTCCTCAGTACTAGCTTCTTCCTTTTGATCGCATTCAACGTAGAACGGTTCGAATCGTCGACGACCAGGCTATTTCTAATCGGCTTGACTCTTTAGCGTTACGCAGAAATGTTTCGCTCTGCGCCGCATCTTTACCGCATTTATCATGGGGAGTGTTTCGATGAGTTGTTCGGATAAATTCCTGCCGCTAAATTCCATTATCGGACATCGCGTCAAAATTTAAAGTTGAACTCAATGTCTGAAAATCCACAACCGTGCGCCTTTGTCGGCATTTTCTGCCTCATACTACTTCTCTGTGGAATCAATTACCGGCGGGGGTGCGAGCGGATACGACTTGGAGGCCTTCAAGAAAAGTACTTACTCATTTTTAAAATGCCGGCAACGCAACTGCAAGGCTCCTGGTATTGCAGATGTCCATGGGCGGCGGTGATCACGTACCATCAGGTGCACCATCTGCACGTTTGCCCCCTCTACTATAAAAAAATGTTTATTTTGAAGGACCAATCTTATACTTGTTTGTATACATTAAAAAACTTATTTACTGTTGTTAGTAGCTAATTATAATATTTGCTATAAACCATAATATTTACTTGTGATATGGGTGTAAGTCGACATTTATACATAGAAATATATACATAAATACCAAAATATATTAATTAACACCCAAACCCATGGCAAAAAGGCCTGACCCTGTCGGAAATAGAAATGGAGGGAAATCGTTGATGAAGCCAAGAGCCACAAAGGGTTGTAGCACCGTAAGAAGAAGAAGGAGGAGAAGAATTAAATTCAAAATGATGATTTTATTGAAATAAGATCGATGATGTTACCTACGACTAGTGTTACCACGGGAGTCCCACAGGGATATCATCATTTGACGCATTGTTCTTTACCGGGGTTTATTTTTATATACACAAATAAATTTGACCTATTTTGGGGAAAATAAGTATAAAATAATAGTTCGTGAGAATAACGAAATAAATGCTATTTCAAAAATTTAGTATGTTTTGAGGTCTGAGGTTTGAGGTCGCCTCTGTGGTCTAGTGGTTCAGCGTTGGCGTTGACCACATGAGGTCCCGGGTTCGATTCCCGGGTCGGGCACATAAAAAAAGTGTTTTTTCAATTTTCTGAGAAACACAAAGTTGCCCGGGATTGGAAAGTGCCCGGTTGGCGATAGATTTGCCACCTCACATTTGTGGGACCAAGTATCTTCGGCTAATCGTGGGTGCACTTGTTGTACATCTGCCTACCCCTTCGGGGATATGGGCGTGAAGATACTTTTTTTTTAACTTTTAGTATGTTTTAATGTTAACCATCTCTGAAATCATATCCATGACGTGCATAATTTTTTATCGACTAATCCAAAGTACATTTATATGTATATAAATATTACAAATTCGAAAGTTGGGTGTTTGAATGTATCGATTGGATGGATGTTTGTTACTCAATTGTATAAAACAATTTTACCGATTTGGATGAAATTTGGCACACTTTCTTATTTATTTACACACATGTAGATGTGTGTAAATAAATAAGAACTTGAATTACCACTCTATACTACTCTTTATCCCGGAAAAATAAGGTGTTCCCGTGAATTCACCAAAAACGGTTATAATGCAGCGGGTGGTGCAGCTAGTGAATAATAATAATAATATTAATATTATAAATGCGAAAGTTTGAATGTTAGAAGGCATGGATGGATAGTTGTTTGTTACTCAATCACCAGCCAGCCAGCACAAACATTAGCCAGAGAGTTTCTTTCAGAAAAAGAAATTAATATTCTGACTATTTAGTTTAAATATTATTTTAAGTTTAAATACTGACAAACACACAACAACGTCACTATCACGAGGCATAAGAGGCGACGAGGTCCTAGGGCTTTAGGTCTTGGATGTGTTGGTTTAGTGGGTTACGGTCCGCCAAAACTCGAGATCCTGATTGAGTGTCTAAATGTGGCAAAAATTTAAAAACTTAGTGATCATCATATAAAAATACTCTGATTCAAGATGTTTCTTTTGTCAAAGGATACCTACATCCGGTTTAGAATTTACTTTTACTAACTCAGATTACTAAGATGCTGATTCCGCTAACAACGCATTTATTGTAATTTTATAACTTTCATCTAGCTTTCAACCCATTGACGTGTATATACACGTCAATGTTTCAACCTTAGCTTTCATCTCAAAGAGTATACAATACTACGTAAGAAGAGACCGGACACCATAGACAATAAATAACAACTTAATTTTAAAACGGAGATACCTAAATTAACCAATCACAAGCAAGGTAGGTCAATAATGCCAACCAAAAGAACAAAATAGTGACGTGCAGCCTATCGCTGAAATCTATCGATATATATGCGCGAGCACACAAAACCAGTGAAAGTGTTATCAGATTTTGACAAAATGGTAAAGTAAAATAAAAACGATTTACTTTTTGAACATTTTATTATTTTATATTATTATGACCAATATGTATTAGTACCTAATATCAACCACAGCGACTCAGAGTAAAAGACATGAATTGACTGACTTTGAAAAGGTTTTACGATTTCTATAGTATATTGTACTAGTGATATTACACTTATGGTAATTTATATTAACGCTATTTTCACTGGTTCTGTAAAGCGGCAGTTATAGCTGCAGAAGTAGATAAAGATTCTGGAAAAAGTAATGAAATATTAATTAATTTTATACACATTTGTTAAGCAGCAAAAATGTGAATAAAGCGAATATGTTTTATTTTTGTTTATTGCACATGGTTCTTTAAAAATATGGTATAGAAATGCAACCAGTTTATCATATTTTATCCCCAGTGTTTATCTGGACTCCTTTGAAGAATAGACCAACTTCCGTTCTTCCAAGTACGTCTTTAAAGGCGACCGATTGTCTATAAGTGTCACTACAATTGTAAATACCAGGTAGTAGAGTACTGTAACCACTCGCTCGGGTATTTGGCACCACTGCCTTACCTATTCCTGCCACAATCCTGTCAATACTTGTCATTGTCGTGATCCGGATCCGAGGATAAGGTAGCCGATAGAATTATGCATGTTGCATTGCCATCTTGCCAATGCAACACACCATTAACATCTTTGATTTCTATAGGCAATGGTTTCATTTTCCATCAGGGAAATGAAACCAAAAAAAAACTTAGAATGGCATAGCAGTAGTCAAAAGATTAATAATAAATATTCACGGGACAAATTACACTTACTGATCTACCCCCACAGTAAGCAAATTATTTGCTTGTGTTATGGGTGTAAGTCAACGATACTAATACATAGAAATACATAAATAAATAGTGGAATATATTTAATAAACACCCAAACCCGGAAATACAGAGATTTATGCTCATCACACAAATCTTTGTCTCCACCGGGGATCGAACCCGAGCCCCGTCGATTGCGTAGTCAGGTTTGCTAACCACTTGACCAAGGGGGCGGTCATCGGGGCAGTCTTAAACATTAAACGGCAGTTTTTCTCAACTATATTTTTTTTTAAATCATCTATATGAAAGTACTACGAATTTTAAACCGTGTAACTTTTATATTGGTATATATATTAAGCCATTTTGACCCATTTCTTACACCTAATAAATCAACAATAGAATATCGATATCGATAAATTAAATTTGCACTAGTCGTTTTCAGGAGTTAAAATAACGGTTATTATTATAAAATTACTACATGCACTTAGAACAGTATTAAACTGATAATTTAATTAATATTATACTTACCTTCATCAAGAGGAAATCTAGCCTTAAAAAAACGTTTTGTGCCATGTTTTCTTTTGGATTTGTAACCACATATTTTACCATTTGCGTACTTCATTTTAACGTGAATTGTTGATGGACACAGATTTTTTGAAGTAATAAATAGATACAAATACGATATTTAAATAATAACAAAGAATTTAGAAAGAAATTAAACTTAAATCGCCATAGATACCAAATCACAACAAACATAAATTAACAAGTATTGCCAATTCTTTATTTCAAAAGATGCTAAATTATTTGCTTGAGTGCCAAATAACGTGCTAAAACTTTGATAAGGTATAAATAATTAACTATGTATCGAATAATAGCACTTATAATTATTCATTCTCATTAAGTTAAAAATTGTAAAATTTCAGTTAAAAAAGTGTGTACATGTAATAATATTTTTGCACTGAAGTAAAACATGTTAACCATATTTATGTAAAAGAAAATAAAGTTCGTTATTACTAATTTTACTTACAAAATAATTTTCGCTCATTATTTTATCGACTGTAAATACTTTTTTCAATTGTTAACAAAAACAATAGGCCAACAAAAAGTTTTTTTGAGAATAAAAAGTTGAAGAAAAATCTCTTAGGTTGAACTGTTTGTATTTGTTTGGTTTTGAAACCAAAATTAATGATTAAAAATCTAATCTATTTATTATTAAGATGATTTAAAAAAAAATCAAACTTAACTATACTACATGTAATTCTACTTTTAAATAACGAAAATTGCGTCAAACGTTATTTCTGTCTGAAAAGAATCTGCGTCATTCTCAAGTTGCACCTAAAGAAGTTTTACTTCAATAAAGGAATCTTATAATGTATATATATAACACTGCCTAGTTGGTCAAGTGGTGAATGAATCTGACTACGCAATCGATGGGGCTGGGGCTATTTTTTATATCATAAGGTAGCAAACAAGTAGATGGCTCTTGATGGAAAGGAAAACTAACACCTATAGACACCCAGAATGTTATATGGCTATCTATCCGTATGGCGGAATGATAATGCCACATATATAAGTTTACCGGCTACCTTACCCTCCAAATCAAAACACTATAATGACAAGTACTCATGCTATTGCGGTAGTGATAGGTAAGGCGATGATATCAGACCCGGGTGAGACAATACAAAACTACAGATTCCGTATAGGGACAAATATTTGTATGATAAATATAAATGGTCGTATTTCTGGGTTTGGATGTTTAATAAATATATTTGGCTAGTTTCATACGTAATTCTATGTTTTGTCTAAAAATATACTTATATTAGCATGAAAATATACACTAAAATGGCAACACCATATAAATTAAATGACAAAATTATAGAGCGAGAAAGATATTAGTCATGAGTGAGAATGCTGCAGCCGGCATTGATGTTTTACCTTGTTCATGGACTGTTTTTTTTTAATGAGTTTCGACAGACTGTTTCATCTGACACATTGACTTAAATAAAGATCTGTGGCTATTGTCACATATTTAAAAATTGTTTTGTAAAACTTGGTTTCCAAGTTATTCAGTATGAGTGGAATTTTCACAAAAGTTTGCAGTTTACCCGTTCAATTTCCACTTTTACGTGGTATGGCATCGTACGCGGTTATCTGGCCGACTTGTAGCATTGTCCAGGAATACATAGAACATGGAAAGACTATTGAAAATGTTAATTGGTCGCGAGCTGCACGTTTTGGTATCTTCGGAACATTCTTCATGGCGCCAGTTTTTTATGGTTGGATGAAATTTTCGAGTCGATTTTTTAAACGAAAAGATCTTGTCACAGCTATATCAAGAGCTGTTATAGAACAAGTTTCTTATTCTCCATTGGCAATGGCATATTTCTTCTTTGGCATGAGTCTACTTGAGAAGAAAACATTGTCTGTTTGTGTAAACGAAGTCAAAGAGAAATTCTGGCCAACATATAAAATAGGAGTTGTATTTTGGCCGGCGGCACAAACCATTAACTTTTATTTCGTCTCAGAGAAGAATAGGATTGTATTTGTAAGTGCCGCAAGTTTTGTTTGGACAATATATTTAGCACATATGAAAGCAAAACACCAAACTTTGAAAAACCCCGAAGGAAAAACTTTTTAAATGTGAAACACTTCACTTAGACCAAATAGGATGAACAATCTCTAAGCATTAACATTCAATTTTCATACGATTGTTTTATTGAATCACAATCTATTGATTACAGTTTGTTTTATTTCCTAATAAGCATCGATTTACTTTTTTATATAATAGCAGCAGATGACTCTACTCCAAGCAGATTAGCAGATAATGAAAAAAGACAGTCATCACTTATAGACACCATAAAATTACAATGGTGTGTTGGCATCCAAGTGACAGGATGTTAATGGCACAAATTAGGTTTTCCGGCTACCTTACCCTCAACTGAAATACAGCTGTGATCGATCTGCAGCATGTTTGCGGTAGGAATACGTAAGGCGAATATCAAAACTAAGCTAAACTGTCCTTTGTCTCCTGTTTCCTAAGACCGTGTTAATCCGCTCTTCCTTTGAAGAATTATTGATCATCTGACATTCTGCCAGGCAGTTTGTAAAAGGCTAATTATGATCTATATAAGACACCACTATTGTGACTAATACATGGTAATTTTGCAACTTCTAATCCGGGTTGAGTACCACCGTCTTTTCTACTCCTGAAATAGCGCTAATGCTTGTCCTCTTGTGTTCCAGTTTGGAGGGTAAGGTAGCCAGTAAAGTTATGCATGTGGCGGTAGTTTTCTATTTTCATCAGGGAACCATCTGTTTGTTTGATATAATAATATATTTTACTAGGTGGTAGAGTTTATTAAGTGGGACAAAATACACGAATTAATTTAACCCCAAAGTAAGCAAATTATTTGTTTGTGATATGGGTTTTAGCATGGATCATAAAATATATTTTTTCTAAGACGTTAGCCAATACATAGAAATATAAATATAAATACTCAAATATATAATATTTAACAAACACCCAAACTCAGAAATGCTCACCACAGAAATATTTATCCCTGTAGGGAATCCAACCCGAATATTATTGACTGATCGCCCCGTTGGTCGAGTGGTTAGCGAACCTAACTACGAATCGATGGGGCTCGGGTTCAATTTGGGGGTTTATTACCTATGTAACCGTATTTATATATGTATTTCTATGTATTTTTTTCCAGGTGTTGGTCCCGGGCTTCTTTGAAAAATAGGCCAACTGCCGTTCTGCCAGGCAGGTCGTCAAAGGCGATCGATTGGCTATACGAGTCACTACCTTCGTGACTACTAGATGGTAAAGTTCTGCATTGTCGTGCCCGGGTCAGGTACCACCGCCTAACCTATTCCTGCCGCAATAGCGTCAGTGCTTGTCACTGTCGTGTTCCGGTTTGGAGGGTAAGGTAGCCGGTAAACTTATGCATGTGGCTTTAGACCTCGCCACAAGATAGCAACGCACCATTAACTGCTCGGGTGTCTATAGGTGATGGTTGACTCTTTCCATTAGGAGACCCGTCCGTCTGTTTTTTACTATTTTATAATATAAAAAAATATTAGTATCGTTGACTAACATTCATAACAGAAGCATATAATTTGCTTACTTTGGGGTTAGGTCAATTTGTGTAATTTATACAGCGATATTATTACTATTGATTGCGTAATACAGTATACAATACAATAAATACAGGGTCGCTTACCATTCGGCCAACGGGATGTTTTTTTTTATTATCGATAGGTAAGCGCTTGACCTCGATATTGCTTGATGGTAAGCTAAGATGAGGCCTAAGATGGAACGCGCTTCCCTAGAAGGTGCGCTTCCCTGTTCACTCTTCTCTGTTTGACAAAATTAATGATTCTGATACCGAAAGTTCTCTGATACCGAATCATTGATTTTATAAAACAACACATTTTTACCGTTATTTCTTATTATCGCTTGATTATTGTTATTACCCTGTTATATAACATAAAAATCGGTTTACCCGTTGATCGCTCTTCTATACTAAAATATCACAGAAAATCAATCAACAACATGTGTCCGTCGAGTACGGGTAACGATAGCGTTAAACGTGAAATATTAACAAAAACACGCTTTTTACAGCGCATTCTATGCTTCTTTTCCAAGAACACACATAAAAAAAATATTAGAATTAATAATGAGAATGAATTTTTATGAGAGAATATATTTGTCGACCATTAATCATGTTTTGTCAACGCGAGGCTAATGCGCTCGGCTCCGTGTGATTCGGTTTCGGTTTTTATAATCGCGTTTGTAAAATTGATTTTATTTGTGAATGAATTATTGTAAGTTTGTAACTTTTAGATATTTAGGTATAGGTTTAGGTATAAATACGATAGTAAAATGACCTTAGTAGCTCGTTTTAGTATCGTACTTATACTTTATATCCATATCCATACTAATATTATAAATGCGAAAGTCTGTCTGTCTGTCTGTCTGTTACGCTTTCACGGCTAAGCTCCCGGACCGATTTTCCTGAAATTTGTTACGGAAGTAGGTGAAGAGTCGGCGTCAAACATAGGCTAATTTTTTTTTCAAAAATCCACCCTTAAATAGGGGATAAAATTTGTATTAAAAGCTATCTTGACGATGTGTTAATCTACTCGCGAGCGAAGCTGCGCGGGTCAGCTAGTTAAAAAAAGGCCACCGCCTTGTCTCTCAGTCTGTCTGTTCACGATAAACTCAAAAAATACTGAACGGATTTTCATGCGGTTTTCATCAATGAATAGAGGTATTTATGAGGAAGGTTTAAGTGTATAATTTGTCTAGGTTTTCTTGTGTATATAACCCGTGCGAAGCCGGAGCGGGTCGTTATAAGAATATAAAGAAGATAAATACTTAAGTATGTACCGCCCGGTTGGTCTTGTGGCTAGCGACCCTGACAACGCTGTCAATGGGGCTCGAGTAGAGATGAGAGTTATATCTAGTTTTATTTAACTATCACGTTGTGAAGTTATTTGTTTTTTGTCACTGTTATGTCACGTGTGATAAATCATGACCGTTATATTTTATTAGTGTAAAGTTCTTAGGATTATTAATAGTAGTTCACATATTTGATCATTTGGCATGAAATAGTACATAATGAATTTAATTTTCATCTAATTTCTAATTAAATTATGAATAACTATTATAACTATATACCTATTACATATAACGTTCAATTTTAGTACAAAAATCTGTCAATGCCTAAATTTTGTGTGGTTTTGCTATTTTTAAGACTTCACTTTTGTTATATTATTTCAATTATCTATAAATTCAATATAACATGTTCGATTATTCGAATACATATCGATCATTAACCGATTGTGACAAAACTACCTTCAAATTATTAAACCATTGGCATTTTTCGTCGTTTTTTGGACATGTTACACGTCACAGTGATAATGACTTGCAGTTATTTACATGATTACAATTTATAAGTGATAAGTAAAGTGCAATAATATAAGACGAAAAAAATTATCTTCTAGCTGGTGGCATGGTGTCGCTCAAATGTTGTAGTTTTGTTTCTTTTGCACGACGGAATACTGCAAATTATAAGCTTAAACAGTAGCTTGGCCTACGTGAAATTAAATCACGCTTGACCAAGGAAGTTACATTCTACCTGGAATGTTCATACGCGCTTCAAAATCGTTCCGAAGAGTACCACGACATGGGTGGTGTGTGTCCCTTTCTACTAAATAAAGCGCCAATCGCCATATATAAGTACGGCTATACGTAGTTTGCAAATTACTACTAAGTAATTCTACTAATTTGAAAAACAGTTTTTGCATTGCATAGTAATTACGTAATAATTAAAGTAAGCACATTTTAGAACTCAGTATGTTAATTACAATACATTTTATGCTAATTTATTTATCGACGTGTATGAATAAAAGGATTTAACGATTACCGAATATGTAAAAATCTACCATCTAGATAGTTTTATTTACACTGGCAATTGCAAGAAAGGGACAACATTCACTCTGGTCGTTGTCTTGCTCAGAACGTTTTCCCCATCTGTTATGTAAGATACAAATGTCAACTTTATTCATTACGAAATAAAGTACATTTTTATTTTTCAAATATTGCTTCGTAAAAATTCCAGTTATAGTATATAAGTTCATTGCGCTTGACTTATAGGTATGTAACAGACTGTTTCGATGCATATAATCGTGATCGTGAAACGTGCCAGTGACAGACATTTATGTGATGAGCATAGATGTTTTTATTTCTAGGTTTGGGTGTTTATTAAAATATATTTCAGTATTTGATTATGTATTTCTATGTATTATAAAAGTTGACTAGCACTCATACAAACAAATAATTTGCTTACTTTATGATTAGATCAAATCATGTAATTTATCCAGTGATATTATTATAATTTTTATCCATGCACTTTTTCATTTACTTCCTTACTGTGAATTAATTGGCCGTTGGTTCCAAAAACTGACGGAAAACGTATTCAAAGAGCACTTAAAGCTACAGTTTTAATAATTGATTTTTAATGGCATGGTTTTCAATGGCACATGAGACGATATGGATAACCTACCACACTACTATTACTATTGTACTGTTGACGAGGTTAATCCTGATGAACTGAAGGATAAGTAGATACTAACGATTTATCGATACACAGGTTGCTCTGCCTGGGATAGGCCGAGCGATCTGTATATCACTGCCTAAATAAACCAATGACGTAATGGTATGTGAAATATCCATGTTATTATTATAAATGTGAAATTATGTTTGTCTGTTATGCTTTCACGATTAAGACTTACCAATTTTGATTATATAAATTTGGCATAGAAATAATTTAAGACCGGGGTCAAACGCAGTCTATTTTTTCAAATATTTATTACCCCCAAAGCCCTGAAATAGGGCATGAAAGTTTGTATGAAAGATTATATTGATGACATTACTCTATTCACGGGCGAAGCTGTGAACGTCCGCTAGTGAACATATAAATAGACAACTTTTTTTTATACCATAAGATAGCAAACAAGCAGATGGGTTTGGGATGGAAAGAGTCAACCATCGCCTATAGACACCAAAGGTGTTAATCGTGCGTTGCTATCTTGTGGCGAGGCCTAATGCCACATGCATAAGTTTACCAGCTACCTTACCCTCCAAACCGGAACACGACAGCGACAAGCACTGACGCTATTGCGGCAGGAATAGGTAAGGCGGTGGTACCTGACCCGGGCGAGACAATGCAGAATTTTACCACCTAGTAGCCACGATGGAAGTGACTCGCATAGCCAATCAGTCGCCTTTTACGACCTACCTGGCAGAATGGCAGTTGGTCTATTCTTCAAAGGAGCCCGGAACCAACACGGGGAAAACAACTGGAGTTCGCAGATTATTAAATAAGAAAAACACATAATCCTGTATAATTTATTACCTGTGTTGGTCTGGGCTCCCTTTGAAGAAGAATATACCATCTGCCATTCTGCTTGGCAGTTCATAAGAGGTGGACGATTGGCTATACGAGTCACTAACATCGTGGCTACTAGGTAGTACAGTCCTGCATTGTCTCACCCGGGCAGGTGCCACCACCTTACTTATTCCGGCTGCAAAAACGTCAGTGCTTGTCACTGTCATGTTTCAGTTTGAAAGGTAAAGTAGCCGGTAAACTTATGCAAGTGGAATTAAGATCTCGCGACAGGGATAGCAAAGCATCATTCACATCTTTGGTGTCTGTAGTAAGTTGTCTCTTCCCTTTATAATAAATTATTTATTTGCTTGTGGCTGTGTAGCTTGCGTGCTTATACAGGCTGAGACTCTAAAATATTCAGTCCTAAAACATAAGCTATTTTTATTCCTGAAAAATATAGATTCTATCAGATTTACTGGTTGTGTACTAGCACGTTCGTATTGATAAAGTTTGTATATGTCTGTACGTCACTCTTTGTACATGTGTGTAGGTATTTTTAATTTTATAAGATAAAAATCGCCTCTGTGGTCTAGTGGTCCGGTATCGGAGTTGACCACATGAGGTCCCGGGTTCGATTCCTGGGTCGGGCAATTCAAATATGTGATTTTTCAGTTTTCTGATAAAAACAACATTGCCCGGGATTGGAAAGAGCCCGGTTGACGATAGGCTGGCCACTTATCACATTGTGGGGCCAAGTATCTTCAGCTAATCGTGGGTGCACTTGTTGTACCTCTGCCTACCCTTTCTTGGGGATATGGGCGTGAAGATACTTAAGATAAAAAAGCAGATTGCTCAATAATGGAAAGAGATAGCCATCGTCTATAGACACTGCGTGTAGCGAGGTGTTAACTAGGTGGTAGAGTTCTGCATTGTCTCGCCAGGATTTGGTACCACCGCTTTACCTATTCCTGCCGCAATAGCGTCAGTGCTTGTCACTGTCGTGTTCCGTTTTGGAAGGTAAGGTAGCCGGTAAACTTATGCATGTGGCATTAGACCTCGCCACAAGATAGAAACGCACTATTAACATCTTTGGTGTCTATAGGCGATAGTTGACTCTTACCATCAGAAGATCCATCTGCTTGTTTGCTATCTCATAAAAAAAAATCAAAAAAATTACCGGCTACTTTACCGTCCGAACTGGAACACGACAATGGCAACCATCGACGCTGCTGCAGGAGCAGGCAAAGCGGTAGTACCAAATACCCGGGCGAGACGGTGCGAAATTCCACAATCTAGTGGTGACGTAATAAACCGGTTATTTTTAAACCTAGATCAGCGCAAGTACATAGGAGAGTTTTGTATATGCTTAGACTTTAGTTCTACCTTAAACTGAAATATACAGATTTCTTTATGGAGCAAAATTATAAGGGTAGTGGCACGTATATCCAATCTTTTGCCTTTTATAAACTGCCTGGCAGAATGGAAGATGATACTATGTGTAAGTGTGAATGTTTGTTCTTCATGCTGAAGATTGGTAGCTGATAATAATCTATGTTCACTAAATCTATCATGTAGCAGAACATGTGCAATCGTACAGTACTGCTTGTTTTAGTATAAATTGTAAGCAATTAGAGCGACAACTTCTTTATGTTCGAGATTTTTCAATAAACCGTAAAATTATACCTAAAATAAATTGTTAGATAGCAGATAATGTTAAACTGATTAAGAAGTCAACCACTGGTTGGTAGAGTCCCTTTTCTCCGTATATAAATTCGCTTGTGAAAAACAGAGCGATTAATTAGCTCGATAATGTGTAGTATCGTGGTATGGCTACCGTCTGAATTTAAACATTTGGCCCACAAAAGAACCGAAACTGGTCCTTTTTCACTTAACGATCTCGCGTCGTCGCTACCAAAAAAATTGGTAAAAAACGCTTATACCTGACCCTCGAATAGTATTCACATAGAGGTGTTTTATAAACAAAAAAAATAAAAAATTAAACCGTCAATTTTAGGATTTTACCATGAGTTAGGTGCTATGATTGGACAGGTGATCAATAAGTTGATAAGCCGGACAAGTATTGTTTCCAAAAAAAAAATAATTAAGAACCCATTTATTTAGCATGAATTTTTCGACTTGCATCTTGGACCCAGGCTCTCATGACACATGGTCGTTAATAAAACATGTGTAAATACCGAAGCCAATACCGCAAGATAATTAAAGCAATATAAGTAAGTACCTTATTATTATAAATATGTCTAAATTTATACAATACAATTTATATATTAATAATCAAATTATAAATTAAAGTTTGTAAAATTAGTTAAGAATATAATATTAAAAAAAAAATTATGTGTGTAACGTGTACGAGTAAGTTATACCATAATCATAAAGCATTCAGTTCGTTAATATAGTTCAAACATAAATAAGTTCATCGTTTAAACGAATAAACGGTAATCATTTTTATATATCTTTTTGTACTTAAATTAAAATAAAAAAATCTGACTAAATTAAAATAAAAAAAATCGGACACTATCATTTAACTATTTTCCTGATCCATATGTATCATTTGCAGAGCAACAAACTGTCCAATGAGCAAGATACATCAAATTTAAAACAACTTTTTATCCGTGGCAGTTTAATAAATGCCATTACGCTTTTTTCCTTGTATACAATAGTCAATTGACGCTTCAGTCCACAACGATTTACTGGTTTCAAGATGATAAGATGGACTGTAACTCAAGTTGCTGCATTTATTAAAAGTGTCACTTAACTCTGCCGACCCTATTAAACGTGTTACTAATGCGTTGCTATTCTCATTAAGTCTTTATATGTTTTTAAATTGTTGCAACAGCTCTTAATAAATACAACGACTATTTCACGCTAGTTCATAGAAAATTGTATTTTGTTAAAAGATAAAATTGACCAAATCACAACGCATAAAGTAGTTTTTTGTGTGACACACAAACGTACAAAAGGACCTCTCCTCACCTGCTGCGCGACATTATTTATAGTTATTTGCCAAACAAAAAACAGGTCACGAAAAATTTCGAGTCCCATTTAATTGATTTAATTTCTGACGTCCTATGATAAGTGTAAAATATCGATTTGGAATGAGTTTTTTACTTTGATATTTTGCGAGTTTTATGTTGGGAACCGTCATGAAATTTTATCGTTTAGAAATTAGTCTAAAGATGGCCGTTATCTCTTTTAGAAATCATTATAGAGGTTTCACTGCATCTGAATGTTTGTATTAATTTATTTTAACTAGCGATTGCCTGTGGCCGAAATTCGACCATAGACTAGACAATTTTTTTTTGAAATGACTATTGCAGTTGACCTTAAGGGTCGTTACTACGTAACCGGGCTTTTTGGGCGAGGCGAGCGAGAGTGTTCAGCCAGAGTTTAAGTTAAATTTGGGCAATAACACCCGTGCTAAGGGTTGTCTTCTGCGAGACCGGACCTCAGCTTAGTGCGTTGTAGTGACTAATTATTGGGAGAAGTGGCATTTCGCTCCGTGCTAGGCGCGGGGCGGAATGTAGATCTTGATCGTCGCCGTTGAGATCGGCGCGGCGGCAGCGATGGTATAAGAGACTTAACAATGAAATCTCTTTTTTAAGTTTGACAACTGACTAGCCGGGAAAAAATAGTGCGTATATATGTGTGTATATTATCATGTATGTCACAAGAAAGTAGTGTGTGTTATATATTTTACACTCTTTGTCGTCGGTGGTTGGTGAAACTCTATTTTCATACAATATTTTATATTAAAAACACTTAAAAACTGTTTCACAATAAATATTATACATATTGTCCAACCGGTTTCGCTTCTATAAGCATCATCAGGGCAATTACAACTTAAAACTAAGACCTCGCCACAAGGATAGCAACCCACCATTATCATCTTTTGTGTCTATAGACGACGGTTTTTGTTTTTCATTAGGAAAGTCTTCTTTAACAAATCAAATCTCGCGACATGAAAGACAACGCATCTGTTATTTTTGATGTCTAAAGGGGATGCTGATCTCTTTATATCTGGAGAACTCCTTTTAATATTGTAAGAATGCAAACAAACACATGGTTCTCCTGATGGACAAAGACAACCATCACCTAAAGACACCAAAGATGTTAATATTGCGCACGTGTTGCCGCCGCAAGGATAGCAACGCGCTATTAATATTTTTGCTGTTTATAGATGATGGTTGTCTCTTTCTATCAAGAGAGTCGTCTGCTTGTTTGCTATCATATGATAAAAAAAATAATAAGATAGCCGGTAAATTTTATGCATTATTTATCGGCTACCTTACCTTGCAAACAAGAACACAACAGTGACATGTAGTGACGCCATTGCAGCAGGAATAGACAGTCAAAGTAAATAAGGCAGTGGTGCCAAGACCAGGCGAGTCATTGCAGACTTCAATCACCTAGTAAGTAGTTGTTATCTTTGTGACCAGAATTTGATTATCCTCCAAGTCAGAACACAATAATGACTAGCACTAATACTAAGTGTAGATTTAGACAAGTAGCACTTTAGCACTTGTTGGACATCGTAACAGTGATAGGCACGTTAGGCTTGTATTTTACCAGATATTCTGTGACACTAGTTGGGTGGAAATTTCTACGGCATTAGTTTTAAGACATTATGCTTTTACTCTTGGGTTTATCCTCCTTTTTCTAATTTACACAGGTTTCTTTTAAATTATTATTATTTAAGAAAAAACTTATTTTTAAAATACAATATTATGTTTAGAATATTATATTATGAAATTATTATAATAATTTCGTACAATTAAATAATTTTGAATATTTTTCTTGTTTATTACTATTACTTCACACAACGGTCGCATTTTGTCATAACGTTTTGACTTCTTGCTGGTTCGATAGATGGCGTTACATATCTCATTTCTTATTCTCGTACGAAGCTAAAACCACCCATGTTCTTTGAAATAAAATTATAATTATAATTAAATAACCTACCAGTACTTTACAAAAACACATAAATCAATTCAGTCATCAAAGACAATCATTTTTAATGTCATCTATTTTATATATTTGTATCAAATAAATAAAGTATAACTTCAGCTATTAATATAATATTAATAATGACTACGAGTATGAGTATGCTATACCAATATATAAACAAAAAGTAATCGCTAAATATTTTTTTTTGCTAGGCGTAAAACTCGGGAATGGCTACACCGATTCATCTAATTTTTGTTATTAAAATATTTGTTCAAGTCCGAGGAGGGTTTCTGTTAAAAGAATAAATTGAAAAATTGCGAGAAAAATAATAAAAACAACACTTTTATTTTCTTATAAAAACAATTCCTAACTGTCAAATATTAACGATTTTATTTTTTTTCTAAAGCGGTACGAAATTAGACGGTTTAGCTAGTCAATAGTCATTAATATATATATTAATGTATATTAATATTATAAATGCGAAAGTTTGGATGTTTGGATGGATGTTTGTTACTCAATCACGCACAAACTACTAAATGGATCCAAATAAAATTTGGCATGCAGGTAGCTGATGCCCTGGAATAGAACATAGGCTACTTTTTATCTCGGGAAAATTAGGTGATCCCGCGGGATTTACCAAAAACTTTATAATACAGCGGGCTGCACGCTGTAGCTAGTAATACATTTATGTATATTAACTGAAACTTCAATGCAAATTAAGTATGAACGTGTAATTATTTTATATAAGATTCCGACTGCTCGTGATATTATATTTTTATCAATTTATTTCCCGGACCTTCGGTAAAAAAAATTCCATTTCTGATTTGTGGCGAGTCACATACGAGAGTTTGCAAAAAGGTCCAAATTAAAATAAGTTACTGAGTTGAGTTATGTACTTGAAGATAACTCAACTCAATAATTAATAGGGGTCATCTTTAAAACTAATATTTGTGTGATGTATGAGAGTTATAAATGTAAAAAAAAGTGTGTGTAGTAACTTACGCTGTTGCGGCAGGGAACGGAGAGTTAGACATATTAAAACCTTACCACCTAGTAGTTACGATGTTAGTAACAGGTTTGGCCAATCATTCCCTTCTTGCGAGCTGCCAGGAAGGAAGATAGATGGTCTATTTATTATAATTTAAAGTATTCTATTAAATCTAATGTACAGAGTGTGAGGGACGGTGTATCAAAAAATGAAGAAACTAAGCCATTTTAACATTTCAACATTCATAATGGCAATTCCCTTTTTTGTTAAAAATGCAAAATTTGTGTTTTATAATCTTTTCTTATTTTCAAGCCACGCAATGTAATGGGGGATTGCTTGGAATCGTCGCGCCCATGGAACTCTTGAATCAGCCGTTTATTTGGCGCGCGGTGTTTCGCGCATAATTCATCGCCCATTTTAGACTAGCTGCAGCGTGCAGCCCGCTGTATTACAAAAGTTTCTGGTGAATCCCGCGGGAAAAACTTTTTTTCCGGGATAAAAAGAAGCCTATGTGCTATTCCAGGCCGTTATCTACCTGTGTGCCAAATTTCATTCAAATACGTTTACTAGTTTTTGCGTGATTGAGTAACAAATATCCATCCATACATCCATCCATCAAAACATCAAAATTTTTTTGCATTTATAATATGAATATAGATATATTTCCCTGGATTTTACTATTTAAAAAAAAACACTGCAGAGTATTAAAATAAATTAAACTACTTATACAAAATTAAGGTAGATGTAATCTTCAAAAAAAATTAAATTTGTTACACAAATTGCCAACGATTTGTATCTCAGAACCATGGCCCAAATCTATGGTTTTGACTTTCAGTAGACCGTGCTTTATACGCTGTAAATTTATAAATACATTATTTAAAAAAATACTCGACATTTTAAATGAACACAATTTTCAGCAATCAAATTACGATTATATGCAGACGATATCTGTTTAATTATACTGCGAAATTTTAATTACATGCATAAGCCGCGGATTATTAAACAAAATGGGTGCCTGCGGGCAGTTACGTTGCTTTTATGATCAATTTTCTAAATTCAGAACTTAAACCAACCCTGATATGCAATCTTTATAAAACACACAATCATTAAAATTTTATGTACATGTTAAGGCGGCATACTTTAACGTAATCAGTAAAAATATTTCTATTTTTGACTAGTATTGTTCGTTTAAATTCAAACTTAAATTCAAAAAAGTTTTATTTAAATAAATCTTTTTTTAATGGCACTTTTGACGAGTCGAATTTTTTTAATAATTACTTACGGATCGGAACGCGGTCACACATTGTGAAGATCCGGAAGAAGAAATTAAGCGGATTTGTATTTAAGTAATGCCTGACGAGAAAGAACTTCCAGAGGGTATTTTTTATATCATAAGATAGCAAACAAGCAGATGGGTCTCCTGATGGAAAGAGTCAACCATTGCTTATAGACACCAAAGATGTTAATGGTGCGTTGCTATCTTGTAGCGAGTTCTAATACCACAAGTATAAGTTTACTGGCTACATCAACCTCCAAACCGGAACAGAACAGTGACAAGCACTGACGAAATTGCGGCAGGAATAAGTAAGCGGCGTGACAAACCAGAATTCTACCACATAGTAGCCACGATGGTAATGACTCGCATAGCCTGCCTGGCAGAACGGCAGTTGGCCTATTCTTCAAAGGAGCCCGAAATCAACGTGGGGATCTTCTAGATTAGGTATAGTATATTATTTTATTTTATCTATGCTAATGCATACTAAACTGGTACTAGAAATATTACCTACTACCTTGCATTTTGTTACAGACATTTATATATCGCATTGCATTCACAGTATTGTTACAGCTTGACAGTTTATACATAGTTTATTATCCTATCGATAATCAAGTTTATCGATAGTTTCGATATCTCAGAAAGTACCGCGTTGTTCCGGGCCTCTATGAAGTGGTCTATATCATTCGCCGTTCTGCTGGGCAGTTCATAAGAGGCGAACGATTGGTTATGCCAGTCATTAACGTTGTGGCTGCTAGCTGGTAGAGTTCTGCATTGTCTCGCTTGGGTCTTGTCCCACCGTCTTACCTATTCCTAACGCAATAGCATCTGTGTTTGTTACAGTCGTATTCCGGTTTGGAGGGTAAGGTAGCCGGTAAACTTATGCATGTGGCATTAGATTCCTCGCCATAAGATAACGACGCGCCATTAGCATCTGTGGTATCGATGGGTGACTTTTTCCACCAAGAGACCCATCTGCTTGTTTGCTAACTTATGATATAAAAAAACTCACTTTGTATCGTCTTGTACCGGGCCCCTTTGAAGTGGTCTATACCATTTGCCGTTCTGCCGGCCAGTTCTGGCCGGCACTGGTACTGGTAGAGTTCTGCATTGTCTTGTTTCGAACGATTGGCTATGCGAATCACTATCATCATAAGCTGGTAAATTCTGCATTGTCTCTCTCAGGTCTTGTACCACCACCTTACCAATTCCTATCGTAATATCATCTATACTTGTTACAGTCTTGTTCCGGTTTGAAGGTTGAGGTGTTCGGTAAACTTTTGCCCTTGGCTCTAACTCTTCACCGCAAATACAGTAATGCGCCATTAGCATCTTTGGTGTCTATAGGCGATAGTTGTTTCTATCAGGAGAGCCATCTGCATATTGGTTGTACTAACAAAGAAAATGTGTTGTAAAATGCACTGCCCAAGCTTTATCTCTTAGCATCACCGAAGGTAAACTGTTAGAAAATGCTTAATAGCATTAAGCTATGCCTTTGTACTTATTTGTGCAATAACATGTTTAAATAAATAAATTAAAAAAAAATATTTATTTTACAACTAAAATCATCGGATAGCAAACAAACAGATGATCGCTGCAATAATCTGGGTTCATTATACTTCGAAAGTAAACAAATTATTTGCTTGTGACATGGATATTAGCTAACGATGCTAATACATAATAATATGAAATACATATATAAATACTCTAATATATTAATTAACACCTAAACCCACAAATACAAACATCTATGCTCATCACACAAATGCTAGTCACTATCGGGAATCGAACCTGAGCCCCATTGATTATGTAGTCAGCGTCGCTAAACACTCGACTACCGGGTCGTTCCAATAGGTAACTTGCTGCGAGGCATCTCGTAAAATGTAAGAGAAGACTAAAACAATCGTCTCTGTGGTCTAATGGTCTGGTGTCGGTGTTGACTACATGAGGTCCCGGGTTCGATTCCCGGATCGGGCAATTCAAAATGCGATTTTTCAATCTTCTGATAAAAACAATGTTACCCGGGATTGAATAAGTGTCCGGTTGGCGATAGGCTTGCCACCTATCACATTGTGGGGCTAAGTATCTTCGGATAATAGTGAATGCACTGGTTGTACCTCTGCCTACTTCTTCACGATACGGGCGAGAAAGTACTTTTTTTAAGGCTAAAACGTATCATTAACATCGTTACTGCTAAATAAATAGTATAGTTTAGAGAGACCACCTACACCATCGACTCGCTTGATCATAGATCTTCAACTATCTCTCTTCCAAATTTCATCACAATCGGTTCATCGGTTTAGCCATGAGAGCATAATAGACACACAGAGAGACTCTCGCATTTCTAATATTAGTATGAATTTATATTTGATATTATCCCCTTATAATCTAATTTTAGAATTTTTATAGTCCTTTTACTCTAAATTTACAGTTCCAATGAAAACTGCTGTCTTAGGATTGAAACTTTGATTTCTAACTGGTATAGTTTCGCAACTTCTCACTCGGGTATTTGGTACCTATTCTTACCTATTCCTACTGCAATATCGTCAATACTTGGCATTGTCGTGTCCCGGTTTAGAGGGTAAGGTTATGCATGTGGCACTGCCATTCCGCCACACGGAGTGCACCGCACCATTAACATCTTTGGTGTCTACAGACGATGGTTTCACTTTTCATTAGTAGAGCCATCTGCTTGTTTGCTATGATATACAAAAAAAAAAATTCAAATAATTTATTTGATTACTTTTATACCTGATTCCATCTTACCCTTAAATAATATAGATTACCGGGGCGGGCGGTGTCGGCGCACTAAAACAAAGGCGACCGTATTTCAAGATATAAAACTCAATTTCTCAATTAGTGGTTCTTGTTATTGACAACTCAATTCAAGAGATATGGTAGCTTTATTGTATGTTTTATCTCGTGAATGCTAACTTAATTGTAATTGTTTTAAAGGTAATAAGCACCTTCCTTACGTCGAAGCGAGACAAGTAAATTGTGTTATTGGATTTATAAAGGCGGATTGGCGAGATCTTTAATTAGATTCGTTTTTTTAAATAAATGTATAATGTGTTTGGTTAAGGAAATCAAACATTTTGTTACTTAAGAGCAGAAATTGTTTTTGCTCTTGCTATATATCTAGAACGAAGAACTACGTGATTCTCTGGGGCACGGGTTCAATTTACGGCAAGGACAAGAGTGTGATGGGTACAAAGTAGTAAGTTGAACTTTGACTAGAAAAATATTTAGGTAGCAAAGTGGGTACTAGCTGTCCCCATCGTCCCAATAGAAAAAAACAAAAAAAAATAAGTTGACCTGTAATAAATTAATATCGATGTAAAACAACTAATGAAGCAATTATAATAAGCTGCAAATATAAATAGCTGCAAAAACAAAAAGGGATTACAAAACCCTTTTATCATTAAAAAAATACGGAATAATAAATAAATGTTATTAATAAAAATTACTTATTATTAATAAAATTAGACACGTCATCAATTTTCAGTGTTCATATTTAATTAAATTATCATACATAGCTTAATATTACATCTGAATGTTGCCTTCCCATCTTTTATAGGTCAGTAATTAAGACCTTTTTGTGAGGGCGGGCCTAACTGATCCTTACCATTATTACCTGACAAATAACATGATTGTTTCTACCCAAACAACTTTACATTTAATAAAAAATATACATTCAATTTCAAACTCTATGCTCTTGTGTAAAGTGTTAGAATTTTTAAATTATCTGTAATATTTATTTTGTTAATTCCAAATGATATTGTGTAATGTATTTTTTGTTCCAATGCTCTTCTTCTAAATCTGACGTTGGCTGTAATTAAAATAAGAATTATTATTATTAGTTGTAACACATTGATAATTGGTTATTTAAGTTTGATAGAAATTAGTAGAAGATAAAATTAATTACGTACGTTATCGAGGAAAAAATAGTTTTTTTTATATATCATAAGATAGCAAACAGGCAAATGGTACTCTGGATCTGAATCGCCTATAGGCACCAAAGATGTTAATAGGGCGTTGCAATCCGTGTGGCGAAATCGCAATGCCATATGCATAAGTTTACTGCCTACCTTACCCTTCAATCCGGAACACGATAATGACAAGCAATGACAATATTGCGGCAGGAATAGGTAACCAAATACCCGGGCGAGACGGTGCGAATTCTACCACCTAGTAGTGAAAATAGTCGTATTTATCAATGCAATATTATTTATAATGCATATGGATCTCCTTTTATTTATTTTTATTTTATTTTTATATCATAAGATAGGAAACAAGCAGATGGGTCTCCTGATGGAAAGAGTCAACCATCGCCTATAGACACCAAAGATGTTAATGGTGCGTTGCTATCTCGTGGCGAGGTCTAATGCCACATGCATAAGTTTACCGGCTACCTTACCCTCAAAACCGGAACACGACAGCGACAAGCAAAGACGCTATTGCGGCAGGAATAGGTAAGGCGGTGGTACCAGACCCGGGCGAGACAATGCAGAACTCTACCACCTAGTAGCCACGATGGTAGTGACTCGATAGCCAATCGGTCGCCTTTTACGACCTGCCTGGCAGAACGGCAGTTGGCCTATTCTTCAAAGGAGGCCGGGACCAACACGGCGAAATCAAAAGATGATAACCACCTATAGATACTTATGATATGATATTTCGATAACCAGTCCGTGAAGAGGGCACTGGTAACTTATACTACAGGTATTGCTATACATATTTCAAGAACCAGGCTTTCACTATTAGGTTAATAAAGGTTTAGAAAAATCGCACTATTATTTAGTTTTTTAGAATACATTTTTTTAAGACCTTTGTATATAGTCAGACAAATAAATGATTATTATTATTATATTATGATATAAAGTAACCAATTGGGTGCAATATTCCAATTGGTTTTTCTTTATATAATATGATAACAAACAAACAGTTGGCTCTTCCGATGAAAAGGGAAACCACCGCCTATAAACACCAAAGATGTTAAAGGTGCGTTGCTATCCTTGTGGCGGGGTCTTAATGCCATATGCATAAGATTACCGGCTACCTTATCCTATTAATCGGAATACGACAGTGACAAGCTCTGACGGTATTGCAGTAGGTACAGGATTGCGAAGTAGTAAAAAAATATTATTATTTTTAAATAATGTCAGAAAAAAAACATTGCATAGATACTACATTCATGTGACATGCATGATAATATAAATCATGAAGTATTAGGTATAGGTGGAGCTACCACTCGTATTAATCAGTATTCAGTTGAAACAAATATATACGTTATATTTTTGTCTCTGAGCTCTCGCCATCTCTTTTTATACAGCTGTGTTAGAAAGAAACGGTAAGACCTCAGAACCTCAGACCTGACAGCAGTATTTAAAGTTGTGTTTCAAGTAGGTATTACAAGTGCTGCCTCCAGATGTAAAACAGCTTCATGATATAAATGTATGTAATTACGTTTATGGCTAAAATTTATTGTCAAACTTAGAAGTGATTTTATTGTCCAGTCTATGGTCGAATTTCGATCACAGGACGATCGCTCGTATTATATATTACGTTAGACATGGGTAACTCAGCGAAATTCCTTGCGTTAACTCAGTAACTCAAGCGCAGTGTACTGCTCCGGCTCATTGCGCTAACTCAAAATTGCGCCATGGCGCAACAAATCTGACGCAGCCCACGGGTAAAGGGAAGTGAGCAACGAGTGAAATGTACGCCGTGCGCCACGCTACAGATTCATAACATAAACAGCGCACAGCGTATGAATTGCGTTGGTTCATTGGTAACTCAACGAGTGAGTCGCGACACATAAGAGTCCATGACTCACGATAATTGTACACATGAATGAGAGTTTACTGCGTATAGTCTCTTAGTAGTCCGTGGTATAACTATGCTGCACCGTGCGCTAACACATTTTGAATAAGTGAGTTGACACACAGTGTTACACATGTCTATATTACGTACAGTGCTACAAATAACCTTATTTTAAGGAGCAACGTAAAAAATTAATGGGCGGTGTTTCGATTCCTTTTGCTAAGTGTGTGGCCACATTTCCGATTCAGCAGTAACAAAAAAATGTAGAGCCATCAATCAAGATATATGAATCAAGAAAGAAAAAATCAAGATAGGTGAATTTTAAAAGCACCAAATTTTTGGTGCCTTTAAAATTCACCTATCTTAGCTTTTACTCATTTTGACCTACTTAACAAAAGAGGATTCTATGTTCGGTCGGAATAACATTTTGTACTCCCATTTTGAGGGTTCCGTATTCAAAGGGTACAAACGGAACCCGTTTACTAAGACTCCGCTGACCGTCCATCTGTCTGTTACTAGGCCGTATCTTACGAGTCGTGATAGCTAGACAGTTGAAAATTTCACAAATGATGTATTTCTGTCGCCGCTGCAAAAACAAATACTAAAAACAGAATGAAATAAAAGCCCCCTTTTTGCCGTATATTATAGATAATGGTACGGAACTCCTGCGAGTCCAAATCGCACTTGGCCGTTTTTAAAAATCAGTAACATAGCGAATAGCGGATATAGCGGATAAGGAAGTTACTGATTTTACCTCGATTTTCGAAAATCGAGGTTTCACCAGATGTCCACGCTTTGAGGTCCTAGGAACCTTTTCCGACTATTTTTACGATGACGTCAGTATGTCTGTATGTATGTATGTGTGTGTGTATGTGAGTATGAAACGGTATTTTTTAATATAAAAAAAAGGACCTTCACGCCCATAGCCCCGAAGAGGTAGGCAGAGGTACAACAAGTGCACCCACGATTAGCCGAAGATACTTGGTCCCACAAATGTGATAGGTGGCAAGCCTATAGCTAACCGGATACTTTCCAATCCTAGACAACTTTGTGTTTCTCAGAAAATCGAAAAAACACTTTTTTTTTTAATTTTTTAATATAACTTCCAGATTTGTGTACCGATTGAGTACAAAAACTAATCAGCTCTATTTCTCAAAAAACTACGTCTAATACATAAACTGCATCAAAATCGGTTTATCCGTTTGGAAGTAATCGTTGACAAAAAATTTTGAAAAATGTGTTTTTTCGACATAGCTTCGAAATTTTTCAACCAATTGGTATTCCACGATATTTTGTACTAAAAAAACTACGTCAAATGCCGTTTCAAAAATCAAAATCGAATCTTATTCTAAAAACTTATAGCTTATCAAATATTAAAATTACATTGTTTTTAGCAAACTTACTCTTTTTTTTAAATAATTTTCAAGTTAATTCTCGGTGAATTGACTTTAAAATCTTATCAGCTTTTCTCCTTTAGAAACTTCGTCAAATGCCTTTAATTTAATCAAAATTGGTCAATTTGTTTGGGATTTATCAATGAAGAAAATTAAAAATAAAATGTTTTTGACATTGCATCGAAATTTTTCAACCTGTCGATTTTATTTAGCTGAAACAATATTTTAGATCTCAAAAATTGAGTCGAATACCAAAATCGTTTTCAAAACATACAACTTCTCAAAAATTAAAATACTTACTGCCATTTTTAACAAAATAGATGTTTGAACAGAAAAATCTATGCTTATAGTTTTTACTCTTTTGAGTTTAAAAATACCTAAATTTAGTGGGAAGTTTCAGGGTCAGTAGGGTCCGTTTACACATTTTTTGTAAGAAAATTCATATGTACTGTTTTCTGAAGACCTTGATAAAAAATCTATTTTCGCCGTGTTGGTCCAGGTCTCCTTTGAAGAATAGACAATCTGCCATTCTACCAAAAGATTGTATCGTGATTACTAGGTGGTAGAGTTCTGCAATGGATTTGGTTCCACTGCTTCACATATTCTGTTGCCGATTGTCCAGTAGGTTGTTTGTGTCACTTAATGTAGCATTCGGATCTAGGCGGTCGCGATTTAGCAGCCGCGACTGACTGCCGCGATCTACTGTGCGGCGCTGCTACGTCCTTCCGAATAGCAGCGATCGTAGCCTGAGCCGCCACTGCCACGTCCAGTAGACAAAAGAGTCAGTGTGAACAGTTATGCGTTCAGTCGTGTTTTGTGTATTAGAACGATGTCTAAGAGCTTAAGAGAATTACTGGAGCGACTTATAGAGGACGAAGAAGAGGATGATGAAATAATTTTGAATAATTTTGTCGTTATGCGTTTTAAGTCGGCAAAAGTGGTGGGTTTTTAATAATAAATTCAACTGAAAATCTGTCATTTTCATCAGTAAATGACTACGTTTTGACTACCGCAAAGCTACCATTCGGATTCCAGTTGCCTCGACCCGGCAGCTGCGACTTAGCGGTCGTGATCCTGGCACTACCATACCGCTTTGTAGAGATTTGTATGTAATGCTTTAGCGCAGCGAGATTTGACGTAGCAAGCGCACGACCCTTGCAGCGCTCGAGCCGCTCCGGTAGCAGTATGGTAGCGCTGCTCACTTATTACGGTAGTCAAAACGTTCATTTACTGATGAAAATGACGAGTTTTAGGTTGAATTAATTAATTCGGCAGTCTGTTGCGGCAGCAGAGTCGCAACCGCATAGATCCGCATGCTACCTTAATAAGCTAGTGGCGCGACCATATTGCTTCCGGAGCAGCTCGGCGGCGCTGCCGTGGTCGTGGGCACGCCACGCCCGTCGGCCGCGTTGCACAGGCGAGATACAAATCCCTACAAAGTGGTGCGGCACTGCAGGGTCACGACCGCAGAGTGACGGCGGCAAGGTCGTGGCAGCTGGAATCCGAATGCTTCCTTAAGGCGACGCTATAGAACCTGGGCAAAACATATCCGGAGCCATTTTCACGTAATAAAATGTTAATAAAAGCGAAGCGTTTAGGGTACTTACCTACACAGTTTCCTACATACTACGACGTAGCATGCCACGACAGTGTATCGTGTTTATGTGTGTAAGAGCCTTCTCTTGATGTTCTGTTACATGAATAGGTGGAAAGAACTCTACTACCTAATAGTCATGATGGTAGTGAAAGTTTTAGCCAATCGTTCACCTTTTACAAATTGCCTGGTTGAAAGGGATATGGTCTATTCTTAAGAGGGTACTCAAATCAAGCGTTTAAATATTAAAGTGCAAAATCAAAAATGGAAAAAATAGCAGTTCAAAAACTAACTAAAACATGTATCTAATATATTAACTTTAGGGATTCTTAATTAGCTTTTAAATTCTTAACTGATCCACTTAATTTTCTGCATAATTTCGCATTCAGATACTTAATTAACATTTTATGTTATTGAAGTACCGAATTATTTAAATTAATTGGCTTTTAAATTACAACTGTTAACTATACCAGTAATATCAATAAAAAAATAACTTATTTTGTAAATAAAGTAAGGATTACTATTTTAATTACAAGCCCTATTGATGCTAATGAGGTTTAAGTAATACGTGAAATCGTTAGACTATAACCACTGAAAATAATGAAACTAGTACAAATTTTACTAACAATAAAATATTAGATTGATTTATAAGGTATTTTCTGTTTCTCGCGACTTCGTTCGCGTAACCAAAAATCATTACTTCCTTTTTCCTAATCTGGTAAAAACTAGCCAATGTCACTAGTGGTATAAAACGTTTAAGATAGGTCCAGTAGTTTTCAAGTTTATTCGTTACAAACATACAAAAATATAAATTTTGTCGCTTTATCATATTTTAGTATATTTACCGTGACGTGAGTCATACTTTATTTTAAAAAACGAGGAACCGTTTTGCCTAAACGAAGCCGCGTAGTGTTAGTAATAAGTAACCTATGTCATCACAAACGGCTTTGCAGATGAACCATGAAACGTATATTTAAAATAAACAAATAAACAAACAGACAATTAAAAACAAGAAACCAATTAAGAATCCAAGGGCTAATTTAAATTTGGGAATTCCGAGCCCCTCTGAAAATATACCATTTGCCGCTCTGACAGGCAGTTCGTAAAAGTTGAAAGATTAACTTAACGAGTCACTACCATCATTACTACTAGTTGGTAGAGTTTTCCTACATCTCGCCCGAATTTGATACTAGCCGGTTATCCTAAGGTAGTCAGTAAACTTATGCATGTGGCATTAGTTCACCGATTATCTTAACAACAACCTAAGATTGCGCCTCACCGATAGAAATGCACTACCAAAATCTTTGGTGTCTATAGGCGATGGTTATCTTTCTATCAGGAGAGCCATCGGCTTGTATGCTATGTTTTGATATTTAAAAAAGATTAACATAGTAACAATCGTAAGTAATGACTTCTTTTACAAGAAGTCTAGTAATACAGTAGATATTTTTAATCTCTAAAAGGGGATATAGCTTAGTACAGGAAACATGATCATAGATAAAATGTATTTAAAAACAAATAAAATGTACTCCTAAATAATATTAATATTTAAATAGAACAAGCGATACAAATTACATCTTGTTGATCATTAATGCCCGGTTTCTGAGGTACTTTTAACAGAAGTTTATCCATTCGTTAACACTATCGGTCCGATAACTACAGGAATTGCGTTTCTGAGCTACGCATTGTAACACAAACTCCGTTTAAACTTAGGTTAATGTAACCGGCCAAATTTGGCGGTTTATCGATTCCATAACTTTATGTAACGCTTTTTGCTCTTGTAGGTAGCTTCTTTTTAATGCACATAATAATTTTAATAGTTTTGTTTGTCTGTCTGTATGTTTGTGCTTACATTAAAAAAAAACTGCTGTTCGAAGTACAAACGTTGTTTTCACAGCAGCTATAATGATATTTGTTTAATATTGTCATGATAAATAATTAAATTTCATCCTTGCAAAGAGGAACAGGAACACTAGACAGCTTTTACTTGGATATTTGTTAGTTAAGGCAATTCAAGCTTATTTCTAAGCTTTTACAAAATTACTACCTGCATTTTTATATGCACAAATTCTTTTACCACTTAAAAAAACGTCTTCTCAAATAAAATAATTACTTTTTAGTTTTCTGTCTTTCTGTAAAATTCTTACTGCGCTGTCGAGTCACCATTATAATGATTTTATATTAACTTAAACATGCCACAAGTCGATCAGGTAAATGCAAGAAACGACCAACAATATCTAAAAGAGAAATTGACACAAAAAGAAATATTCTTAATTCAAAGCAAACGACAAACATTGTTTTGAACAGTACTCAAACTAACTATATAACAAAATATTTGGTGACTACCGACTAGTGATTAGTGTAAAGCTATCTCATTTCTCTTTAATAAAATAATAGTTCCCTCTCTTTCTGCTACCTGATTCGAAATCATTCTTTTCATTCGGTTCCAAATTCATGCGAAAACCTTTCTTCATGCTAGGGTATAAAGATTTAGTTTGAATGCTTTAGCGTAACTGGTATACAGACATAGTTATCGTCGTTAATTACATAGTTTCAACTAAAACCTTCTTTAAACACTTATTTATGTTAGATAAAATATTACCACAAATAAAAATAATCATACAGGAGAGTAAAACTACCAAAACAGCATTTTATTTTCCGCATTATAAACAGACCCATCTAGTGGTGGACTTAAAAATGACTTATCGGTTCAATAGTTATTGAACCGTTCGGTTTGCCTTCAGAAACCATCTACGAGATAAACGAAGTTTATCCTCTTGCTAACTTTAAACGATCAATAGTTGTTAATAGTTTAACTGACGACTTCAGAAACCGGGCATTACACACTCGTAAATATTGACGTGTCAGTTGTCAGTGACAAGTCAGAACTGTCACATCGCCGGTGTCACAGATAACATTCACTGTCATAAAGAATGGAGTTGTTTTATTTCATCCGGCGCCATATTTTGTGGTTTTACGACTAGTAATGATGAGGTGACGATGGCTTTTATGTGTTTATTGATGTTCATTATTTTTAGAACTTTTTAGCTTGAGACATAAAAATAAACTATTGTAATTGAAGAGAGCGACAACGTTAATAGTCCTGTAAACTAAAAAATAGACTTATAATGAACTGAAATGAATAGGTTTTAAAATCTATGTTAATGTTACAAAGAAATAAAGTTTGTGGATTTATTTGTAGGAAGAAATCTCTGAAAATAGTGAACCTGTTTTTAAAATGTCTCTAGGTATCTAATAAAAAGCTACATTGTTTCCGACTGTCATAGACTATATTTTATCTCAATTTTTCGGCAAAACCGTTCTATGCGTTATGCGATTATACCGCGAGAAATGGTAGAGCGTCCCGTTTTTAGGGAGACGGTCACAGGTTCAATCCCTGCATGTCAATATTTTTCTTTGTTGTTTTTAAAGTTTTTCCAATTTTCCCAAGCACAGGGTGAGTGCTATAATACAAAAATAATGAGAAATAGATATGTTTTTATCCGACTGCAGAGGGTTATGTGTTTAAGTATGTGTCAAACGTTCATTTTATATTTCATTATAATTCATTTTATATTTCATATGCTATAGCGTCAGTACTTGCCAGCGTCGTCTTTCAGTTTGCAGTGTAAGGTAATCGGTAAACTTATGCATGTGACATTAATATTCGGCGGATGGTTATCTCTTACGATCAGGAGTGCCATCTACTTTTTTGCTATCTTCTGTATTAACTAACTAAACTAAAACTAATTCTTCTGGCTCAGTGACCCGAAGTGAGTCGTGGCTTCCGAAACCAGATCTCTCCTAGCTAGTAAATTATCCTGCCTGCAGCTAGTAAATTATCAGTTTATTGGTTAAAAACTACAGGGTATCCGTAAATCTAGAACAACACCTAGTTGTAATTAGTTGAAAATAGATGAGTTTTCGGATTCACAAAATGTCTACAACTGGCGTCAATTTTACTACATATTGTTACGTGCTTCGGGTTCGTTATTTACAGAAAACTCCACTTATATTAAAACCGTGTATTTACAATACAAATATATGTTATGGTATAACTATTCGGATAACGGTCGGCTATTTGTATATCAATAGAAGTAGCTATATCTTTCTCTTATTTCTAGATCTCTCCAGCGCTTCAACATGATAAATTTAGTTGACGTAATCGATCACACGTAAAGAAAGGTTATTCATTGAAACAGCGACGCCTAGTCCAGTTGGATAGGAAACTTGCCTGCACTGAAACAATCTTGTATGACAACCTGCACTGAAAAAAGAGATCTGTTGATATTGAAATCCAACCAAGTTTTTAAGCTTTCCAAACACACACACACACACGCACACAGACACATATATATATATATATATATATATATATATATATATATATATATATATATATATATATATATATATATATATATATATATATATATATATATATATATATATATATATAACTTATAACTTTCCATTCCCTATTTCAGCCCCTTAGGGTTTGATTTTTTAAAGTTAGCATGTGTCTGTCCTCGAATTTTTAACTATCTTCATGTTAAATTTCATCGGAATCGGATCAGCGATTAAGCTATGAAAGCATAATAGACAGACAGACAGATTTTCCCATTTATAATATTAGTATAGACTAATATGAATATAGATAAAAGAGGCAACCCGTGCTTGTACGGAAGCTGTCTATTTAATAATAAAAATTTAGAAAACAACAGAAACAAAGGGCTCTTAAAGTTCAAGAGCCATATAAAACATGATGACCGTCAGAAGGAAGCTATTCGTTTCAGCCGAACCTACGGAGGGAGGCTAATATTAGGCGCGTTAAGTGTTAGCGCCACTTTACTCGCTTTTTGTCAAAACGGAAGAGTATTTTAAGTTGTTACACTGATGCTGTTAGCGGTTCTTAATATATATTTGATAGTTAGTTTACATGGTGTTAGAAACTGTTGAGAATTTTAGGTTTAAAATTGTATGATATATGTAGGATAAAATTGTATGATTATATCATTAGGGGTCTTCCATAAATTACCAAGCTATTTTGACGCAACTTGGGCTTTAGATTCGATGTACGAGCCAAAGTTGAGAGTTGGCGTTAAGGTGATACTAACGAGAGATGGTCGGTTCGGATGTCCGTGCCTATACATACCCTGAAAAGATAGAGATAGGAGAAATGGACTCCGTTTAGCGTAGAATAGACACGCGTGGGTCTTAGTGGCATTAAACTTGACCAGATTGGCATCGCCCCAATTGATCGTATTAACCTGTCCTTGCGGCAGTCTCCGACTGCAATCGGAGACTGCCTGTAAGGACAGGTTAATACGATGAACCATCGCCCCTCCGAGAGAACGGATTTGTAGAGATACCGGGCTTCAGTAGACCGTTGATATAACATTACTAGGATTTATAGTTTTGAATGATACTCGTTAGCATCAAAAAGTTGTGGATATCTGATGTACGAGGCACTCACGGGACACTTATTTCGTAGTGAAAAAAAAAATAGTATTGAGAAGTACAAAGTGTTAAAATCAAACAAGTCACTAAGATATAAAAAAAAATACTTTTATGGTCCAGTTTAAGTTGCAAATTGATCTTGACCAATGAGACTTTAATTACTGAAACTAATTGATGTTTATTAAATTAATTTTTCGAAGCTATTAAGATAATACAAAAATGTTGTTAAGGACGACCTATCTCGGCCATATAAACATGTCATTTTTATCATAAAACATTTCTACATTGACTTTATCGTATTGAATGAGACTTCTTAATTGACAGTTGAGTTTTACATAACTTCTAGGGTTCTTTAACGAAATGTTAAAAAGAAAACCTTTTATTTTTAAAAAAATGTTTTTTTAACAATTTTTTTTGAACATGTGTTGTGCATTACTCTCAAAAGTGTCATACACTTGTAGATATATTATATCGTTAAAAATAGAAATTAACCAAATAAACTTATTTTTTTTAATGTACCGCATACTCTGCTACTACTGCTTTTACAGCAACTTTAAAACTACGTAAGGAAAATAAATATATTATTCATTCATGCTAAGTTTTTTCTTTTCACACTTTTATACCTATATAAGTTATAATATTTATAATATTTCAGATAAGCTACGTTATATTATTTTATCTTAGGCGTTGGTCAACGATACTGATACTTAACACACACACATATATATATATATATATATATATATATATATATATATATATATATATATATATATATATATATATATATATATATATATATATATATATATAAGAACACCCTTACTCAGGCATACGAATATCTATGCTTATCAAAAAAATGTTTGTGCTTGTGTGGAATCGAACCCGAGTCCTGTCGGTAGCGTAGACAGTGTCGCTGATCTCTCGAAAACGGGGTGGTAAAAGAATAGCGTGTCAGCGTGCAGGACATCCAAAACGTATTTAAATTCTCGCATGGAACTTCTTGCAAAGAACAGAACTTGAGGGAACGTCGCAGGTTTAAATCCTACTTTTCGATTTTTTTAATGTTTTTAAAGTTTTTCAAGTTTTCCCAAGCAAAAGCGAAGTGCTAAAACATTAGAGAAACACGAAAGAACTGATCAAAATTATAAATCTGAATTCCATCTGTAAGGATGAAATTATTTAACTAGTTATACGTCAGTACAATCGATGCGAATCGATCACATAGTAAAGAAGAATGTTGCCACTTTGTACCAGTCAATACTAGCTCAGTTGGTAGAGCGTCCCGGCTTAATAGAAAAGGTTCAAATCCTAGCGTGTCGAAATTTTTATTTATTACTTTAAAATTTTTCAAGAACAGAACCCTCGATATTAAGTTCAGTTGGCGCCTAACGTATTCCCTACATATTATGAATATGCAACAATGTAAACACAGGAATTGTCAACATTTATGTCAATTACTAGTGAAGTTCCTAGTATATTTTTATCTGTTTATATATCTTGGCCATACCATATAAACGAACCGTTAACATCACACCCAATAAAAAACGTAAAAACAAAATAAATTCAATGAAAAAAAAGTGCGGGGATATAAAAAACGCGGCACTTTTGAGGCGGGCGTTAATTACTAAGCGGCCGGTGCGGAAACAGAGCGATTAGTGGCTTTTAGCTGCAGCGTTAATGGCTCTTGAATAATTTAAGCCAAGGATTGATCCATCTGAGAGATGAGCCCATCTCTAACAAGAATATATGTGTCGCTATTGAAAATCCTATGAAAAGTGATGATGTCATTATATCTATTTATTATAACTAGCGGTTGCCCTGTGCCCGAAATTAAACCATAATCTAAACAACAAAATGTCATTTAAGTATGCAAACAGATTTTTCACTTTCAATCATCGGCACTTGGTAATATTTCATTGTTATTAGTTAAAACTAGGTTATGATGCACTTGCTCTTTAATTTTACTACAAATATTGATATATAATTGTAAATTAATCGACCGGTTTCGCTTTTTAAGGCTTCTTCAGGACGTAATCTTCTTCACCTTACGTAGGACGTAATATATTTACTTTACCTTATACTTACTTTATGATGAGTAAAGAGTAAAGAATATTACGTCCTGAAGATGAGAAGAAGAAGCTTTAAAAAGCGAAACCGGTCGACTAATTTAAAATAGTAAAGAGTAAAGAATATTACGTCCTGAAGATGCTTTAAAAAGCGAAACCGGTCGACTAATTTAAAATAGTAAAGAGTAAAGAATATTATGTCCTGAAGATGCTTTAAAAAGCGAAACCGGTCGACTAATTTAAAATAGTAAATATTAAAGAATATTACGTCCTGAAGATGAGAAGAAGAAGCTTTAAAAAGCGAAACCGGTCGACTAATTTAAAATAGTAAAGAGTAAAGAATATTACGTCCTGAAGATGCTTTAAAAAGCGAAACCGGTCGACTAATTTAAAATAGTAAATATTAAAGAATATTACGTCCTAAAGATGCTTTAAAAAGCGAAACCGGTCGACTAATTTAAAATAGTAAATATTAAAGAATATTACGTCCTGAAGATGCTTTAAAAAGCGAAACCGGTCGACTAATTTAAAATAGTAAAGAGTAAAGAATATTACGTCCTGAAGATGCTTTAAAAAGCGAAACCGGTCGACTAATTTAAAATAGTAAATATTAAAGAATATTACGTCCTGAAGATGAGAAGAAGAAGCTTTAAAAAGCGAAACCGGTCGACTAATTTAAAATAGTAAAGAGTAAAGAATATTACGTCCTGAAGATGCTTTAAAAAGCGAAACCGGTCGACTAATTTAAAATAGTAAATATTAAAGAATATTACGTCCTAAAGATGCTTTAAAAAGCGAAACCGGTCGACTAATTTAAAATAGTAAAGAGTAAAGAATATTACGTCCTGAAGATGCTTTAAAAAGTGTAACCGGTCGACTAATTTAAAATAATAAAGAGTAAAGAATATTACGTCCTGAAGATGCTTTAAAAAGTATAACCGGTCGACTAATTTAAAATAGTAAAGAGTAAAGAATATTACGTCCTGAAGATGCTTTAAAAAGCGAAACCGGTCGACTAATTTAAAATAGTAAAGAATATTACGTCCTGAAGATGCTTTAAAAAGTGAAACCGGTCGGCTAATTTAAAATTATTTGTCTATATTTGTAGTGAAATCAAAGTATAAGTTTAGATTACCTAGTTTTAACTAATAATATGCAAACAGAAATAACCTGTAAAATATTATAGAACCTATATATGTGTGTGTAATATCATCTGCTTGTTTGCTATCTTGTGATATAAAAAATACATTGCTAATAAGGTTCGCTAACCACTAGCCCATTATGAACATCTCATCATAGCTAAACATCCAAAATGGTCGTCTATCATCCTTAATTGTAGTAGGGCTAAATATTTATTATTACATAAATGACAGTAATTTAAAAATTTAAAGTGACTTTGAGTATCATCTTTAATTATATTATCTCAAAAACTACCGAACCGATTTTGATGAAACTTAGACTATTGCCTAAACTGTAGTATAAGTACCTGATGTAAATCAAAAGAATCATCTTAATATGACGTTTAGTTCCTGAGAACCACAAACAAACATATGCACTTGCGAAAATTTAGTATACTTACTTGGACTCCTAAATATCATCATCATAGATCAGCACAGTCAAATATTATTCAATTTCAACAATGTTACATACATGTACATGTCAAACTTCATATTTCCTATTATATCCTGCATTTTTTGGTTGTTAGAAAATAGCGATCAAACAGGTCGGTAAGCACTGCCTGTAGGCAACAACAGCCACAAAAATGCTATATGTGCAAATTTATGGACTTACCTCCTTTTGATACCGGAATGAAAGAAACAAAATGGAGGATCCCGTATAGCCATATAAGAATGATCAGAGGTGTAATCGCTGCAAAGTCGGCACTGAGACACACAGGCTGCTCAGGTGGCTGCTCAGGTGGCTGCCGTGCTTAACCTCAACGTGAGTACACGCACGTAAACATACACACACATACATACACTCACACACACACACACACTTCCTATCAGGTGATTCGAAAAAGCTAAATGATTAGCTTATCGTTTAACTGTTGCTCCCATCGTGGCTGTGCTCTCTATCAAGCAGTAGTTGTATTCTTCAAAGGTATATATATATATATATATATATATATATATATATATATATATATATATATATATATATATATATATATATATATATATATATATATATATATATATATATATATATATATATATATATATATATATATATATATATATATATATATATATAAATAACAGGCCGATGGCGCCTGTAATGGAAAGAGTCAACCATCGCTTATGGACACCAAAGACGTTAATGGTGAGTTGCTATCATGTGGCGAGGTCTAATGCCACATGCATAAGTTTACCGGCTACCTTATCCTTCAAACCGGAACACGACAATAACAAGCATTGACGCTATTGCGACAAGAGTAGGTAAGACGATGGTACCAGATACCCAGGCGAGTCGTTGCGGAACTCTACCACCTAGTAGTCTCGATGGTAGTGACTCGTATAGTCAATCGGTCGCCTTCCACGACCTGTCTAGCAGAACGGTATTTGGTTTATTTAGTTTAGCTTAGCTCAGACTGACACAAAGAAAAGACTTTAGACATAAAGAAAATAGTCAAGACAAATCAAATCAAAATATATTTATTCAAATAAATAAATTATTCATTACACTGAATTATAAAATACCTAAAAACTATCTTATGATTTAACTTGACATGTATCTGCCTGAACTAGATTGACCTGTGTTTCAGGCGACAGGGGCTAGGAATACAATAATTCTAATAATCACTGAAAAAAAAATAACTAAGCATAGTTTACAATGTTATTAATTAAACTCTTGAACTTAAGAAATAATATAACTTAGGAAAACAGAGTAATTCTTTAAAACTATCACAAATAACAACAATTTAGCTTAGCTCAGACTGACAGAAGGAAAAGACTTTAGACATAAAGAAAATAGTCAAGACAAATCAAATCAAAATATATTTATTTATATGAATAAATTATTCATTACACTGAATTATAAAATACCTAAAAACTATCTTATGATTTAACTTGACATGTATCTGCCTGAACTAGATTGACCTGTGTTTCAGGTGACAGGGGCTAGGAATACAATAATTCTAATAATCACTGATAAAAAATTAACTAAGCATAGTTTACAATGTTATTAATTAAACTCTTAAACTTAAGAAATAATATAACTTAGGAAAACAGAGTAATTCTTTAAAACTATCACAAATAACAACAAAATAGTATACATAACATGTGTGCATATTATCATTTGTCATGTATGTCACATGAATGTAGTGTGTGTAACGTTTAGTTTTATAAATATAATATATATATCGGCGTAAATAGTTATTAATAGTCGCATTAGTTATAAAAATAGCTAAAATTACGTAATTATTATTATTTTTAACATTCAATTTGATTTAAGTTGTAAAATAACGAGTTACTTTTTGTTTTGCAAAACTTTGTAAACAACAGCTGCGTGATTGCACGTGCGCGCTTGTTGTTGTCACAATATAAAAGGGCGACGGAACGAATTATGTTCCTTATTAGTCAAGACAAGTTACTGTTCAGACCTTTGAGTATTACTAAAATAAATCAGTAAAATCTATTTTGAGTCTCACTATTACAATGGACAAGCAACCCCAAATGGATAATCAAGTTGAGGAAGAATGTGATGTCAGCACTGCTGACGTCACTATTCTTCGTCATATACGATTTAATGAATATTCCTAATGCATATTATTTTAAAATATTAGGTTTCTGCAGCTCTCCATATGTAAACTTTAACTAGGCCAAAATTCCTTCATTCGCGTAATTGTCATCAAAATAGGTACCTACTAGGAATGGCACCTTTTACAAGCAGCATGTGAAATTTCATATGAAATGCATTTTTCCATGCAAATGCCATGCGCAATGCTACCTCTCTTTGTTTGGTCTGTGAAATTCATATAATTCATACTTTATTTTAAATAACTTATGGTTATTTGATACTAATTTTGCGAGGGAAAATAATTTAGAGTGAAATTTCACATGTGAAATTATTGCGATATTTTTGTTTCGTTTCATCCAAAAAAAATGAATTAAAAGTAGCAATCATTTCCATGTCTAGTTTCTACAAAGTATTTCCTTCACGTATTAATGTATAGATTCACAAGCAGCTTCGCTTGCAAGTGAAATTGACATCTCATCGAAATAATCTTTCATAGTTCTTTTTGATATTTTTTTATCATCTATTTTTACTCGTAAGAGATTGATTGGAAAAAAATTTGACCACGGCTTTTTGACTATCTTCTTGTTAATTATCATTAAAATTGGTTCGGTGGTTTAGCCGGGAAAGCGTTACAGACAGACAGACAGACAGTTTTTCGTTTATAATACTACTAGCTGCAGCGTGCAGCCCGCTGCATTATAACAATTTTTTGTGAATCCCGCGGGACTACCAACTTTTTTCGGGATAGATGTGCTATTTCAGGTCACCATCTACCTGCGTGCCAAATTTCATTCAAATCCATTCAGTAGTTTTTGCGTGATTGAGTAACAAACATCCATCCAAACGACCATCCATACATCCAAACTTTCGCATTTATAATATTAATAATATAGATTATTTTTGCCATTTTTTTCTTCTTTATTTTTTCAAAAAAATGGGGCAAACGGACAGAAGGCTCACCTGATGGTAACTGATCAACGCCGCCCATGGACAACCACACTAACAGAAGATTTGCAGTTGCGTTGCCGGCCTTTTAAGAAAGAGTAAGCTCTTTTCTTGAAGGTCCCTAAGTCGTATCCGTTTGGAAAATCCCCTGCCGGTACAATTATCGGAATGGAACCAATGTTCCAAGAGGAATAGCGCGGGAAAAAAAGCCTCGAGAATCGCACAGTTGAGGATTTTTAGTAATCGAGATGGTGAGGATGGAATTTTGAATTTTGTAGCGATGTCCGATGGTGAAATTCTGCGGCAGTAATTAATCCAAACAGTTCCTTTGCACACTCCCCATGATAGATCCGATATAAGATGCAGAGCGAAGTCACATCTCTACGTAATTCCAAAGAATCAAGTCGGTCAGAAATAGTACTGTTATTTCACCAGACTGTTTGTAAAAGGCGAATTATTACATAAAAGTCACTACCAATTACTAGGTGTTAGAGTTCAGAGTGCTAAGTGAGTTTTGTACAGCGCCACCTAGTAGTAAACGTGAGAAACCAGTTTACCACTAGGGGGCGCTGTAAAAATCACATACAAATTCCTAGTAAACTCGAAACGCGCTCACGATCGAATGCGAAAAGAAAAACTCACACTTAGCACTCGGTAACATCTTTCCCGAGTTAACGTCTTACCTATTTCTGTTGCAATAGGGTCAATGATTGTCAATTCATGTTCCAGTTTGGAAGGTAAGAAAGCGGGTAACTATATGCATGTGGCATTAACATTGCCATACGGATAGCAATACACCATTAACATCTCTGCTGTAAGAGGCGATGGTTGTCTCTTTTCATCATCTTGGTTATTTTTTGTTATACCTACTTAACCATCTTACTCGTTAAGTGATCACTTCGTTCACGCTCACGGTACCCACTTTAACATCACTCACTAATTACCCTTTAGTCTTAACAACACCTAATTGAAAATGTAAGCTCAACCGGCTATATAAGGACGAGGGTACACTGTTCATCAACATCAAAACATTAATTTATAACACTGCTATTGTAACGAGATTGTGAATATGGTCCATCTTAATTTTCAATCAATAGAAACATCTAAACTTTCGCATTTATAATATTTATATTATATTTATATTACTATTTCTTTATATATATATATATATATATATATATATATATATATATATATATATATATATATATATATATATATATATATATATATATATATATATATATATATATATATATATATATATATATATATATATATATATATATATATATATATATATATATATATATATATGAGAGTGAGAGAAATATCACAAAAATGTAACCCCATCTGATATCCCAATATGTGTATTTTACTTTACAGCTTATGTTATAACAAGTTGCTCGGGGTGGGGGATATCACAGGTAGTTAATACCCGCTAATGTCTTTATATCTCCCAAAGCAAGACTATTATTTCTCGAATGTGTACTGTGCTTTACAGTCGGACTCCTAACGAGCTGCGGGGTCCGGGGGTATCACGAACAGTTAATACCGGCTGATGTCTCAATACCTCCCAGTGCGAGCCTATTATTTCAGCCCACACGACTCAGATCGGTCGGTTTAAAAACCATGGAGGTGAACTATTTTCGTTCTATTGAATGTGATCAGATTAGTAATAATAACAATAATTATTATTATTTATTTATCAGACATTATATCCATTTTATTAGTTTCATGATACTAATAGGTACTATGTTAGTGAGACCACAGAGGTAACTAGTGTCTGTGGTCTAGTGATCCGGTGTCGGTGTTGACCACATAAGGTCCCGGGGTCGATTCCCGGGACGGGCAATTCAAAGTCAGAGTTTTTTAAATTTACTGTTAAAAACAAGTTGCCCGGGATGGGAAAAGTGCCCGGTTGGCGATAAGTTTGCCACTTATCACAATATGGGACTAAGTATCTTCGGCTAATCGTGATTGCACTGGTTTTATGTCTGCCTACGACTTCAGAGATATGGGCGTAACGATACTTCGTTTTTTTAGTAAGTGAGCATTGTTATATGAATGACTATTTACTATATTCGAAACACTGATGATGTAAGTGTAATATTCTCTCGTGACACTTCTCATATAAAATATTTTTATTGCAAAATTAAACTCAATAATTTTTCTTTGGTTTGCTTACATAACGTTCTTAATTTTTTTTATTGTTTTTCAGAAATTAAAACACATTAAAAATCAAAATTAAGAAGAACTTTGACTTTATATATACTTTACATATGAATATTTATATATGTATTATTATGTATTAGTATCATTGATTGACACCTATACTACAAGCAAATAAATTGCTTACTTTGGGGTTAGATCAATTTGTGTTAAAAAGTGATATAGTAGATATTAATATATCGGCTACCTTACCTGGCAAGTCGGAACACGATAGTGACAAATATAGACACAATGATATTGCTCAAAAAAATGTAAGTTATTAGGTACCACCGGTACCGATATCACTTAGTAATCACAATAATAGCTAGTTGTAGTTAGTAGATCGTACATAGTACCTAGCAAGTTAAGCTTTAGTTTTTATTCGCTTTTTCATAATTTGCAAAGCATATGATCTATTTTATAAAGGGGATCCAAACTTACAAGGGAATATTTACTATTAAGTGGTTGATTGGCATACCTACAAGCTTATACCGCGCTTTTAAAGTGCGACGGTTTTACTCGCGTCTCCCAGCTTGTTGGCGTTCGAATATGCAGCGAAACTCGCGTGTTAGAAGAATCGTAGAAAATATATAGCGAGCATTATAAGCCACGGGCCAACCTTGTCGGTATGTAAAAACACTGAAGTTGTTACCGGTTGTTGTATACACCCGCGAGATTTACAGACGAGCCATAAACACCCGGTTTTACTCGTCCGTCGATCGCCCTCTTAGGGCCCTTTAAGACTATAATAAACAGAAAGCCCGCTCCATAATATCCTCCGCCCAGCTTAGGTTTTACAAAAGCGTGGTGCACTAACAGTGCAGTTTGTGTTGCTAGTCATGCATACATATTTATTTAAAAATGATACGTGCGTCTCGTTGTAAAGAAAATCGGACCGTATTTCAATCGAACTATATTCATATTTCCGTGAAGTGAAAATTTTATCGCCCTTGTTATTTGGAAAACTGTTTTCGTTGCCTTATAGTAAAGAGTACCATATTACATTGTCGTAAAGTATAATTTTATGTGTCGAATCCTTGTAGTTAAAGCAGTATGGTAATAGGAAGAAGATTTTTAGATTATATGGTAGAGGTTCTTTGAAATCGCTTTAAATGGTATAAATTGTCAAGGTATTTTGAATTTTACTGTTTATATTTTAGGGTGTATTTTTCAATGGATTGAGTGATAGTGTAGGATGCAGTTAAATTTAATTTAAAAATCGTTGAGTGTGAGGAAACGTGAATCACGAGAAAGTAGCGATATTTGCTACTGTATCGCGCGCCATCTCTAGGTTTGCATTTAGAGTTATTTGTTTATCGTTTAATCACGTATTACAAGAGTTTAATAAGTTGAGGATTAGAAAAACATAATACTTTATTATCTAGAAGATCGTGTCCATATATTCGTCTTTTTTATAAATATCAATGGACTGTACATGTTAACACCAAAATAAATAAATTATTTGCTTGTTATATAACAAATAATAGTTTTAATTTTATGTACCTTACCATAATTATTGTCTCAAAATAGCATTTGTAATTATTTTTGTGTTATAGCACTCACCCCGTGCTTGCAAAAACTTAAAAAAGTTAAAAAAAACAAGAGAAATATCGACACGCAGCATTTGAACCTGCAACCGTCTCTTTAAACAGTAGCAGGTTCATATAGCATTTGTGCCTATCACTGTTATGTATCTGTTCAGAGAGCAAGGTAGCATATGGCATTACATCTTCTCCACATTGATGACAAAGCATAATTAATAAAAAAAGTGTCTTCACGCCCGTATTTCCGAAGAGGTGGGTAGAGGTATAAAACAACACGACGATTAGTTGATGATACAGGTGATATGATCCCAGATCCTCCCACAATGTGATACGAGTAGGTGGCAAGCTTATCGCCAAGTTGGCACTTATCTAATTGCGGGCAACGTTGTTTTTATTAAAAAACTGAAAAAAAACATATTTGAATTGCCCGGGAATCGAACCCGGGACCTCATGTGATCAACGCTGACACCGGACCACTAGACTACAGAGACGATTTATCATCGGTAATATATTTTTCAATTTACTTTTTTGCTATTCTTTGATTTTAAATCTTGGCGAATGTAGGGAATAAATATCGTAGGCTCGCGGCAAATTTTTAAAAAACATAGCAACACTCACCAACCAGTCATAAAATAATCAAATATTTGAAAAGTACATTATTATTAAGATGTTTAACGCAGTGTCTGAAAATACAGAAACAGTTATTTTAAGAAAGAAAAATAAAAATAACGAATTCAAACAAAGTAGTACAATAACAGCATCACGCTAACTTACGAAATTTCACAACAAACATAAACAATAATGTTTTTATTTGAATCAGCGTCTTTGTCTTATTGCTTTTCTTTTTATTTGGAAATCATACAAAATAACATCTTCCGCGCAGTGGTTTTGATCGTTTTATTCATTGTTACACTAGTAAAATGTTAAAACAAGACCACAGTAATTCCAAATCACTACAACCGACATCTTATTTTTGCTATTTTGACGTTGACATTTGTTTTAGTATTGCCATGTAAAAAGTTTGCCACAAAGAGTTGGGATCTCCGATCGTTAGCCAGGCTCTATTACGCTATCTTACAAAATTGTTTATCATTATCATCTATTTTCAACCAACTTCCCTAAAGGAAAAGGTTCTAAATTCGGTTGTATATTTTTTATGTACATTAACTCAGAAGCTAGCTATTTTTAAATAATTATTTTATTTAAAAATAATTTTTAAAATTATTAAAATTAATTAACAATTATTTTTAAATAATTTTGTGACATTCTTTAGACCTGATATTTCTTATTATTATTATTTTTTAAATAATTTTATGACATTGTTATGACCTGATATTTCTTTTTATTTATTATTATTCTGATTGATATACCTATTTATTTTGCCACACATATATTTTTTTTAAATTTCAATAAGAATTTGTTTAATATTCTCCTTTGCAGTAAAACGTTTTCTATGTTAGCTCAATTAAATCTAGCTGCAAACTTTGTGTTCTTATATGTTTTAAATAGTTCAATTAATTATACGCGTAGTTATAAAGTAGTTAGTTATGTTATGACGTCGATAAGTGTAACCAAGCTTACCTATGTCGAATAAATGCTACTTGATTTTGATATTAAAAGTCGGTCATTTATGAAATGACTTTGAAAATTCTATTTTGTTCAAGAGGATATAGTCGCCCTGTGATCCGTTTTAATTTTGTGAAGATCTGTTTCAAGGTTCCGGAGATATAGAAAATGGGAAGAATGCAACTTTGCTGCGTTAAAAGACTGTCAAAAACATTAGTATCATTAGTTTACGGAATAGCGTTGAAAGAAATTGTCATCGTGAAAGCAAATAGATATAATTAATTAGTTATTTGTGTAAAATTATGTTTGTACAAGAAAAACAACTATATATGTGGAAACAAAACCTTATTTAAATAAAAAAAATAAAAACATCCAACTACTCACAGCCGTTTTCGAGATATGCATTTTAAAATATTACATTTAAATGCAATTCAATCTCAATTTCATAGTAAATTATAATGCAGGTCACGGTTACATACAATAGTTAAACCCACAAAAAAATAAAAAAACAATTTTTGAAAAGAATTTAAAGCGCCCATAACTTACTGCAATTATTGTCACAATAACATCTAGAATTTAAAATAGACAGCAAATCAAAAAAAAACGAAAGGTATTTTTTAAACATTGTATTTAAATTGATTATAATATTAATAAATAAGAGGCAGCAATAAAGAAATACAATATAATAAAACACAAATAAGATCCAATTACGAAGTCCCAAGAAACGTCACGCGTGGCAGGCGTAACTTTAAAACTGCGGCGCGCCTTTTGTTTTATGTAGGGTTCCGCTAAAATTTCGACCATTAAAATTTCAATTAATAATTATTCTTTTGTTGATTAGGGCCATTTATGAAGACTAGAATATTTGTATTTATATCAGACAGATCGTAAAAGGCGAGAACAACCTACCAGTTAGTAGGTTTCTGCAACATCAACATCAACCCCGTGTTCCTTTTTGTCCCAGGCTCTTTTGAAGAATAGGCCAACTGCCGTTCTACCAGGCAGGTCGTAAACAGCGACCGATTGCCTATGCGAGTCCCTAACATCGTAGTTACTACGTGGTACAATTCTGCATTGGCTCGCCCGGGTTTGGTATTACCGCCTTAACAAATCCTGCCTCAATAGCGTCAGTGCTAGTCACTGTCGTGTTCCATTTTGGAGTAAAGGTAACCGGTTAACTTTGATTGTGGCATTAGACCTCGCCACAAGATAACAACGCACCATTAATATCTTTGGTGTCTACAGGCGATGGTTGACTCTTTCCATCAGGAGACCCATCTACTTGTTTGCTATCTTATAATATAATATAAAAAATATATATGTTCAACATACGGAGCTGCTACTAGCTGTATGAATGGCTCAAAGTAAATTCATTATTTAAACTGCAAAAACAAGCTTCCAATGTCCTGCATGTCTAGAAAACTGGATCAAATCTTATCCAACTTTATATGGACCTAAATTGAAAGCATATTTTCCCAAAGGAAAACTAAAAAAAATTTGATTAGTTAGTTTTGATTTGCTTAGTTGGATGATTTTTAATTTCACTACCATCGTGGCTACTAACTAGTATTCTTTATCTATATGTATAAAAATCAATCCCCATTTTCCTTGGTCACGATCACGCCTCATCACGCCTGAATGGCTGGAACAATTTCGGTTATTTTTTTGTTGTGTTTGTAATTGTAAGAAGGTTCTTATAAAAAAATATTAAGAAAATTGCACGGAAAATTAGAAAATTTAAGAATACTTAACCACCATATAAAGTTTAATGCCATTTTGGCTGCATGGAAGGACAATCCCGTAGACTTATATAAATTACGTGTCACGTTGTTTGTCCGCTATGGATTCCTAATATGTAAGGCAAAACAACGTTTGCCGGGTCTGGGGTCAGCTAGTTGTCTTATATTAACCTCCCTACACTTTTTGCCTCGCACTACTCTGTTGTGGAATCAATTACCGGCAGGGGTATTTCCGAACGGATACGACATAGGGACCTTCAAGAAAAGAGCTTACTCATTCTTAAAAGGCCGGCAACGCAACTGCAAGACCTCTGGTATTGCAGATGTCCATGGGCGGCGGTGACCACTTACCATCAGGTGCACCTCTTGCTCGTTTGCCCCCTCTTCTATAAAAAAAAATATTGTTCGGCTATTTCTGCCGCAATAGCGTCAGTGCTTGTCACTGTCATGTTCCAGTTTGTGTTTGGAAGACAAGATAGCAGTTAACGTTATCAATATTGCCTTAAGATTCCACCACAAGAATAGCAACGCACCATTAACTTCTTTGGTGTTTATAGGCGATGGTTGTCTGTTTCCATCCATCGTTTTGCTCCCTTCATTTGAACCGCAAGGGACTGGAACATGCTTCTTGAGTCTATATTCCCCTACGGGTACAATATGGGGCGAACAAGAGCGAACAAGTACCTTCTAGGGAAGCGCGTTCCATCTTAGGCTTACCATCAGGCGAGATCGTGGTCAAGCGCTTCCCTATCGACACTAAAAAAAACTCAGTATTTAAAGGATGATAGCTTTTCTTATGGCTAGAGACAATTATCGTCGATAGACACCGAAGATGTTGGTATCCACGTGGCGGAGATTTAACCTACAATACGGAATATAATAGCTTTTAAGAAATTTAAGAAGTGGGTTATCTAAGTAGAGAGAGTGTCCCTTACTGCCTCGTGGTCTAGAGGATGGCCTATTTGGCTGAGATCATATGGTCCTGGATTGGACTCCGGGTCGGCAAAAGTACTGCTGAAGTTTTTCAAAGGTTTTCTCGATAATCCAAAATCTCAGAGTCTGGCGGGTGGTACGTTACTACTCCCGCGCCTCGAATGAGTACGTAAAGCTGTTGGTCGCAGTTATCTTTAGAAATAGTCGATAATCGTTACCAGGGCGGTAAAATTTTCATTTTCAATTCAAAATTCAATTTCATCAACCGACGAACCGGTGAATCGTGTTTTTTTTTATATCATAAGATAGCAAACAAGCAGATGGGTCTCCTGATGGAAAGAGTCAACCATCGCCTATAGACACCAAAGGTGTTATTGGTGCGTTGCTATCTTGTGGCGAGGTCTAATGCCACATGCATAAGTTTACCGGCTACCTTACCCTCCGAACCGGAACACGACAGCGACAAGCACTGACGGTATTGCGGCAGGAATAGGTAAGGCGGTGGTACCAGACCCGGACGAGACAATGCAGAACTGTACCACCTAGTAGCCACGATGGTAGTGACTCGCATGACCAATCGGTCGCCTTTTACGACCTGCCTGGCAGAACGGCAGTTGGTCTATTCTTCAAAGGAGCCCGGAACCAACACGGGGAAAAATGATGAACTGGAAAGTCTATAGACGTTCGATTTAGTGTGTCTACCTCGCAAGGGAAAAGAGCGTGTTGATACCGAGTCCTTCGTAAACAGATACAAAAAGTATTACCACAGTATACTGAAGACTAACAGTAGTCAGTCTACATACATGTGATATTCGAGCAACGCACACATAGACACCTCTCACGGACGCGATATCTCGGAATGGTTCCGGATAGTTTGTTCCGCACCAGTCCGAGATATCGCGTCCGTGAGTATTGGTGTCTATGTGTACTATGCTCGAATATTACTTGTATGGAACATTGACTTCTGTTAGTCTAAGTATTTTGTGGTATTACCCTAGGAAATTGTAGTAAAGAGAATAGCAATTCGAGAGGAGCTAACGTCGGACTCACACTGAGGAAGAACCTCATATAGGTCCGAAACTACTCGGAACCAACACCGATTAATCGTGAGTGTAGCCGTTTTCAATTATTTAGTTTATAATGTCTCACGAAAGTTTTAATAATTTTATTACAATAAATGTCATTATTTTGAAATTAAAAAGTATACAGGTCTACTTAATTCAAAATTTCAGCAATTCTACGGAACACTCCCGCAGTTAATCTATCCAGTATGATTTTAAATTGGTAGCTGGCAGGTAAATGAATCGTCCGCCCATGTCCCTTATAAATACTGGCTACTGGTTAATTGAAACATTATGAAGGAGATCTTATCACCTCGGTAAAGGATACCGCGCCGGAGAGGTACGCGGGAACTTAAAATTATGGGACGGACATTTTTTTCCTTTTGTTTTTTTAATTAGATGATTAAGTTTTACCGGTGGGTTTGTCCGTAGGAACGTTTTATCTTGTTAAAATTCAGTCAAATGCTTGTCTGCATAGAATAAGTGGTTAATTTGAGAAATGCGATATTTGAAACATTACATATTTCCGATGAATTCTGGTGAATAATAGTTTTTTCGTATTATAAGATAGCAAACGAGATGGCTTTCCCGATGGAAAGATCTATGCCTTATAGACACCAACGATGTTCAGTTGAGGTGTTAAGCCTACTTGCATATCTATATCTTACAGGTTACATTACTATTTAAACTAGAACACGATAATGACAAGCAATGACGCTGTTGCGGTAGGAATAGGTGAGGCGGGTGGTAGAGTGGTACCAAATATCCTGTGGCCGGGCGAGACGAAAACATGAATGTAACAACTAAAGCGGGGAATTCACTAGACAGACATGCCCGTGGGCAAGTCTGCAGACATGGCCGATGGACTTTGCTACTATAGGTCTGTGCAATGTCTGTCAAGTGTAGATATTACCGACGCTTGACCTATAGTAGCAAAGTCCGGCTGGCATGTCTGTGGGCTTGACCGCGGGCATGTCCGTCTAGTGAATTCCCCGCTTGATGCTAGTAACTTAGGTACAATAATTGAGATTTACACTTGAAATCTCTATTAATCTATTCATTAATACGTGAAGGAAAAATTTTGGATCCCTTTTTAAGACAATTGCGTGAAGGGTGGTATGAAATTTGGCACAGTTGAAATTTAAATTGCGTAGGACGGTAGGAGTGAATAAATCTAATATTTTTCAATAAAATATATTAGAAATACATTAAATTAATAAAAATAAACATTACACTCATAAAATTGTGTATACGGCTAAAGTCAGTTGTCAAAATAAATTTTATTGTTTAATCTATGGTCGAATTTCGGCCACAGGCGATCGCTAGCAGTAATAGTTTCAAGATCGTTTCAGTATGGTACGTTTTTGAAAGTTGTTCGGGTTAATCTGAAATACGAGGTTGTGTGTAGATATGTATAAATTTCTTTCTTCAACGGTAACTCGAGTATGTCGCAAAGTTTGGTAGGCGAATGAACGTGACCACGGAATTAATATAGATGAATAGAAAATGTCATACACATCGATATGTGTTTTTAGAACTTCCTTTTTTTATTTAACAGAAAAGTAATTTTATTTTTTAAAATACTTGAACATTAAATTGTTGTGACATGCATTATAATTTACACACATGTACCTACATACGTACTTTTTTCTTTACGGCTAAAAACAAACTTAAAAGAGATTGTATTGTTTGGTCTATGGTACGAATTTCGGCCACAGTTGTTCGCTTGTAATATAAAATATATTTATTTAATACTTCATGAATTTATTTTATATAAATAAATCATAATAAAATAAAATTATAAAATATTTAAAGTACAAGATATCCATATAATTTCAATGAGTATAGCTGTTAATTAATTTAAGTATTCACAAGACACCAATTCATTGAAAGCAAAGTACTGAATTGAAAAATAATAAATTTTAAAGGCCAGGTTCCCTTTTGGACACTACAGAAACCTTTTGGCCAAAACATTCCAACCGCGTATTGGGCGAATTAATTTAAGAGTAATTGGATTTACGGTGTTGCGGTCGAATATTTCCAAACCCCTTGTGTGGTTGCTAATTATGCCGCTATGTGGCATTTAAATCGTATTTATTGGTCTCTGCCATCTTAACTCAGAGATAAGTGTTGATGGGAAACCTGATTGCGTCGGATTGGCCTGCCAAAACATCAATATAAAAAGAAAATTTTTGCGTAATTATACATCACTGGTTATTGTTACGACAATTATAATAATATTGAAATTCAATACGATCGTATAATTTACCCGTAATAACGTAAAACAGAACGCTTTAAGCGACGGATTATATTGATACGCCTTTCAAGACAATTTCTTAGTTTGTCAGTGTAGCTTGCATTTACACACAGACATGCAGAGTTATACTACTTACCGATGAAATAAAATCACCTCAAGGGTAATTTTTAAATCTTGTCAGTTGACTCGGTACGATAAAACAGTACATCATGATTTATTTCTATTTTTCACGATATATCTACAAATGTATGACATTTTTGACAGCGATAGGAGCGTTTGCTCATATGCGAGGCGACACGTTTTCTTCCTTATGATATGTTTATTGGTATTCATATGGTCTGTATTTTAAGAAATTCAATATATTTTTATTAGTATCATACGATAGCAAACAAGCAAATGGCTCTCCTGATGGAAAAAGAAATCATTGTTTATAAACACCAAAGATGTGAATGGTTCATCGCTATCCGTGTAGCGGGATAGTCATGCCATATGCAAAAGTCTACCAGCTGCCTTACCCTCCAAATTGGATTGCGACAATGACGAGCATTAACGCTATTGTGGAGGAACAGGTAAGGCAGGGTACCGAACACTCGAGTGAGTCGTTGACGAACTACACCACCTAGTAATTTAAAGTTATGCTATCCAGTTGCAGTAGTTTGCATCCAAGTAGATGATTTTCCTGATGAAAAGAGATAACCTTTGCCTACAGGCACCAAAGATGGTAATAATGTACTGCAAACAGTGTGGCAGAAATCTTATGTTATAAGCAGGGGCGTAGCTACCACCGTATCTGCCATACCAATTATGTAGGGCCCCCGGGCCACAGTGGTTCCAAGTCCTAACGTAAGCAAGAACTAGTAAAAACTTCACAAATGGCAAAGGTCAAAAAAGCATTTTTTTTCAAAAAAGGTAAGGAGAGTGTATGTTAAATTTGAATTGTTTGTAAAAATTTTGTAAAAGTGACAGATAGATAATTATGATGAATAAATATTCCTTTTAACTTTATGCAACATTTTTTTCTTTTGTGAGAAATTTCTACCCCTCATAAGGTCTCACTTCACCCAAACAAATTTTATACAGGGTCCCGCCAAGGCACGCAACGTTGCTGGTAATATTCATACACTTTACCCTCTTTACTTTACCCTCCAGACAGGAATAGACAATGACAGATACTGATTCAATTACGGCAGGAAAAGGTAAGGCGGTGGTATCAATCTTAGGAAAACTATTGTAGAACTAACGCCTAGTTATCACGACGATAGTGACGTGTTTAGCCAATTTTGGCCAATTTTGTCATTTCCGTACATCCCAGCAGTAAGGCAGATATTTTTGTTCTTTAAAAGGGGCCAAGACAAATACAGGGAATACCCGGACTTTTTCTATGGTAGTTTTAAATTTAGTGAAATGAAAAAAAGTAATGATACATTGGCGTATGTTTACTTGTTTTTTCACGGTGTACAGCAGTAGGTGCAAAGCACCTAGTTAAGAAATAGAGTTACGTCGGTTAGTGTAAAATAAACTCCATTCCAGCTAGCCATATTTAACAGGTTAAGATACCAATAAAACTTTAAAAAAAATACACAAAACGAGTAGCTGGACAGATTGTCGGATCGACAGACAGACGACTGGACAGCGAAGTTTTAGTAACAGGGTTACGTTGATACTTGACACCTTTTAGGTACGGATACCTAAAAACGAGCAAAATTACCCACTTTTTTATATCATAAGATAGCAAACAAGCAGATGGGTCTCCTGATGGAAAGAGAAACCATCATTTCTAGACATCAAAGATCTTAGTTGTGCATTGCTATCCGTGTAGTGGGATGGCAATGCCACATGCATAAGTCTACCGGCTACCTTACCCTCCAACGTAACATTGATAAAATTTATAAATTGTTAGAAACAGCAGTCAGTGCTTGTTACTGTCGTGATTTACCAACATATGCCTGTGATATTACACTTATATTAAAAATTGTGTGTTGCTCCTCGCCACATGGACCATCCAAGTGGCGAGGAGCAACACACAATTTTCCATTACAATATCTAGTGTCTAAAGGCGCTGGTATCTCTTTTCATTACCTTGTTTGTGATATACTAGCCATACCACACAGCATGGCCGCCATGGCCCGCGAGAGCGCCAGCTAAATGGGCGACATACTAGATTGTCCATATAGTTTTTTTTACAAAATTTCATCGCATTTCTAACAGGGCTTTGAAATAAAAAAGTGACCCCGGATATTTTATTATCTTTTTGCCAAATCTCATTGCAATCGGATCAGCAGCTTAGCCGTGAAAGCAGATGTCTATGGCCGGCGATGATAACTTACCATTATTGCGGGTAAACAAGACCATAGAGGGCTCACCTCATGGAAACAGAAACCATCGCATATTGACAACAAAGATATTAATGGTGCGTTGCTATCCATGTGGCGAGGTAGCAATAAATGGATAAATTTACCGCCTATCTTACCCTCCAAAGCGGAACATGACAATGAAAAGCATTGACGCTATTCCGGCAGGAATAGGTAAGGCGCTGGTACCAAATATCCAGGCGAGACGTTCAGGAATTCTACCACCTAATATTCACGATGGTATATACCATCACCATATAGCCAATCGATCGCCTGTTACGACTTGCTTGGCAGAACGGCACTTGGTCTATCCTTTAAAGGAGCTCGGACCAAAAGTTTCCGCCTTACGTATATATAAAAGATATTAATTACTAAGGTAAATTACCTTATCGGTATTAACCTATCGGTATTTATAATTTTATGGTGAAATATACATATAAACTAATGTATAATGATATTTATTACTTTCACTACAAAAATTAGCTCAAAGCTCGAAGCTACACTAAGCGTGAGACAATCTATATTAGAACGTCATAAATCTCGCCTTACCGTCAGTCACGTAAACATATTATTATTTTAAAGCTATTCAAATGCCATTTGGGTATAAAATATGTTTTAAACTTCGCGGAGCTTTTAAGGGCATACTCAGGGCAGGTTTTTCGTGACGGCATGCAAGAAAAAAACTGTACCGAAGCGCCATATCTCGTTATTATTTTGGAAGACAATAGCGCCAGCATTGTCACATCCAGCGCGGTCCATGCAAATAATCATAAATAAATAAAAATAAATATGAGCCTCCTCAGGTTGGACGTCTTATTTTGGTTCGTGGACTAAGGTTGTTGAGTTATGGAGCCTTGATATGGCTACCTGTTTTAATATAATTACCTACCGCATAATTTGCTACTATTATATTTCCAACATCCATTTTTTTAGGAACCATCATTTCTCTATTTGCTTTTTTGTGTGTTTTTTAAATTTTATTGTCTTGGCTATTTATTACAAAATTTGTTATATTTTGTTACGTGAATTGTTATTTAATCCAAATAATCTTATCAATCAAACTAGCTGTTGCCCGCGACTTCGTTTACTCCGCACAGCTCCTCGCCCGTAGGTGATAGCGTGATAATATGTAGCCAATATGTTGACCCGACCTGTTAGTAATATTGCAAAAATTGAAGTAAATCCATGCAGTACTTTTTGAGTTTAGCCTGGACATATATTGACTTTCCTACGCTTTTATTATATGTATAGATAATGTATTGCTCACATAAGCAGATTATGACACGTAAATATCTCGCACGAGAGAGAGAGAGAGAGAGAGAAAAATCTTCGTCAATGTTGACAAATGTTTCATTTATCGTAATATACATACCACAATGTAATTAAACGTTGTTATTATCTAGACTTTTGACATATTAATTCGTATCAGTTAAGATTTTTGGACGTATTTACGTACGTAGTAGGTACGTGTTAAGTATCTTAAGCCGGCAGTTTCCATTAGGATAACCCAAGAGGATTTTACAATATAAATACAAATCTATATTCACAAAATCAATTAAATGTTTCATAATTCATGAAAAACCATTGTTGTTTTAATATTTTTCAAAAATATTATGTATTATTTGAAAAATATATCGAAGCAATGAAATAATATTTTAGGAACTATTGTAATTATGTATTTTCCAAAAATATATAAAAAAAATATTATTTAAGCGAAAAAAATGTCACATCATATATTAGGTATATCAGGTTACCTATCAAAGAGGTTTGAAGCACAGATTTAATATTTGATACAGTATAAAAATTACCAATGTTTTATAATAGTGTGTTTTGTATGATTAAATGGATTAAATAAATCAGAATAACCAAGAACGAACATAAAAATTGTGAATTCCATATCAAACTATTATTAACAATTGGAGTTAATCCAACATTATACAAATATATACTGAAAGTAATCCAACCATTTTTTTAGCTTATCTACAAAAGCGAGTAAAAATGTAGGTAATACTTAACCAAACTTATTCATGATGCCAAATATTGTGAACTAGAGTATAATTATAATTTGCATTTTTTGTTTAATTAATGTTATTGTATTTGTGCCTTTTCTTGAATTTCTACATCGGTGTTAGTAACGAGTTTTATGCTGTCCAAACAAGGGCCCTCTGTCTGCTCGGGCGCCATGTTGGATATGTAACAAATGTCGCCGTATTGAAAATAAAGACATACGACGGGTGCATTTGCAAACGACATAGGACTATTTACTTAAACGCTTATAAGAAATCCTATATTTTATAGCAAATAATAAGGAGTCAGGAAATAAATGGAATGGGATAGCATTTGCATATTACAGATTTTGTTCAAACTACTTTTTAGGGTCAAAAACTGTATGTACTGTATGTAGAATTTACTTGTAAAGCTCGACATTTCAGCCAAGTTACATTCACAAATATAATCCAAGATACGGTTACTGATGTGTGTAGGCTAAATTCGAAAAAACAAGACCGCTCGTGACCACGGTCAATGTAACTTGGCCGAAACGTCGAGCTTTACAAGTAAGTTCCATATATGTACGCGTTTATGACCCATTTATATATTTTTAAAAATGATAGTAGAACGCGTTAGTTTAAAAGTTCATACTTTTTAGGGTTCCGAAGTAAACTAGGAACCCTTACAGTTTCGCTATGTCCGTCCATTCGTCCGTCCGCACGATAGCTCAGATATCCCTATAACTAGAAAGCTGTAATTTGGCACGAGTATATTAGTTAAGTCAACAAAGTGGTAATATAAAATCTTGAAAAAATTTTTTTAGGGTAGCTCCTCTACATGTAAAGTGGGAATGCTAATTTTTTTTTTCACGAACCCCATTGTATGGAGTATCGTTGGATAGTTTTTTTTAAAATATACTTGGTTTGTGAAAACAAGATTTCAATTGAGGGACTCGGTTGTAAAATATTAAGCTTTTAATTGTTAATTTTTGTTAGAGTCAAGTCCCCCCCCCCCTGCAGACTAAACGGTTGGTGTTAGGGACAGGAAAACAATCATGGTAATAGAGTAGTAGTAAATATAATAAAGTTAAAAGAAAAACTAACACGGCTTAGAAGGCTTTATGAGTTTTTGAGTAATAGTCGACCAACTTATAAAATATAGGTACTCAGAGAAATTTCTATAGGCGGTGAACCTATGGTGCGGATTGATGTTAAATAGGTTAAATGCTCATAGTATGAAACAATGTAAGCCCTCTTCTTAGTCCGCATTATTGTGATGGGTAACTCCGGAACTCTACATTGCGCGTGGCTCAACACGCACTTTACTAATATTTTTATCATAGTAGTGTTTATACTATAAATTTGTTCCGTTGCAGCCGTTACACCCATTACACCCAATTTTTATTTCGTTAAGTCCTATTACAAGGATAAGGATTATATTGTAATTAAGTATTCTTAAGTACTCAGAAGTTTAAGTATAAAGTTTAAAGTTTCTATGTTTAGAATTTGTTACTTAGTCAAATATATTATATATATATTATATACTAGCTGCGGCGTGCAGCCTATTGCATTATAAAAGTTTTTAGCGAATCCCACGGGAACATCTAATATTTCGGGGATAAAAACTAACCTTTGTGCTATTCCATATGCAGGTCATCATCTATCAGTGTGCCAAATTTCATTCGAATCCGTTCAGTAGTTTTTTGCGTGATTGATTAATAAACATCCATCCATCTAAACATCCATACATCCAAACATGCAAACTTTCGCATTTATAATATTAATATAAATTTATATATATTATATTTGATATTATATATGGACTTTTCGACAGTTTTTATTTATTTTTTAATGAATATTGTAGTTTATGTATCGCCATCGCGTCTTAAGAATACTAGCCATTGTCTTACATAGTAAGTCAATGATACTAGCATACTCAGAAAGGAGTAAATAATTATCATCACAACATGCTTTTAGGTCTTTAAAAAAGTCATCGCTGAGGCATAATTAAGTACATTTTCAAAATCGACAGGAAATTCGTTCGACTTCTTGGAGAACTTGTGGTCTCTAGCTAAAGTTGTCTAAAGGAATTTCTATGTAATCTCCTTTTCAGTCTTGCAAAAAGTTTTTGGCTCTCTAGCCCATGCTGCAAAATAGAGGGCTGATCTTTTGGGCCCACTTGAGTAAAGTTCCTCTAACTGCGGTGCGTAAGGCACTCATTTCCTCGGACGATCATAAATCGAATGGGCATCTTCTATCGAGCTCAAGACATTTGCTTCATTGTTGACACCGATCTTAATGTGTCATATTCATATGTCGTCATACCTAAAACTTGAAAGACCGTTTTTAGTGTACCAGATCCCTAAAAGAGACGATTTTTACTTGGTAAGTACCTCAATTTAGAAGTTATTAAAAAATATTGATTGGTCGACATTTCGATTAGTTTTTTCAAACTTTACAAAACCTCTTGAGCCGAGTCGTTTTAATTATTTTGGAAGTTTAAGTTTCGCGGAACGTAATCGAATCAACTGCGTCTCAATCGGTCAAGCCGTTAAAAAGTCTACCTGACTATAATAAAGCTAATAGATATATTCTATTTGTTTAAGGCCAAGATAATATTCAAGGTAGCCATATTTCATTTATTTTATTTCATAAGATAAGGAACAAGCATTCTTGATGGACAAGATAATCATTGCCTAATGCCTATAAAGAAATCAAAGATGTTATTAATACGACAATATCTGTGTGGCTTGAGGGAATGCCACAAGAATTAGTTTACTAGGTTCTTCTGCATTGTTTCTTCCGCACCTGGTACCATCGCCTTACCTATTCCTGCCGCATTAACGTCATTGCTTGTAACTGTTGTATTTCGGTATAGAGAGTAAGGCAGCTTGTAAACTTATGCATGTGGCATTAGGACTCCGCCACAAGGATAGCAACGCACCATTAACGTCTTCGATGTTTGTAGGCGATCGTTGTCTTTTTCAATCAGGAGAGACATTTGCTTGTTTGCTATCTCATGATATAAAAAAAGACTACCTTATCTTCTCACTTGGAACACGAGTGTCGAACTCTGATGTTGACTGATAAGAAAGGGTAAGGCAGTTGTACCACACGGGAGACATTGAAAAGTCTATTACCTCTACTTATTACATTTTAACTAATAACTTGAAACTTCTAGACATGCCAGTATTTTTCCCTAATGAAAATAAATCAAAACATAAAATATAAATCAAAATTTGGTACATTGAATTTGGAAAGTAGGATTTGAAAATCTATTTGTTTATATAAAAATATGTGTAGTGATGTGAACGAACGACTTTTATTTGCTTTAAAATATGAAACGTGTTGTTTTTTTTTGACGAGTTGAGTTTTTAGCCAAGGTCTGCCGTTCGATCTTTCATGCAAAGCATTAATAAATAATAATTCTAGAGTCATTTTTACCATAAAGCGAATTGCTACACATCCTTACGATAAGATTAAGAAATTCAGTTTAGGTTTATTTTATCACTAGGTTTTATGTCCGGAGCTATGTCCGGTGTCGCAGTAAAGACCCGTAGGGTCAACTGTACTAACCGTAACATAACTGTAAAAGTATTAACTTCAGGCAGGATAATTATTAGACTTGCACCAAACTATTGACATATTTTTAAGCGTATTTTACCGTAGTAAACGCCAAAAAAGCAATATCTAAATATTTTGTTATCATTAGTATCAATAATCATATTCCCGTTATTACTGTTATTAATACTTACTCATATAATATCAAATATTATTACATACATTAAAAGCAAATAAACATGTAATAAAAGTAAATGTAAGAAATTTATAATCTATACACATAGAGTTCAAATACGGGCAAATAATAAATGTGAAAAGAGGTGAAAATTTTCCGGGCAAAATTGGAAAAATATTCCCATTTTCACAATGGTGTCGGCGGGCTGCGGCAATTTGAATATAGATTAGAAAATGTGACGGCGAGGACTCTAATATGTTTTTGTAGGGATGGAAACGTATATTTAAAATTTGTCGATTTTAAAGATTTGATAATTTTGATACACTTTATTTTTTCATAATTACATATGCCCCAAATATTTATTTCAGGGAACATATATTTCATAATCGTCAAACTTTTTAGTTCAGTGTGTTTAACTTAATAACTTATCTACGTAGTTGCATCACTAAAACTAAGCAGAAAGTATTTAATATATATATATATATATATATATATATATATATATATATATATATATATATATATATATATATATATATATATATATATATATATATATATATATATATATATATATATATATATATACTATACTATGACTATTAAATTATTCAACGGGTAATAATTATTGTTTTAAATTTTACACTTGTACTGTTTCACATTTCACTAATTATATATAATACATATATACTTTTTATTTAAATAGCCAACCGGTTTCGCATTTTACTGCATCATCAGGGCTAAAACTTAAATTGTCAACAAATACGTTGCGTTAGGAATTGTTGGTGGTCGGTAGATGTGAAATATTGAGTTTGATAGAACATATTAATGTTTCCAACCATTATTTCCAAATCACAACATTACGAAGATACAAAATAAGGCAAACTACAAAATAATTTTTAGTTATTTGTAGCAACGGGTAATAATTTGTAGTTCTTTGTAGCATTGTTACAAGATAATCATTAAATTTATTTAAAAGGTTCTCCACGCCTGTATTCCCTAAGATGTAGGCAAAGATACAAAAAGTGCATCCACGATAAGCCGAAGATACTTAGGCCACCTTTTCCAACGTTGTTTTTGGAACTGAAAAAAACACGTTTTTGAATTGCCTGATCTGAGAATCGAACCCGCGACTTCATGTGGTCAACTGTGACACCGGATCACTAGATCACAAAGGCAAAATATTTATTTACTGTTGAGATAAATTACATACGATTAAATATATTTTTTATTTGTTCCCGTGGCAGTTGGGAATGAAACCCGAGTCTCATATAGATCGGCGTCGTTAAAAGTATACGATAACCAATCAACCTACGAGTTGGTTAAAATAGAAAACTCACTTCAAAAACTTATAAAGATTTAAACATTAATTATTCCATGATATGATATTGAAGCGTATTATAACTTATTGTCGTGTCGTGTCGTGTAGTGTCGATAAATATAATATTTATATCGACATACGAGCATAACCCCTGCGCCACTAACAACGGTTGCCAGGTAACGTATGTACATGTATATGCATAGACACCTATTTTGTTGTAATGGATTTCCTGTCTCCTCCTACTCGTTCTGCCATTTTTATTAGGGAAATAAAGCTTACGTATTCTTTACATGAAAGGTGTTTTTTATTTAGTTAATACGAACGAGTGAAATGTACAATTTAATGTCAAGATAATATATTTATAAATTGTGTTTATTTTATAACAAGACTGCGAAACAATTAGACTTATTAGCTTGTTTAAAAAAGTATTATTTTTGAAGTAATAATTATAGAACCCATAGATATTATAAAGTCAATGTTGGTGTAGCTTTTTTAATCATATATCAGAAGGCGCTTCTGATGGAAAATACAACATTAAAAAGATTTTATTCAAATTAATTAAAACAAACAATTTACTTTTGACGAGTCGACACTTTAATAGTTTCTAACGAATCGAAACGTTGCCTCACATTGAGAAGATCCGGTAGAAGAAACTCAGCGGGCTTGTCAATAAAGAGACAGCCATAACCCATAGACACCAAAGACACCACCTATAGACACCGGATCCGGACAATGCCATCAATCGAAATTTTGATGCGATTCATGCTTGGGCGACTTCAAACGGTCTTTTAGTTAACCTCTCTAAATCTCAAGCTACTATTTTTGGTAATAGATATATCCACAAATTGTTAAATGAAGTTGATGTTTCTCCGATAGTTTAATGACACTTATAATGGCACTCATTTCTTTTTCCTCTACCGTTAAAAATTTAGGTGCTACTTTTTCTAAAGATTGGTCGTGGGATCATGGGAAAACACATCAACAATATTTCCAAAAAATTATACTTTTCTTTCCATTCTTTAAAACCACTGCAACAACTGCTACCCCTAAAAATAAAAATTACGTTAATACAAACACTGATACTCCCAATAATTGACTATGCTGACTTTTCTTGATGCCACTGAAAGGTTAGTGGTTAAGCTTGAAAGGTAGGCAAATTTGTGTACCCGTTACATTTTTGCCACTTTCCATCATTTTATTCATTTTCCAACCATTTTCAAGTGACCAAGTAACACCACACACTGAGATATGTCCGAATAAATTAAAATATATTTTAATTTTTTTACCATTACGATTAGGTGCTTCTTAAGTACTTTATTATCTTTTATGTGTGAAAAAAATCATGTCCGCAGTTTTACTCTCAAGTTAATCCCAAATAAATATCCTTAACATCAAACCGGCGGCGGCGCCCGCCTCTTCACTTTACGTAAACACCGCAAGTTTTTGTAGTCTCACTTGACTTTCTTAATAGTACAAATTGACAACTTTAAAATGCAACCTCCCTGTTCGAATTTTATACAACAAAAAAAATTAAAAATGCGTACCTTATAGCGTATCCCAACTTCTAAATACATTTTGAAGTGATTCTTAGTGTATATTTTTGGGTTACTAATTTATTTTTATTTCTGGTTACTGTTATATCATTATTTTATTAGTTTGTCAAATGGTTAGCGACCCTGACTACGTGATTGACGGGGGCAAGCATTTATGTGATGAGCATAAATGCTTGTATTTCCGGGTTTGGGTGTTTATTAAATATATTCTTGTATTTATATATGTATTAATATCGTTGACTAACAGCCATAAGCAAATAATTTGCTTACTTTGGGGTTAGATCAGCTAAGTGTAATTTGTCCCGTGAATATTTATTTATTTATTATTTATTTTTTATGTGAATTACGTTTTCATACATTCATAAATAGCTCTAATCCGTCAAATTATCAGCCATAGCCATAACGTCCCTATTACCTAAAATTATGGAGACAATTATCAACTGTCAGCTTGCGCATTATTTATAAGAGCACCAGCTGATTAGTGGCTGTACAGTACGATTTCAGTCGTGGCCGCGCAATTCGTGATCTTCTAGTGCACCTAACGCATCGCTGGCCGGAGATAGTTGAGTTCAAGGAGGAGCCATTATTAGTTCCTTTTGACACAGCGAAGGCCTTTGATCGGGTTTGGCACAAAGCGCTTCACTCGAACTTGGAAGCTGCCTTTCTATGAGCTTTCCAAGAAAGTTTGCAAGTAGATTACCAGCATTCTGGCCGATTGAATTATCTGGTATTGTAAATGTTTATGGGCGGTGATTAATAATTAATATTAGGTGCACCCCTGCTTTTTGCCCCTCTACTATAAAAAAAATCAAAGCAGAAGTTTTCAAACAAAGAGACAACAGTGTTCCACTTCTCGTCACACTCACAAATCCTACCCAAAACAGTCGGAAGTTACAAATCATCACCGCTCTGATAATTTCCTGTCGCTCTTCCGTCCAAGCTGGACACTCCGCCAGCATATGTTGAGTTGTATCAACACCAGAATAGGCGAACTCGTTCCAACAATTTTAAGATAACCGGTACGATCTGTTATGTTCTGAAACTTGTTCCATTTTTCTGTTCCAGTATATATGCCTCTATATCTAATACTATCTATATAATATTAGACATATATCGAAATTCATTCAGGCATTAAATCTTGATTGTTTAGCAATTATCTAGACATCTGTATATTATACTTACATATATTTTACATATATTATACATGCAGGAGTAATAATTATCAGATAAGTCGGGTAACCCCATATTATGTAGTCATATTGTACGCTACAGTAAATATTTTTGCGTGTGAGCGCCTTTAGCGCCTTGTATTAGAGCTTTGAACAAGCCGACGTCTTTCTGTACCAAAGAAGCTACATTTAAATTAAAGGGTCCCGTATGGAAGGAGTTTAACTAATAAGTATTTTCCTTGCATTTTCTAAGCAGATAGCTTATCTGGTGGAAATAAATAATTATTACTTATAGACCCTAAAAATGTCAAATTTGCGTTGCGAAACATGTAGCTCGGTTTTATCCGTATGGATTAGTAACGCGGCGCGGCTACCTTTCCTTCTAAACCGCAACATAACAACATTATAGTTATACACACTGGCACTATTTTAGTACGAAAAAAGTAGGTGACTCCAAGTGCGGACGACACATTGTAGAACTATCACCTAATGGTAAATACACGTATATGCATCACCATTATTCTACCATTGTAATATTCGGTGTACAAATATTTATCAATTAGGTGTATATTCTATAAAATTAACAAACGATTTTAGGCTTTATAGTCTGTATGATCGTTACTGCAACACCGGCCTTTGGGTGACTAGAGTTTTTGTATCTTAGAAGACTGAGACTTTGCTTAGAACAGTATTTTGACGATAAGTCTACTCGTGCAAATGTCTGTATGGAAAATTAAAATTAATAATTAATAAATATATAAAAATAAATGGGAGAATAACTGGCATCAGGATTTTGGTTCTTATTAATTCTTGGCAAACGTCTCGTGTATTTGCGGTCTGAAAGAGATACAAGATAGCAAAATGCAGATGGCTCTCCTGACTGAAAAAAACACCCTATTGAAACCAAATATGCGTTGCTATGTCGGTATGTTATAATAATAATAATAATAATATTAATAATAATATAATAATAATAATATCTATCTATTCTATACATATAACAAAATCGTAGGAAAGTCAAAACTGTACATTGAATATTTTTTAAAAGAATACTTTGGGCGTGATCTACAATCGATATCGAAGCTAAAAATCTAGTTTTTAGAATTTTTGTCTGTTTGTCTCTTTATGTGTTTGTCTGTTTGTCTGTATGTCCGTCCGGGGTAAACTCAAAAGTACTGCATGGATTTACTTCAAATTTTGCATGAATATTACTAACAGGTCGGGTAAACATATAGGTTATATATTATCACGCCATCACCTAAGGGCGAGGTGCTGTGCGGAGTAAACGAAGTCCGCGCGGACGAAGTCGCTGGCAACAGCTAGTAATATAATAAATTCATTTATTTGCAAGAATTGTTTTATTGTTTTTACCACATGTACTCGTATAAGTTTACGGATATTTTACCTTCAAACCGGAATACGGTAGTGATAAACATCTATGTTATAGCGACAGGAATAGGTGAGGTGGTGGTACCGAATTTTGGTGATACGTTGCATAACTCTACAAACTAGTAGTCACAATATTAGGGAATCGTATTTAATCGTTCGCCTTTTACTAAATGCCGAAAGATATGTGCGAAGTATATGATATATGTAAAGAAATCTGTTATCTATATATATAAAAATCAATTGCTGTTCGTTAGTCTCGCTAAAACTAGCTAAGAACGACTGAACTGATTTGGCTAATTTTGGTTTTGAATTAATTAATGAAGTGCAGGGAAGGTTTAAAAGGTGAGAAAATGTAGAAAAATAACAAGAGTAGTTGAAGAGGCAGAACAACGTTTGCCAGGTCAGCTAGTCAAAAATAAATTGCAACACATGTAAATGAAGAATACCAATAACAAATAGGTACTAATTTTACTATCAACTAACATAATAATTGAAATCAAACATTATTACCATTAAAACCACTAAACAAACTCAAACGCATTTGCGGACATAAAAGCCGCCACTAAAATTCGCAAACATTGCCCATGAGAATGTACAATGAACAAAAGAAAGGTGTTCAAACATTAGCATTTGTTTCGGCAATATGAAAGGCTGGCTAATCGATCTGAAGCACCGCAAAATACACGCGTCAAGTTACAATGTTCAGCTGGTATAACAAAATAACGGCTGTGGCCTTGAATTAGTTGAAAAGGTTGAAATTATACTAAATTATTATAAAACCTGTACCCTACCCTTGAAGAATAGACAATCTGCCACTCTATTAGGCTGTTCGTAAAAGGTTAACAATTGGGTATTCCAGTCCCTTGCATCGTGGCTACTAGTTTTATCCTGGGTTCGGCACCACAACTTTATCAGGAAGGCCATCTACTTGTTTGCTATCTTATGATATAAAAAAATTGATTATTGTACGTCGGTCTTGGTCAACCCCGGTACCTACATCCATTCAACTCATATTGAGTAGATGTTATACATTTTCTCCGTATTGGTCCAGGATCGATTTGAAGAGAATAGACCATCTGTTATTCTGCCAGACAATTTGTAAAAAGTGAACGAATGGCTATACGTGTTACTATTATCGTGTCTATTAATCTTACCTATTCCTGTTTTATTAATAGCTTCGGTGATTGTTGCCGTCTAGTTCCAATAAAGAGGGTAAGGTAGTCCGTAAATCTCACATAGTAACCTCGCCACACAGATATAGTCGTTACCAGCACATTTCGTTTTTCTGCCGCCATAGCTTCATAGCTTTTGCTCTCGTATTCTGGTTTGAAAGATAATATATGTACTTAGTAAATAATTTTATGTATTTAGAGAGAAGGCTAATACTTCTCCACAAACTCATGACAACTTCTGGAGTAATTCTGTAACGCCAAAACGGAATACGATAGTGACAATCATTGACGTTATTGCAACAGAAATATATACGGCGGTGGTACCATATACCCGGGCAAGACGTTGCGAACTCTACCACTTAGTAATCACTATGGTAGTAGGTATGACGTATAGCCAATCGGTCACCTTTTACGACCTGCCTGGTAGAGCTGCAGATGGTCTAATCTTCAAAGGGTGCCCGAACAAACACGGGGAAATCCAGGGTTGGTATCGCCGCCGTACCTATTCTTGTTGCATTAGCGTCGGTGCTTGTTGATGTCGTGTTCCGGTTTTGAAGGTCTAGTATCCGTTAAACTTATGTACATGTGCGTTATAATTTTGCCACATCCACGTTTTTGGTGTCTATAGGGGTTGTGTTGTCTCTTTTCATAAGGAGAGCTTGTTACCTATCCTATTAAACAATAAATTGTAAATATAAATAAATGTAGTGTGATTAATGATGTAATGTGATAATGTATATGCTGAGAACCCAATACGTGCGTATTGGGTTTTCAGCACATAAACGAACGCACTCTATGTTTCTACTAACATTCTCTTCTTGAAGAAACCTCAAGCAAGTCTTGTACCGGGATCGGAGCTACCCATAGAATACGATAGTCAAGTCAAATTCAGGGAAATTGACATAATGAATCTGTTGTGTTCAAAAATCACTGTTTAATTGTTTTTTAACTGCTACAAAAGGGATTTTATATCTACACAGCTGTTTAACTAACACAGAGTAATGAATAGCTAGAATAAAATATTGGGCAATAAATAAAACAAAAACAAAACTACTGTAGGTGCGTAGGTATTAATTTATATTTATTTTTAACCATTTTAGTTTTGTAGTTTATTAAAAATTTACTACCTAAGAGGCAATTTTTATCTAAAGCATCCAATATGAATATTTTATAAGGAGTAAAATTTTTTTAAGCGGTAATAAAAAGAATGAATTTTATTGTAAAAAAAGTATGAGGTTCATGTTGTCAATAGTTATTAATATTTTACTGACGGATATGAGTAGAAGGATTATCATTTCGATGATATCTTAAAAATCCACCCTGGTTTATTTATAAAAGCGTGATTTTTTAGTTTTTTAAAACTATTATTTGTTTTGTAGGATTCTCCTTAGTATTCAAAAATTTGTCAATATTAGAGAAATCGGCTAAAGATAATTACTGGAAATTAAAATTAACCTCAAGTCCTGTCTTATCGACTGTAGATGAAAATTATATAAATTAACAAAAATCATATTTTGCAAATTGAAAAATGGAATAATTTTATCAAATTAGTGTATTGTCATCGGTCCTCGATAAATCTACAAAGTTTGAACGAAATCTGGCCGTTTAAACTGGGTCAAAATCGCGCCCAAAGAAGTCGGTTACAAACATACAAACATACAGGTGAAGCTAATAAAAAGCGTGTAAAAATACGAAATTTGCAAATGCTTGTTTTCCGTTTGTCAAGTTCGAAGAATCAAATGCTCGGTAGGTCAAAGGTTCGAAAAACATTCCAATTTTCAATATTTCAAATAAATTGCTAAAATTAGGATTCTGATTCAATTGATATAATATTCAGTTATGCATATATATTCTTCTTTTTATATACTCGTATACCTGTGTCAGTAACCATCTACTGTTATTGAATCATTTGGGTCAAGTTAGGTTAGAACATTGACCACCGCGCGAAGGCGGGCGTGTGAATCAAGTGTGCCGCGGTAGCGGCCGACAAGTCGCAGATCCCGTCCATTATTGGTGAATGATTTGGGTTAGGCTGGATCAGAAATATGACCACCGCGTGAAGGCAAGCGAGCAAAGCTAGCGTGCTGCGCTAGCGGCCACCGAGCGCTACACTCCCTCTATTGTTGGTATTATTGAACCACTCGGGTTAAGTTAGGTTAGAACAGTAAAAACCGCGCAAAGGCGAGTGAGCTGAGCACTCTGCTCGCCCCCGCGGCCTAACCATTAACCCATAAGGCTAACAGTAATTGAGCCATTCCGAAAAAAAAAGCAATTGAGTAAAGCGAGTGTGTCGCAGCAGCTGCTACCGAGCGTCACGTCCTTTCTATTGTTTATTTCGGAATTCTATTATATTGTTATTAAATCTCACTTTCTGTTTTTCACACAATTCAATATATATATATATATATATATATATATATATATATATATATATATATATATATATATATATATATATATATATATATATACACAGGATGGAATGAAAACCTTGTCGGATTCGAAAGAGGTATATAGGTAGGTCAATGACATTATCAAAAGAAATAACAAATTAATTATTTTTATTAAAATAAGAAATATATCGTGGTTTAAAGTACCTCATTTTAGTTTAGTACTAAAACTGAGCAACTTCCCCTTGAATTGAGCAAATATTTTTAAAACTGATGTATCAATATCCATAGAATAATGTCGCAATTATGTTTGTATTAAGCTACCGAATAATGCTTTTAACGATCGGACAGGGTTTTCTTCACACACTGTATATACAAGAATACTGAAATTTCAGAATTATAAAAATAAAGTAAATGATAAATCGGGGTTGTTATAACAGAAATTTTGGACCATTCGGTATTATGAAAATTTTGATGGACGAAATAAAGTATTTCGTATTTATGTGGTGTATCCACCAACGACATCGTATTATGTAAATAAATTATGAATTATAAAAAAAATGTTAATTAACTACAACATAAAACATTTAAAATCCATCAACTATTATATAAACCATCAGCTATTATATAAACTAAGCAAAAAATTTGCTATAATTACAGTTTTAGAAGATACTTAATGTCTTCAGTTATAATTTATTTTGCCCATATATTAAAAGGTTTTGTAATTTATTAGCATATATTAAAATGATAAGTATAAATTTAACGTACTTAAGTATAAAAAATATAAGTACTTATTATAAGTTTTACACATTAATTTTTTTTTGCATGCGTAATCTAAATTATTTAAATGAGCATTTTTTTTGTGTGAACGTAAATTTATTTTATCTACCACGAAAATATTCTTAACAATTTGTATAAAATGTTGCATTTAGAAAAAAAATATTATCGTACTAATGTACATTACATGCATTTTTTGTAAAAACACAATTTCGTACAGAAAAAATATTTTTTTGAGTTTGTTTATTTACTCATTTTATACCATATAATAGCAAAAAAGCTGATGGTTCTCCCAACGGAAAGAAATTGCTATTGCCTATAAACATTAAATACGTTAATGGTGGGTTGCTATCCGTGTGTAGATTTGGAATACCATCTGCAATTTTACCAGGCATTTCATAAAAGGTGAACAATTGACTAAATAAATCACTACCATCGTGACTGCTAAGGGGCCTGGGTTCGGCACCAACGTTTTACGACGCCAAGTGATTAGGTATTACTGGCAAGTTCTAGTTCGGGAGGTAAAGCAGCTGGCAAACCTATGGACACCGCATTATTTTTTTGCCAAATGGATAGCTACACACTAGAAGCATATATTTTGTCTATAAACGATGGTTGTCTCTGTCGTTTGCTATGTTATGGATATAAAAATCTCAAATTTCGAATTATTGTTTAATATCTGTTGTAAACTGCACTTTTAATTATTTCTAAAATAAGTTAAGCAATTTAATCATTATTTTAAAAATAAGTTTAGCTATTTAATAATTATTCTAAAATAAGTTAAACTATTTAATAATCATTGTTCTAAAATAAATTTAACTATTAATTTAAAATAAGTTTGACAATTTAAAAGTTTCAAAAGTGTTTAGTTTTTTATTAATCTGTGTATGTTTGATGTTCCCATCAATCAACAGCCCCTGCCGCTTAATCGTAACTCAAATATTTAATATTGTCCTTAAATTTGAGATTTTGGCAATTGATTTTAAGATTTTTGTCTCTTTGTTATATCATAGGATAAATAACTAACTGGTTCTCATGATGACATAACTATTGCGAATAAACAACAAATGTTAACAGTTTGTGCTATCCGCATAGTGGGTATCCTGTCGCAATAGTGTCAGTGCTTGTCACTGTCGTGTTCCGTTTTAGAGGATAAAGCAGCTGGTAAATTTACGCACGAAGCGTTACCATCGAAATCAGAAATTTAGAAGAACTCTATTCGATAAAACTTTTACGTTGAAACTTTTAAGTTAATCTGAAACGTCAACATTTTCTAAAACTACTACCGGATCGACCATATCAAAGTACCATTACTCCTATCATCTCTGTAGTACAGGTCTCGACCTAGTTCAGGCTCCAGATGCTCACAAGAAAACTTTTCATTATTTGTGTACTAATCACACCTTGATTAATTTGTTATTATATATTTTACTGCGTTATTATTCTACTGTGCCATAACGAGGCCGCCACCACACCACAAAAACCAAAATTATATTGATAAAGGCTCAGTAAAAACAAAAAAATACTGAGATTTGTTATATATAGTAAGACGAAAAACTTATTTTTTCCTTTTAACGGGAAAATTTAACATTTGAAAATCTTCGAGATCAAGCAGTAAGAAATATGAACCGCCTTTTGCGCTATCTACCGCGCCTCGCTTGACCAATAGCATTTTTATCATTAAAAATTTTTCCCCGTGTTGGTCCCGGGATCCTTTGAATAAAGGCTAAATGCCGTTCTATTGGGCAGGTCGTAAGAGGCGACCGATTGGCTATTGGAGTCACTACCATCGTGGCTACTAGGTGGTAGGGTTCTGTATTGTCTCGCCCGGGTCTGGTACCACCGCCATACCTATTCCTGCCGCAATAGCGTCAGTGCTTGTCATTGTCATATTCCGGTTAGGAGGGTAAGGTAGCCGGTGAACTTATGCAAGTGACTTTAGACCTCGTCACAAGTTAGCAACGCGCCATTAACACCTTTGGTGTCTGTAGGCGATTGGTGACTCTTTCCATCAGCAGACCAATCTGCTTGTTTGCTATTTTACGATATAAAAAAATACATTAAATAACAGAACTTTTTCCATTGAGACAGCTAGTGAGACACGTTTATGAAGCTATAGAGCGACGTCTAGTTAACTACGGCGAACAGTTAACCAGAAACGAATTGAGGGTCTCCACCATATACTCTGCCTTAGGACCGCCGAAGTGTAAATTCGGCGCTATATGGAACCATGAGCCATTGACATTTGGCTTTGGCTGACGCTTCTCGCATTTTACCTCATGTCTAGCAGTAACACAGTTGATATATTCTTAAAAAAGGATTCCGAATAAACACGGAGGAACTCTCTTACTAGATGAGGTCTAATTTTTTTTTAAATAAGCAAAAAATTTGCTTATTTTTGGGTTAAATAATTTAATTAACCAATCATTGGCCTCCCCCAATGACTTCCACTGCAACTGGTTGGAAAAACCAATACGAATAATTTGTCCAGTGACATTTATTTATTAACTACTAGCTGACCCAGCAAACGTTGTTCTGCCTTTTTAGCTACTCTTTTTTCTTCTATATTTTCTTATCTTTTAAACCTTCCCTGGACTTCAACAACTAATTCAAAACCAAAATTAGCCAAATCAGTTCAGCCGTTCACGAGTTTTAGCGAGACTAACGAACAGCAATTGATTTATATATATATATATATATATATATATATATATATATATATATATATATATATATATATATATATATATATATATATATATATATATATGTATATATATATATATATATATATATATGTATATATATAGATTATGTATACTCAAATCTCAGCATTTGGTAAAACTCCATAATTCTGATTATTTTAAATTTAAATACTTGTAGCGTTCTGGAATGGCAGATGAACATATAGAATGTGAGTGTAGGTACGGAAGGAAATCAAGACTGACGTACCACGTTAAAATTGGTCGGGTGCTAATTGAATGGTTCCGAGAGTCTTTGAAACCAGCGTTTTTGCGTGAAGAGAGTTGTGAATATGGAGGAAGCAATGCAAGTCGATCTGGATCATGATCGTGATTTATTGCACTCAATTGTCTTTGCATACATCTTAAGGGTTTTGGCATCGAATTATAATTCCATTAATATGTTTTATGCAATAACATTCATATTTTTAAAAGAAGAACCTTATGTTTAGAGGTTTTTCCTATTGCCTGTGTCATAAAAAATTTGCACAATTATATTTCAAGCAGTTAAATTTTATTATTGATTCATATTTTAAGACATTTCACAAGAAAAATATATTTCCAATATTAAGTTTTATGAAGTAAGGTATACATATAATTTTTTTATAATATTTTAGTACTTTTTGCCAAACCACAAAAACACGGCTGTGGTAATATTAAATTCGCCCTGGTAAAACCAGCAGACTTGAAAATAAACGTGTGTGTATAATATTCTAACGTCACGAGTCAAACGTATATAATATCTGTAATGTTTATTTCTTTTGCTGAAGTGTTACATAACTATTGATTCTAATAACATTAGGTTGTAGTACGTAGTAGTTGTTTTTATTTTACCTTATATTTTTGTGTTGTTTTTGTTAAACTTACTTAGAGGAAGCCTACAATCCAAAAAGAAGCCTCCTTAATTCCATTTCAAGAAATGGATAACACGTGTCACTTCCTAAGTTTACTCGACACTGGCAGAATTCTCTGATAATTGCCATTTGTATAATGAAGAAGAAGATGCTTCTTCTTCTTCATTATACGAATGGCAAATATTTCTATTAATTTATGTAACGTGTTCCTATAGATATTATTTAAAAATATTGTCTTTCTGTACTCTTTTGTTAAGTAAACTTTAAATGCGCCAAATTTCATACCTCTCTGTTCGTGTAATGATCGTGAAATGGAATTCAAAGTTTTTTCAAAACTTATTAATATAACGATATCTGTTTAGATTTTGCGGAAAGAAATGGGACCAATAGTAATTCGAAGGCGTGATGCTTCTATAGTAATTACTGACGTAATCCGTAATAATTAAATTAATCGCTCATTATAAAGCTGATATGCGCCACGCGAGAATCATAAAACACCGGACCTGCCTTCTACATCATATACAGTAACATAACGATTATGACTGTTCATAAAGTATTTTATATACGACATACATATTTGAAGGTAGATAATGAGAAGTGTTTATGCGTTAGGGCGTGAACAGAGGGCGGTGGAGGAAGTAGAGTTGCAATATATCATCGGGGGTGTAAGATACCGCACTTAGCGTCGTGTTCCGTCTCGGTTCGTGGCACCTTTTTGAATAACGACATCCAAACTGTGTTTTTTACAAACTTATTTGCTTATAAGGGTTTCAATTGTAAATGGATTAAATATTGTGCTAAGTATCTGTTCGTGGTGTATTTTGCGAAAACAAGCTTTTGTAGCAAAGGATATCAAAGAAAAGTTGATTTTTCTGATACAAAGAAACAACCACTGCTGATAGTACAGATATTATTTATTACTGTGGGCTTGCTACGGAATGTAAGGGTAAAAGTAGTGTATTAAATTTTACGTGTACGTGTGTGTGTATGTGTACGACATGCACAGGTTTATCGGCCATCTTACACTATAAATTAGGACTTGGTATTTAGCAGCAGCATAGAATACTGTGTTTGTTCCGAAAATTGTCTGTGTGATGTTGCTCGAATATTATGTGTACGTACATAGTCTCCAGTATTCTGTGGCAGCAGTCTCGGGCTAGATATTATAAGAAGTTAACTCCCAATAAAAAGTCTGAATAAGAATCTTTAAGTGTCTAGTAAAAATAATATGAAAGATCACTAATGTTATCTAGTAAACAGATAATAAACGTCAAAGTAAATGGCATTATATTTTCCTTAGATCTATAAGTAAACAACAATAAGCCATAGATTTAGCCTGTTATCCTATAAACGATCCCACTGGTACATGATCCACCTCTAGCATACATACGACGAAATTATGCCAATTCGTTTGAATGCTATCTTTTATAAATGAAAACACCGCTTTATTAGCTTAACTGTTAGAACCCTTCTATGGTAGAGTGGAACTTGAATTACTGGCATCTTCAAAGAACTAGCACTTTTTGCGCTTGAATTTATATTTTTGCCAATTTTGTTTTTCAAAATTCAAAAGAAATTGTTTTTACATATCTTTTTAACTTCTCGTGAAGGAATTTGTTGATTCCACCCATATTGCACCACTATTTTTAATAAATTGAGTTTTCGTCAAATATGGACATTCCGAGATTCTAGGAGGTATGTATGTTAGTATGCGTGTGTTTGTGTGTATATGTTTATGGAAACCTCTAATAGCTTTGAATGGTCTAACTGGTCGATACACGCTTGATGGAACTTGATTGTGATCTGTAAATTTTATAAAAAGCTCAAAATTAAGTTACCAGTACTTTGTTAGGATACCGAAGTAATATTTCTTATATATACTATTAGATAGCAAACAAGCAGATGGGTCTCCTAATGGAAAGAGTCAACTATCGCCTATATACACCAAAGATATTAATGGTGCGTTGCTATCTTGTAGCGAGGTCTAATGCCGCATGCATGAGTTTACGGGCTATGTTACCTTCCAAAACGGAATACGACAGTGACAAGCACTGACGCGATTGCAGCAGGAATAGGTAAGGCGGTGGTACCAGAGCCGGGCAAGACAATGCAGAACTCTACCACCTATTAGTCACGTTCTTCACAATCGGTCGCCTTTTACGACCTGCCTGGCAGAACGGTAGAGCCCGGAACCAACACGGGGAAACTAGGAAACCTTATAGTTTCACTGTGTATAGTACTAAAAAGTTGTAATTGGGTGCGAAACTACATTTTAGTCACGGCAAAAAAATGATACATTAAATCTTGAAAAAATTTTTTCAGGCTAGCTCTCCTACATGTAAACTGGGGATGTTAATTTTTTTTCACCGTCCGCTAAACCTTATATATTTCGATAAATTTAAGTTGGATCGTAAAAATGTAAAGTCGGTTGTAATATCTAAAACAATATGTATTCAATAACATCAACTTTAATTACCAAAGGAATAAAGGAATTACAGAAATCAATACTTAACAATAGCTGACCACAATGATACTTCGATTAAAAAAATCACGTTAAAACTTGAACCAAATATGTATTTAAAAATCTGCAAACACTATGCAACGCGTCAACATGTCTTTAATGTGATCATTTTAGCGCAAACAGTTATACATACTTGTATAAAATATAGTATCTATTACTATAAATCTAAAAATGTTGTCTTGATTACAACATCGATTGGTAGATAAGTTTCAAAGTTACGACGGAAAAACCTTTTTTGCTTTTAATTCATCGTCAACCGTAACTCTTGAAGGAAACTACCGATTTTGATCCAGTTTGCGGCCTTTCAATATTTGTTTACGGAAAAGAGTTAATTAGATTTTGATATCAATTGGTACAATAGTTTTGAAGTTATTTTTTTCGGAATGTCTGAATTACTGCTGGCCTTATGGGGTCGTCACAGTTAACATTTCACAAACGAGTCCCTTAATCAAAAAACTGTTTTCGCAAACCTACAATATTTTTTAAAAAACTATCCAAAGATATGTGATAATCACAATGGGATACGTGAGATAAAAAACTGACATTACTACATATAGGGGAGCTACCCAAAAAATATATTTTTCTATGTTTTATGTTACTACTTTATAGCCGCTACTAATACTAGAGCTGTAATTTGACATGAATATACAATTCATGCCAAATTACAGCTTTCTAGTATTAAGGATCACTGAGCAATCGTGCGGACGGACGGACATAGCGAAACTATAAGGGTTCCTAGTTTATTTCGGAACCCAACAAAAATGGCGCTATAATATGAATCGAAAAAATATTTTCAGTATAATTTTATAGAAGGAAAAACCTATTATGTGTATTCTAAATGCCACCAGCACGTTAAACAAAGCTCGTATCTTTACACTGCTTAGATGAAACACATTATGGAAATGGCACATGATAACGACGATAGTGGAAACAATTGAATTACAATAAGATTTAGGTAACTTTGCCGCTGTAAAGGCGAATTTTGAACCCATATAATATATTAGAAAATGTAGAAACTGCTATTTACATTATCCCTACATATTATCCCTACAAAACAAAGTAGCTTTCTGCTGTCTGTCCCTAATCCGTATGTATGCTTAGATCTTTAAAACCACGCAACGGATTTTGATGCGTTTTTTTTATATAAATAGAATGATTCAAGAGGAAGGTTTATATGTTTAATAACATCTGTTATATATTAAAGAAATAATGTTATAAATATATTTAGAAAAACAACGTTTGCCGGGTCAGCTGGTTTTAGTATAATTGAATACTTTCAATCGTCGGCACATGGCAAAACATGCAGTTTTGTCATGTGCCGACGACTGAAAATTCTTATTTTAAAACTGCATTTTAAAACTCACATGTACTTTTAGTTCGATTTTTTATATATATTATTTATGTGCACCCAACTAGTTTCTATTTCAGGATCATTAGAGATAATACGCCTACGACTATTATTAAACTTATAGAAAATAAACTAGTCACAGTTCTAGTATTATTAGGATTCTCCAATGCTTTTAATACGATTGATCATGTCATCTTGATATCAATGCTCCATTGTTTACATTTTTCATCTACAACATTGAATTGGTTTTCCACTTATCTCCGTGGTCGTCAGCAGGCTGTCTGGGTGGGTCAGCTTACTTCCGACTGGCTCGAGTTAACCAGTGGTGTTTCACAGGGTGGCATTATGTTTCCATTATTATTCCCTTTTAACTTTCTCACACATTTTCTTCATTGTCCGTACCACTTGTATGCAGACGTTCTGCAGCTCTATGAGCATTCTGGTATTACAAATTTAGAAGCAGCCATTTTTAAGCTAAACAATACTCTCGAAGTATAATATATATATATATATATATATATATATATATATATATATATAATATATATATATATATATATATATATATATATATATATTATATATATATATATATATATATATATATATATATATATATATATATATATATATATATATATATATATATATATATATATATATACACCCCACCGGCTATTAGGTTAAATCTTTTTTTTATTTGTTGTTGAAATATTCTTCGAATACAATATTTGTGATAAAAGCATTCAAATGCTATTTATTCCTATTAAAATGGAAAATAGGAAATAGAAAGAAAACTCAGCAATACAATCTCCAATAGATGGTGTATGTTGATTTTCAATTTGAATACGCGTTGGTACCCGTGTGGCAATTGCGAAGATCGTATCGATGTCGATAGTCGATCGCCAGGGAAATCACGCAAACGATGAATGCAAATTTAATGGAGTGGCCCGTGATTTGTGTTCACTGGATGTGGCTTAAAGTGTTTAATGTATTTGGTACTTGCGAATTATAATTCTATATGATGACGTCTTAGAATCGTTAAAATCGTCCTGCTATAGAAGTATATATAACTTCTATAGCAGGCTGATTTTAACGCAGTAAATTGCTACAACCAATTACCGGTCTTCTGATTCTCGGTTACCATTCAGATCTCTAATTAATTAACATAGAACTAAATGGGAAGTATACTTTCGGACCCAAAAATAACTATTCAAATTTATTTATAAATGGCCGAATTTTGCGGTTCTAAACATAAAAAATACAGCAAAATTCAGAACCTTTTCATTTTTGAGAAGGCGGTAGATAAACAGCAAAATACAAACGATTTTTAAACTAAATAAATTGAATGTTAATAGTCGAAAGGTAATGTGGTGAATGAATTACATAAGACTGCATGTTAATTCTTGTAAGAAGTATAAGGCAACATCAACATACTATTGGTATACTATTGGTACATATTGGTAGGTAAGTTATTAGATGGTATATCAAAATATATAATATAAGAAAGCCTAATTTGTTTATTTATTTTTTAATTATTTAAAAAAATATGCAAAAACATGCACAGATATGGACTTACATACACACATCGCATTCTCAACATTTTATATATATATATATATATATATATATATATATATATATATAAAATGTTGAGAATGCGATGTGTGTATGTAAGTAAGTATATAGACCATTAAAATCATGGAATATTATAACTCACTTATTTAAAACATATTATATATAATCTACATACTTCTATATAAGTATTCATATAAGTATAAATTTTCAGAGACTAATCAAAAATTTGTGCTTATATTTACTATTGTATTATAGTTACTATTTAACCCAAGCACACACTGAGATGCAGTATTATTCTTTTGAGTGAAAATTGGGCCAAATCAAGATGTTTTTATACGACCATTATCTTAGTTATATGATGACCACTGCTAAATTTAAATCCAAGTGAGATTTGTAACTCCAGATATTGCTCCAGATATTACTATATTAATCTATACAAATATTAAAATTGTAGCAAAGTCAAAACTGTACATTTAATATTTTTTTAAAAGAATACTTGGGGCGTGATCTACAATCGATTTTGAAGCCAAAAATATAGTTTTTAGAATTTTTGTGTTTGTCAGTTTGTCTGTTTGTCTGTGTGTATGTCTGGGGTAAAAACAAAAAGTACTGCATGGATTTACTTCAAATTTTGCATGAATATTACTAACAGGTGGGGTCAACATATAGGCTACATATTATCACGCTATCACCTACGGGGAAGGTGCAGTGCGGAGTAACCGAAGTCCGCGCGGACGAAGTCGCTGGCAACAGCTAGTAATTGATAAAACTGTTTGTGTCGGTAAATTTCTCGTTTATTTAACGTACAAGAAAATGACATTTACCAATTTGTATTTGTAAAATATGAACGTAATCATCTTATCCTTTCGTTTATTTAAATAGGGGCACTATTTAGAAGCATGCGAATGAATAACATGAGTAAACTGACTGAATCTGCATTTTACAAATCATTTGTACTGTGACTCTGTGAGTACGTCTGCAAAGAAAGAATTATTGAAAATCAAATAAATAAAGGGGTAATATGCCGCTTTCAAATTCTTAAAGAAATCGAATTTAAGCGATAGAAATTGTATATGAGTATAGAGTTTAATTCAATTTAGCCCCATTTAGTCGCTTCCAGTAGTTATTATGCTAAGGTAAACTCATTTGGCGCTGAATTTCGCAATAAGCATCAAATTAGAATCTTTCAAAGGTAAAAGTCACGCTTCTTAAACGTTTTCAGTAGCGTCCTCGAGAATAATACTAGTATTTTACAAAATGAGGAGTCTATCGTTACTTAATAAGTTACTATACAGATTGACCGTACATACTAAATGACACAATAGTTAAGAGTCATCTGTAATCAATAAAGTATCTTCACGCCCGTATCCTCGAAGACGTAGACAGAGGTACAAACAAGTGCACCTACGATTAAGCGAAGATACTTGTAATCAGTAAAAATATAATAAAAAGAAACTATCGCTTATCTACATAGTAGACTTTAACGAAATTAGTGCTGTATTATCCAAAAAGTGCGGTCACATAGTTAACGGTTTTAGTCACGAGTTTGGCAAATTGCTGTTTGTAAACGATGACCTATGATATACTCGTCGCTATGGGTGGATGGCCATGCTTTATATTTTTATTGGATAATTAGGTCAAAATTTAAGTATTACTTACATATTTTTAAGCACTGAACCTCATTCCGTATGTAGGTACAATATTTTACGAGTCAACCAGTAAAAAGCTAAAAAATGTTTTGTTTGTTTATTTGACTTAACGCGATTTTCTCCTGATGTACAACCGGATTTGAAAAAAACATTTTTGTACATCATTAATACATTCACGAGGAAGGCTATAGGTTACTTTTTTCTTTCGAGGTCCGGGCAAGCACAGAAACATTACTTGCCTGAATTCTTATGAAAAACATCCGTCTCTCATTGCGAATTATCTTCAAAAATACTGGACTGATAAAATGAAAGTCGCTACAAATGATATATAAATTGATAACCCAAGTAGGGACGTGTACCTAACATAAATACATAAATTGAAAACAAGTTCTGAAAATTTTTTCCTCTAATTAAAAAATTTTTGAAAATCATTTAAAAAAATTGATAATTCCTATCTAGCCCTTAATCTCCCAATTACAGGGTCTAAAATTTTAAAAAATACTTCTACCTATAGATCGTCATCATCTACCTACGTCCTACACATTACAGGGAATTTTATTACAAATTTTGGAATAACTTTACCACTAATGCAATTCGTTCAGATTAAAAAATTTGTATGCCGGTTGACCTTGCAGGCCATCCCCGAAACTTCCCGTTAAATTGAGACATTTTAAGCCTAACGTAGCAAAAACTATACCTAAGCATAGATTTTTGAGTTCGAAGAGTTCAAAAATCTAAAGATTGTAAAAATAGTATTCAAAATAATGTATATTTTTTAAAAATGATGATCAATTTTGATCTTTTCAATGACATTCAACGCAATTTTTGAGCTCTAAATTATTTTATTAACTACAAAATTGATAGGTTAAAAATGTCGAAGAAATGTAAAAAAACTTTTTTGAAAAATTTTTGATATTGATAAATCCCGAACGAATCAACCGATTTCAGTCCAATTTATGTTATTTGATGTAGTATTTTAATTAGAAGAGCTGATTGGATTTTTAAATAAAGTAGTTTAAATTAGCCTGAAAGTTATTATAAAATTAAATTGTTGCTTAAATTTACGTTTTCTGTAAACAACGTAACTTAAATATTTAAAAAGCTATAACTTTTTGTAATTTGATTCGATTTTAATTTTTGAAACGGCATTCGACGTATTTTTTTGTACTAAAATATCGTAGAAGATCAAAATACGATTGCTTGGAAAATTTCGAAGTAATATCGAAAAAACACTATTTAAAAATTTTTAGTCAACGATTACTCCCGAATAGATAAGTCGATTTTAATGCAATTTGTGCATTGAACGCAGTTATTTAAGGAAAAGAGCTGATTAGTTTTTGTACTTAGTCGGTAAGTTAATCTGGAAGTTATATAAAAAAAAACACTATTTCGCTAAAATTTTTTTGAAGGTTTTTCAAAATTTCTCTAATTATCCTGAACCGATGCGAACGATTGGCTAAACTTGTCACTACTATCGTGACAACTAGGTGATAGAGTTCTGCAATGTCTTGATTGGGTTTGGTACCACTGCCTTACCTATTCCTGCCGCATTGGTAACGGCCAGAGGCAAGATCACAGGTTTGAATTTTTTCGAGTCAAAATTTTTTTTTGTTAAGTTTCAAGGTTTTCTCTAGCACGGGAGCAATATTAAAAATCACATATAGGGCTTTTTATATCATAGCATAAAAAACAAACTCTACTTATGGAAAGAAAATATTTCTATAAGCACAAAGATATAAATGGTCTTGCTATTCGTGTGGCGAGATATTAATGCCACATGTATAATTTTACCTACCTCTAACCAGACTACCTCACCATATAAACCAGAAGATAACAGCGACGAGACGTTGACATTTAGAAGTCATGATGGTAGCAACATATAACCGCCCCGTTGATCGAATGGTTAGCGACCTGACTACGCGATCAACGGGGCTCGGGTTCGATCCCCGACGGGGACAAACATTTGTGTGATGAGCATGAATGTTTGTATTTCCGGGTTTGGGTGTTTATTAAATATATTCTAGTATTTTTATATATATTTCTACGTATTATATATGTATTTCTATCCCCGACGGGGACAAACATTTGTGTGATGAGCATGAATGTTTGTATTTCCAGGCATAGGTGTTTATTAAATATATTCTAGTATTTTTAAACATATTTCTATGTATTATATGTATATGTATTTTTATGTACAAGTATCTTTGACTAACACCCATAGCACAAGCAAATAATTTGCTTACTTTGGGTTTAGATCAGTAAGTGTAAACTGTTCCGTGAATATTTATTTATTATATTTATTTGTTTAGTCTGTTCACCTTTTACGAATTATCTGACAGAATGGCAGATGTTCTTTTCCTGGAAAGTAGGGCCGGGCTAACACGGAGGAAAAAAATAACAGAACCATTAGCATATTAAGTTACTTTTGAAAGAAATTAATAGCATAGTTATATTTAATACGCTTTTTACGCTTAATTAAATGGTGTCGGAAAACAAACACTTGATATAATCTTAACAGTATTCTGTGAAGTATAAAAATATTAACAATTCAATTACAAAAGGTTGCTTCCTTATAAACATTCAACGCTTTTAATTAAGCAATTAAGATAAGGGTCAAAGCGAAAATAAACCATTTTGTAATCGACACCGGAAACTTTTCGGAAGTAGGTACACAGATCTGAAGATGTATAAATAATATGGCTGAATATGGTTTCGTCCCAAAATAGAAAGAAATAAACTAGCAAAGTGTATATTATCGATTGTAAAGTTCCATAGATACACACCACAATTACATTACTAAAAAATTAATTGAAGAAAATATGAACGAAATTTGTATGAAATTTTCCTTCGCACTTCTTTAGGTATATCTGTTTTATAAGCTGATATATGTTGTAAAACCTATCTTAGTTTATTTTTTAAGTTTAGTATAGATATACTACCTTTATAGATTTACCACTTTATCGGTTTTGTAATGTGTATATCTATTAAGATGGTCGATAAAAATTAAATTTTTTGCGACGCCTCCTAAAAAGCATCTTCTTTATGATAAAAAAAAACACTGTGTTTTTTTTAAATTCAAAACAACACGTGCCTTAACACGATATAACTTAATTCTTGGATATAATTTTTTTTTTCTCTGAAAGTAACTTATTAAAGTAGATTGATGAGATCGGCCTACAAGTAGGTATATAACGTCAGCCGAAATTATTTAATTAATTTACAATAAATTAATTTTTTAAAATAACTTAATTTAATTTACAATAACTTACAATAACTCAATATTAGAATTCAACGGACACTTTTTAATAGCAAATTAATTTTAAAAGGATTATAGTTGGAAGTCATGAAACTAATCAAACTTGTACGCTTTTCCTTATTTCTAAATCAAGCAAAGGTTTTTCTTTTCTGCCATAAAGTTAACACTTTCTTTTATTTTCGAACAACCAAACAAATTATAAAAATGTTGGAGAGATAAGACGAAAAATTTTAAACAAACTATTGTATAAAATGCAACAAAAATGAAAATATTTATTATTATAGTCGAAACCTACAACATAGAAGGCTGCGTAAACAAGTACTCTTAGTATCATCCGAAAGAAAAAAAAAACAAGTGTCATCAATCTATTTACACTGTAAACGAGTAATCAATATTTTAATGTAAACAAAAGTTTTATCGTTTCTTAACTTTTAAGTGGTTGTAAGAAAAAGCGCGGGAAACATAAAATTTGGCGGACGTCATTTTTGGTTCTGCGACTTTTTAAATTATTATTTAGCGAAACAGAGGATCGATATTAGTTTTATTTGTGTAAATATTTAATTTTATGTAAATATCATTGTAGTTTTACTATCAGTTTAAAGTAGGTAAGTCTCCTTTTCACTTTTTAAAATGAACAAACCCCCTGACGATCCTGGAGGTGGACCTCTCCAGGTAGCGCACTATGTTACTATAGACGATAGTAGTGTCGATACAGATACTTCGCTTTCTTCAACTCAAACTACTAACAGGAAAAGATCTCATACATCTAATAAAATATGCAAACACTGCAATAAACGGCGCAAAAAGCGCAACAATGAATTGAAATCTACTGACTGTCAGTGCTCTCACTCTGTTTCTGAAATCTCAGAGATAAATATTGCTTCGGGTGCCTCATTTATTACTGGTGATAATAATGTAAATGACAATGTTACAATGAAAGATTTGTCAAACCCCCTAACAGATAGTAAGGAACCCCAAAAACCTAAAGATTATATTAACTACCGCACACAGTATGAATGTACAGACCTTGGACCTTACGTTATTCATGTCCAAAGAGTTATTACATCTCCGACTGATAATGTTACTCTACATCCAGTCTCGTTTGGGCGATTCCTTAAAAATAATACTTTCAAAAATATAATTGATGGTAGCCTCAAGAAAATTGGACGCAACCGATTATCTCTATCATTTTCGGACCACAATGACGCAAACCACTTTATTAATGACCCTAATCTCTCAAATAAAAACTTCAAAGCTTTTATCCCATCATTTAACGTTTCACGAGTAGGCGTAATTAGAGGTGTTCCCTCAGACTGGTCACCTGAGGAAATTGCTAATAATGTTAAGGTTCCCATTGGTTGTGGGAAAATAATAAAGGTTAGAAGAATAAACCGTAAAATAACTATTAATGATAACACTACCTGGAAAGCAACAGAAACAGTTGTCGTAACTTTTGATGGACAGACTTTACCGAAACGTGTCTACGTTTGTTATAATGCCCTCCCAGTAGATTTATACATTTACCCTACTATACAATGCTATAAATGCTGTAGGTACGGTCATACTAAAATAACTTGCAGATCCAACCCAAGATGCTTTAAATGTGGAAAGGATCATTGTGGAGACTCTTGTACCAGCGAGGCTGATTTCAATGTTAATTGTTGTTTATGTAAGGGATCTCACTTTGCCACTAGCAAATCATGCCCAGAACATTTAAGACAAAAAAACATTAAAATGTTTATGGCTCAAAACTGTGTCTCTTATGCCGAGGCATCAAAAAATTATCCTCCAGTCTCCAAATCATATGCTGATGCCATCTCAACACCTATTAAAACTGCTCTTCATCCACTTTTGAAAAAAAACTTAGATTCGCAAGAACACTCCCATAGATCATACAAAAAAACAATATTTCAGAAACCTAAACCCCATACAAAAGTCAGTAAGAGTTATGACTATGATTTCCAAAATTCAGTTATTAATGAATATAACTCCACTAATTCTAGAGAAAATGGTACTTTGTTGACAAAAAATGATAACAATAATCAAGAATCAGCCTCAATAGGCATGATTATATCTTTTATTAAATTTTTATCTCAGTCCGACGTAATAACACCGTCCAACGCTGCTTTAATGACAGAAAGTTTAATTAATTATTCTAAATTTAATGGTGATCATGGACAGTCAAGCCAAAATTCTTCAATGGAACTCGCAGAGCATCACCAACAAGAAAAGTGAATTAATTCACTTATTAAATAAATATGAGCCATTTTTAGTGGCTCTTTCAGAAACTTGGTTAAGACCAAGTTGTACTTTTAAATTCTCTGGATACACTAGTATCCGAGAAGATAGATCTGATGGTTATGGAGGTGTAGCCATCATGATCAAAAAAGGATATAATTTTTCCATTGTTAATCTTCCTGTACATACTGTAAATATGTCTATATTAGCTGTTAATGTAAATAATATTTGTTTTGTGTCACTTTATATTCCACATCCAAATTTGAATATTTTGACAGAACTTAATAACATATTAGCCATACTACCTAAACCCTTTATTGTGTTAGGTGATTTTAATTCTCATCATCAAGCCTGGGGTTGTTCCTCTAGTAATTATTATGGTGAAGAGCTTTTGAAAGTCATTGAAGAATTAAATTTATGTATTTTAAACTCGTTCGTATGGTTCTCCCACTCGTCGTACAAAACCCTCCGAAGGCAAAAGCGCTATAGACCTGTCCATTTGCAGTCCCAATTTAGCACCTTCTTTGACATGGTACACACTCCCATTTACGTTTGGAAGTGATCACTTCCCCATAATAATAAATTTCCCTTCTGCATATCATAAAACTTCACCTAAATTTACATCATACTTCAAATATAATTTGCATAACCCGGATTGGCACAAGTTTAATAATTTGATGGAAGTTGGTGTTAATGTTTTGCCTAACATTTCCTCATATAATGATTCTTCTTGTGCAGAAGCCTTTACTCAATTAATTATAAAATCAGCTGAAAACACTTTTCCCATTAAAAAACAATTAACTAAGAAAATAAATATGCCACCTTGGTGGGATAAAGAGTGCTCAGACGCTATTAAGGAAAGGAAAGCTGCTGAAAAATTTTATTGTCAGTATACAACTACAGAAAATTTTAATATTCTCACTAATATTATAAAAACTACTCGTCGATTATTAAAAAAGAAAAAAGCTGAAGGTTGGAAGAAATTCTGCTCTTCCTTATCACCCCAAACAAAACCTTCAAGTGTATGGTTAAACATAAGAAAATTTAGATCTGCATATAAGGTTTCTAATAATAATGAAATGTGTCCATTGTTAATAAATCAGCTGATAGATCATCTTGCTCCACCTACAGTACCAGAATGTATCCTTCCTCTTCCTTCTACTTCTTCTTTAGACAATTTTTCCCCTTTTACGTTATTTGAGCTTAAAGGTATCCTTCAAAATGTTAAAGACTCTACTCCTGGATGGGATAATATTAACTACTCATTTTTAAATAATATGACTGATAAATCTCTATCATACTTATTAAAGGTTATGAACTCCCTTGTTTCTACAGGTAATATACCTCAGACATGGAAGTCACATTCTGTTATCCCTATCCTTAAACCTGATAAAAACCCTTCCGACCCTTTTTCATACAGACCCATTGTGCTTTCATCAGTTATGTTGAAAATTCTAGAGCACCTTGTTAAACTTCGCTTAGAATGGTTTATTGAAAGCAGAAATTTATTAAGTCAAAGTCAGTATGGTTTTAGGAGAGGAAAGAGCACCATAGATAATATTAGCTTACTTATAACTGATATTAGATTAGCTTTTACACATAACAAATCTGTTTTAGCAGCTTTTTTAGATATATCCTCAGCATATGATAATGTAATTCTATCAATTCTGAAAAATAAGCTAATGAAATTAAATATACCATTTTATTTAATTAATGTTATTATGAATATAGTATACAATAGAACTATTAATTTAGCAAATGACTCTAATAATCTAAAAAGACAACAATATAAAGGTCTTCCACAAGGTTCTGTTTTAAGTCCAATCCTTTACAACATATACTCATATGATATAGAAACTGTAGCAACTAACAATGTAAATGTTCTTCAGTATGCTGATGACCTCCTTTTATACTCAACTGACAAATCTATACAGATGGCTTGTGATAATCTTTCCATGTCTATTTTATCCCTACAGACTTGGCTTAATAATAATGGTCTTGATATCTCTGTTTCTAAAAGTTCCATAGTTTTATTTTCTCGCACAAAATTTCCACCCCCTATAAATATTACTTACAAAAATAGTTCAATTCCTGTTAAATCGAAAACAAAATTCTTAGGTATAATACTAGATAATAAACTCCAAGGACTAGACCACTGTGAGTATATAGCAGCAAAGTGTGAACGTAATATCAATTTAATGAGATGTGTTTCTGGGGTTTGGTGGGGTGCACACCCATCTACATTAAAACTGATGTATAATGCATTAATAAGAAGTTTATTGGATTATGGAATGTTTTTACTAGAACCATGTAGTAAGATTGGTCTAAAGAAAATTGACTCTGTTCAAACTAAAGCATTACGAATTGTTCTAGGAGCAATGAAATCCAGCCCTGTTTCTGCCTTACAAGTAGAATGTGCTGAACCTCCATTAAATTTACGACGTAAATATCTATCTGACAGGTTTTTCCTTCGCACTTTGGAATCACAAAATCACCCTCTGCTTACAAAGCTCTCTAGTCTTAGTGATTTAATGTCAGATAAGTATTGGAAACACAAAACAATCCCAGCCCTTGTATACAGCTATATGAAATATCATAGCCTTAAGCCTTTTACTTTTACATCCCCTATAAATCCCTTATATAAACACAATTATGAATCATTAACTCTGCAGCCTGTTGTAGTAAATTTAGGTATAGATAAACAATCTTTGTATGCCAATCAATATTTTAACAATATTATCAATGAAAAATGGCAAGATTTTCATTTGATTTTTACTGATGCATCCAAAAATAATAGTAATGTTGGAATAGGTGTATACCATAAACAGTACAATATTGTTCAAAAAATCAAATTTCCACCGGAAGCATCTGTATTTACAGGTGAATGTTATGGACTTTATAAAGCTGTAGAATACATACACATTATGAAACTACCCAAGTGTATGATTCTGACTGATTCACTGAGTGCTCTACATTGTTTGCAAAAGTTTCCTTTAAAATCCAAATTTATTCCTCCTATTATTTTAGACTTAAGAAATCTTTTATACAAATGTACTTTTAAATATAATCATATTATTTACTTTGCCTGGGTTCCAAGCCATTGTAATATCACTGGAAATGAGCGAGCTGATCGGTGTGCTAAAGAGGCAGTTCAGTGTGGTGATTTATACCCCTACATTAATTATTGCCATGATCTAGCTGCTCTCCCTAAACTCCATCTTAAGCAGTCATGGCAAAGTGTCTGGGATAGTGGTACATTGGTGAAAGGCAAAACCTATTCCCAATTACAACCATTGATACCCTCTAAACCTTGGTTTTCTGTAGTGAAATTAAATAAGTTGTCAACATCTGTTATCACCAGAATGAGGCTTGGTCACACTAATACTCCTGAACACCTCTTCAAGCTACACATCAAAGATAGCAATGTTTGTGAGTGTGGCACTGATATTGGAGATCTCAATCATATATTTTTTGCTTGTCCTAAATACAATCATTCATCATTATATAACAATCTATATTCTAATGACATTCCTTTACCTACATCCATTCTAACCCTGTTATTAAACCCTTGTATGTATAATATTCTTTCATCATTCATTCAAGAAAATAATATTAATATTTAAGCGTAGTTAGATACATTTAGTATCTAATACCAAATTAATATTAACCCACTTGTAAATATTATACAAATGACTAAGTATTATCTTTGTAAATATTACATAAATATATTTAAATATTATTGTTGTAAATAATTTATAATTTTAGTATCTATGTTATTTTGATTTGTTCCTGATCCTCTATTTTCCTGTCAATCCAAATTCCAAATTCTAGTTTATTGTCTAAAAAAAAAAATGTTTCCTCGTTTTACTTGATCATGGCAGTTGCTTAACGCCCATGCCAAAAAAAAAAAAAAAAAAAAAAGTGGTTGTAAGTTGGTAAATAATCTTCATGATGAAAGTGATAAGAAATGAATTTACGAATGAATTTTAAAAATATTTGTTGACGATATATTGCGATGTGAGTGGCTTAAAACAGAATGTAACAATAATTGTAAATGCTCATGTGTTGCGTTTTAGGCCAAATTTGTATGGAGTCTTATCATTCTCCTTTGAAATAATTATTTTTTTGAGATTTAAAAATAGTTAACAATGAAATATCTTCAGTGTTATCATTTTAAGTTATGAATTAAGTTATGACTTTTAACTGAAAGCTTTATAAATATATATATATATATATATATATATATATATATATATATATATATATATATATATATATATATATATATATATATATATATATATATATATATATATATATATACTTCGTCATTCAAGCCATTGATGTCTCCACGTCAATGATTCAAGCTCATGCTTCAATTTTTCATATATTTTTGGACTTGTTATACGTCTGTGAGCAAGTATGTATGACTTATTTTGACAAAAATGGGTTAAAAAGTACCAGATTCATACGTAACTAATTCGTAATTAAGATCATCACGTATCTACAATATTTGATACAATGAATGATATTTGATTAGAAATTATAGTTGATTGGAGCTGTAAAAGGTAATGCGATGATTAAAAACATTGTGGAACTCTTTCAACAAGTAAAAGTAATTTTGTATCAAACCATTTGTTTGAAAGTATCTGCCAGTGTTTAAAAAAATCTAAGAAATTACTATTTTTCATTAGAACAAGTTTTGGTTACTTGTAATTGTTTAATTTATAAGTCTTAGTTCGTAAATCATAGCTTCAGTAATCTTTCACTACTGCCCTATACATGTTTTAATTATACTGTCCTGAAGCTTTGTATGTTGTGAGTTACTTTTAGTTTGTATGCACAATGTCTGCTGCTTCTTAATAGCTTCATTCAATTTAATTGGTTAGGTTGGAAGAAATCTTTGTACTTTAGAGATAAGCCTACCTTCTTTACGCTTTTCTTTTGTTTATGTGATTGTTATATTATATAAAATATTAAATAATTAAATAAATAATGATTTTCAAATTACACTAGAATAGGTACGCGAAGCTCCTATGAAATTTTAAGTCAAGAAGACTATTCAAAGCTAAATATTAGGTAACATCTGTTAAATAAATTACAAACCCGTCGGTTCAGTAATATTTACAGAAGCGGCATTAACTCACCCTTAGTTCTTCCATTCGCATTCTTAATTAATGGTTAATTAGTGCGGAAACATAGGTGTTCATTAACATATGTTTTTTCTTGTTTATAACGCCACGATGACAGTTATGGATCGTTTGTTTCTTTGTCTGTTTGCGGCTCGACTATAAAATTGAAATAAATTATGTAAGGATAGCTAAGGGTCTGGCAATTGAGTTTTTTAACCTTCAACAAAAGGTAAGAATGCATTCTTTATTTATAGGTAATGATATGAGCGTGTAAGTCAGTTTGTATTTTGTTTATGTGTTTGTACTGGATAGATAATTATCGAATTTCTTTTGTATTTTTTGTATGATGGTTGGCCAATATTATGAGTCTCGAATATAGTCGTGTAAGTTAATACAAACACACACATACACACATTCAAAAAAGCTGATCCCTGCCAGGACATATCTAAGCATTATACAATAAACTCAGTACGTAAATGTATCAAATTGTGACGTCGTTATGACATATACCTAGCAGTGCTCCATCTTTATTTTCTTTTATCTAGAGATGTAAGTAAGAAAAAAGGTAAAATTGAAACAAAAGCTAGCTAAGCTTGTAAATTGTCATTAATTCATTGTTATCGGCAAGATGTGAATAATTTCATAAAATTGAATTAGTTATAATAACAGTCAATACCGTATCTATATAATTTTCTACTGTGTTCTAAATCTACGAGTTTTTGGTCACTTAAACGATTATCTATTAAGCTTTATTTTTATTCTCTTGCTAAAGGAAATTAAATCACTGATTTCACTCCAATTTTTGATAATCTGTTTTTATAAGATCTCCACGTTTTGCGATTCTAGGAAGCTTATCTAACGAGATTTAAGTGAGTTTGACTGGTAACTGCGATTTATTCCATTAAATAGAAGGAAAGCTTCAGATGCTCGTATGTATTTATATTACTGTGCTCACTCTGCCTACCTTGTAAGTAGACAATCTAGGTTCATATGTCATGTCTTCTGTAAAGCTTTGCTTTCTCCACATTCATGACTTTCTTAATACAAACAAACAGGTACGGTGAATTTTAACATCTTCTTCATACTTGTACAGTACCCGATATAAAGAGAATTTTAAAAAATCGCAAAAAACCTGGATCATATTATGATTCATGCTGAAGTAAATATCTAAAATTAAAAGTCTTTGTTAGAATTTCGTTCGATTAAAATGTAGGTACCTACTTTTTAAACTGGTATTATGTCTTAACATGTATGTGTAAAGTAAATACAAATGAATATCGCTGCACAAATCTTCTATACATAATAATCCAGAAATACCAACATCTGTGCTCATCTCACAATTTTTTGTCCATGTTGGTAATCGAACCCAAGCCTCATCAATTACGTAGGGTCAAAACGCTAGGCAATTCGTAAAACAGGTTTCGTATCTTTAAGCTTTAGCTGAGTAAGGTTTGCATAAGTAGTGTAACTGAGAAAGTAACGGAATATCGCTGAGGCGGTCGTTAGAAGGAAATCCGATTTTGGTATCAATAGTTGTTTCGAAAATACAATGTATATAAAAGCAAGTAACAAGGATCTACTTAGCTTTTGATTTAGTTTTGCTCAATTAATGTCTTACCGTGAAATGCTCTAAAACGACTCAAGTCGCTTGCCCCGCCTGGTACACTCGCATGCATATTCGAGAATTAAAATATATTTATAATGATCTATGTAAATTTTAGCCTCAGTGATAAATTTCTGAAACGTCTCGCCCAAGATACCACCGCATGTCCTATTTCTACCGTAAGAACGTTATTATCTATACTAAATACCATAAAACCTTGCTCGGATTTAGTGCTACAGAGTGCCGCAAAAGCGTCAGCGAATGTCACTGTCGTGCTTGGTTAGGAGGGTAATGTGGTTGATATTTTTGTGTACTATTAGTACTCCTAGACAAAAAAATCGGTAAACTTGTAATAACCATATTTATGAAATGAAAATAAAAAAAATTTGTTACTTTTAAAAAACTTTTCGCTGTCGGTAATTGTGTTGTTATAAAGTAAATATTATGTTAAATCATTTTCCACATATTTACAAGCTAAATCTTTTTTATTATTGTATTATCATATATAAAATAGCTATCTTGTAATATTAATTCATTTATTCTCGCTCTTTATAGTTTAAGGAGGATTTCTAGAAAAATGTAATATTAACATCTTGACATGGGGTTGTTTCCTTAAAACTAAGATATGAACTAATATTATAAGAAAACCCTATCGATATCAGTAAAGTATTCATAGCTTTGAAAAAGAGTTTACGAGATGTCTGTCGTAATCCTAGATTCCTTGAAAACTTCAATTAAAAAAAAAAACTACACAAACATAAACTGTAATAATGGTTACAAACTTTCTGAATTTTTCCGAGAAAAGAACACTGGCAATTTTGATATAAGAAAAATATGTATCATCACGCCAGCTATCTTCCGGGGATTTAGAGGGAACAGAACGTCTATAGATTTTACAGTTTACACGATTCCCTGGTTTGAGGTTTACGAGATGAATGGAGAGCCCATCGCCACAATTTAACGGTTTGGTAACGGTTGTCGCCTACTTGTAGCATTAACCTGGACCGACAGCTTTAAGTGCTCATTCGAGACATTGGGGTCGTAACACATTTCTGCCAGAATCTGAGCTACTACTGAGATTTCCAGAAAAACCTCGAAAAACATTTGTAAACAGAAATTAATCTAACATTTGCATACGATTGTACATTTTCGTTCCCTCGGCTGTGTATTGACTGAAAGCTTCTCGGCAGATAGTAAAATCGGCGTTACCAGACGCCGGCGACTGAAGTCTTAACTTTATGTCCGGCCGATACTCGGTACTGCTCGTTCTTTGTAACGGTGTTACCGATAACTTTGTTCACACTAACTGCTGTAGGGCGGGGCGCGCCAGTACTGGGAATCGCTTAACTAATTTAAATGTGGCGTTGGTGTATAAATCCCTTTATATTTAATATGTCTTTTAATGGAATATTTTTATAAATATATTTCTGATAACTAGTTATAATATTCGCCATTACTCACTATCAACACTATCGATCTTTTATCTTTTATTTAAAGTTTGTGAGGAAGTTTTTACTTTTTGCTACCAATGAACCGCCAAACCATAAGACCGCCTTTGCATAGGTATTTTACGTGTAAGAAAGTTGTTTTAACTTTAAATTTTAAAATCTATACATATAATAAAATCGTAGGAAAGTCAATGTGTGTCCGGGGTAAACTCAAAAAGTACTGCATGGATTTACTTCGAATTTTGCATTAATATTACTAACAGGTTGGGTCAACATATAGGTTACATGTTATCACGCTATCACCTACGGGGGAGGAGCTGTGCGGAGTAAACGAAGTCCGCGCGGACGAAGTCGCGGGCAACAGCTAGTATTACAATAAAAAAAGAAATATTACATTGTATTTTAATATCGTAGACGATCCAAAAACTATGTGTCTTTTATCTATATACTAGCTAACCCAGCAAACGCTGTTTTGCCATACAAATTACTTGGTACTTGAGAGAGGGTAGGGTTAATTGAGATAAAAACTATCCTATCTTTTAAGTTGAACCAAATTGTAGATATCTACAAAATTTCAGTGAAATCGTTTCAGTAGTTTCGGAGTTTATCGCGGACAAACAACGTCACTGTTTTAAGATAATTGCGCAATCGGTAGAGTTTGAAATTTAGCATAGTAAAAATTTACAATGCGGAGGACTGCAAAAACCTCACATTTTTAAATACAATGCATTTGAAATACATTCAAATAAAATTAAACATTACACACTATATTTACGTAACATACATGATAATATACGCATGTGTATACTATTTTCTATACGGGTAAAGCCAGTTGTCAAACTTAAAAGGTTAAAACTTTTACTGTTTATAGTCTATGGTCGAATTTCGGCCATGGGCAATTGCTAGTTTAAATCATAGCGCCAAAAGTGTTCTATAAACTATCTATTTTCATTTTACAATATAGAATAGCAAATAAGCAGATAGATCTCTTATCGGAAAGAGACAACCATTGCCTAAAGATATCAAAAATGTTAATGTTCCTTTACAATCCGTGTGGAGGGATGGTAATGCCATAATATGGATAACACTATCGGCTATCTTATGGTCCAAACCGGAATACGACTGTGACAAACAATAATGCTACCACGGCAGGAATAAGTAATGTAGCTGTCCCAAACACGGGCAAGACGTTGCGGATCTCTACCACTTAATAGTTACTGTGGTAATAAAACATAACCCAATCGTTCCCCTTACCTACTGCTACGTAGTAGAATGACAGATAGTCAAGGGCGGATCCAGCTTTCGGTTCAGGGGGGTCACATATTTGAGGTTCAGTCAAGATAGGCTCAAAACCTTACCTAGTCACAATAAATCAATACTTAGACACCTGCCTGGGGGGGTCGTAAACCCCATAATCGCCCTTCTGCATCCGCCCTTGCAGATAGTTTCCTTAGTTTTCTTAAAGTAAAGCCGAACCAACACGGAAAAATTCTATAGTAGACTAGCTGACCCGGTAAATGTTGTATTACCATATAAATCGTTGAATTACTCATATCGCTATTAAAAAATAGGGATTAATAGTAGATGGGTGAAATTTTAAGGTTATAGGTGAAAATGGGTAAGGTTAATGGTTAAAAAATGGGTGAAAGTAAAGGTAATGCCACATTATAAAAAATAAAATTAAAAAAAGTTGTCCAAAAATAAAAATAAAATTAGCGTAGACCACCCTTATCACAAATCGATAACAACCTTTTCTTAGAATATTCATATAAAATTCCATCAAAATCGGTCGAGCCGTTTCGGAGGAGTATGGTAACTAAAACTGTGACACGAGATTTTATATATTAGATAGAGATTATATTATAAGTCATATTTGCCTAACTTAAGATTATTAAATCACGTGTCCGATTTTCTCAGAACCCTTAATTGCGCCATTACGTAATATGGCGGGCGGTATTAATCAAGCTGACTACTGACAACTTGCGTAGAGCGGTAACGCCTACGTCTTAAATGATTGCTACCCTTATTGCTTTATTTGGCGTGAGAGGCGAATCGAAACGTGGGTAAATAGAGAGGGTTTATTTTTATATTCTCATTTAACGATGCACGTTGTAAAAGAAAGTTATAAGGAGAAACATTTTTTAAATTATTTAGGACATACCGTCTAAATTATCTACTCTGTTGGGCTCGACTTCTTTTAAATAATTATTCATCTCTTATTATTATGATAAAATACACTCAAATTGCATTTCAAAAGTGTAGAACCTTTTGAACTTGAATTGATTTGATGAAAAATACTAGTTGATAGAGATACTCACTGCTTTTTATAAAAGGTTACACTCGGGACGTATTGTACCAATAAATATCATGAAGTAATTCCTGAGTATCATTAACCTCCTAGCAACCAAATATATCGTATATAAAGATATACACTCATTGGCACGAACCACACCCGCGGGCAAAGTGGTGACCCCGCCGTGATTTGAACACACGACCGATCGATCGATCAGGAGATTATCAACCTCCACAGTTACTTAAATAAAAGTAGACGTCACTTTGACAATAGTTGACCCGCTGGTTCTAATACTAAGTTCTTTAGTGGTATCGACCTGCGGCGCTACAGTAGTCATCCGACGTGATCACCACCCTCACAGTATCTTAGGTGAGAGCGCTTCATAAACCTACATAAACCGGTTTAAGCCTAAACCATGCAATTGTACGTCACGCACAGTGCAGACTAAAATTGAGGGTGGCGAAATCAAAGGAATATTTAAAAACTCTCTATAAACCGGTTTATTGATCTAAAACCCTTATAAGTTTGCTCCATAAGGAAAACAGTTAGTTTTTAAGGTTAAATTAGAGCCAAACTCTTACAACACGCTCGTTATTTACTTGCGCTTGATTAAGGTCGGCAACGCAACTGCAAGACCTCTGGTATTGCGGATGTCCATAGGCGGCGGTGATTACTTACCATCAGGTGCATCTCCTGCTCTTTGCCTCCTTTTTCATAAAAAAAGGTTTGAAAATAACAAGCTTTGAGTAAGGGGTAAGGTTTAGTCTCCTTAGTAATAATGAACTGTTTCACTTCCATCACAACTATTATGTGATAGAAGTCTGTAACATCACAGTTGGTTTTAATACCACCGCTTTACTTGTTTCTCTAAAAATTTCAATCATGCTACAAGTATGGAGTTATTGTTTTGAGTCCTCTTTGAAAAATAGACAATCTGCAATTTTAAGATAGTAAACAAGCAAATGGCTCTTCTGATGAAAAAAAAGAGAAACCATCGCCTGTAGGCACCAAAGATGTTAATGTTGCTTTGTTATCCATGCGGTGAAGCATTAGTGTCACATGCATACGTCTACCGGCTACCTTACTCCAAATCGGTACACGACTATGACAAGAATTGACGTTATTGCGGCAGGAATAGGTAAGGCGGTGGTACTGAAACGATATTGTAACACCTCCTTGGTATTACAACTATTAAGTTTGGCCACTTGTCAACTTTTGAATATTGATAGAGATTATTGTTCTAATAATGTGTAGTTACAAAGAAAAAACAATTGAATGTAATGAGTAATGAGAGACGGACGTCTAGCCTCAATAAATGAAAGTATTTAAATAGTTTTTATTATTCTAATTCAAAATAAAATTATCTAGCACCGGTATCAAATTTGAAATTACTCGCTGCAAGAAAGTAGTCCCCTGGAGATCATTAGAGATCTCTACAGTGCCACAGCGTTTTTGAGTCGCGCTGACCTCTCAGCGCTGACGATCGTAGTCTACATACATCAGCATTGATCGTCAGCGATCAGCGTGCGGTTAACGTGATATTAAACCAGCCTGAAATCAATTCGTTAATTTTAGAGTTATGGCTATAGGTACAAATATTTGAAGCTTGTTTATTTTTTTATTTAAATAACCTTTATTTAGTTCTAGCTTAATACATAAAATACTGATAGTAAAAAGATGAACATTACTGCTTTAAATTTTAAATTTATTTTAACAAAAATTATACATTTTTCTATAAATTGTAACTTTACTCATAAGCTGTCAGTGATATTTAGAGGCAGTTGCATGAATGCATGCATGGTACAATTAAAGTTTACATTGCGGAAGACTGCTGAAAACTAATATTTTTAAATTAGAAACATTACAAATAAATTTAATTAGTAAAAATAAACATTACACACATTGTATTTATGTGACTACTACTACACTACACAAATGTAGATATACTATGCTATTTCCTTTACGGTTAAAGTTGCTTGTCAAAAATAAAATAGATTTTATTATTTAGTCTATGGCCACAATAACGGTTTCGGCCACGGGCGATCCATCAGGAGACCCATCTGCTTGTTTGCTATCTTAGGATACAAAAATAAATAAATGTTATATATTATTATTTGTCTTAAATGTGTAGGTATATCGTAATAGATCATATCGTTACTGTTTTATTTATTTGTTAATTTTTAATTGGGATATAATTAAAAATTAACTTGATGGTAAACGAATATTATAATATTATAAGTTTTTCTGTGTGGGATGCACTAAAAATGTATAACTCCTAAATACTGTATATATACTTATATGTACAACTAATCCTTTGCTTTGCTGACACTGAGACTGCCGATGGCGGCGTGTCTGCTGCAATGTGGAAAAAACGAAACGAAACAAAAGATAACAGCTCACACGACAATAGTTGCAAAATAGTTAACAGGTATCAGTCACAAATCGCAATTCTGTTTTCAAAATATTTACAACGAGTTGATTTTAAGGGATTTTTCCAATTTCCACTGGCCATATCACATCCACTCCAATGACTAGCCGCCATTTTTTCCATTCACCGCGTTATTGAAAACGCAACTGAGTGACGTTTTATTAACTAACGTGCGATTTACGAATCCGGTATATTTTTTATATTTTTTGGCAGTCGAGAAACAGAAATACGGGAGATATGGTAGTCGCAAATGAAAGTCAAACGTACAAGGCAAACGTTTTGCTATACATGTCTTTATCATCGTGACTACTAGGTGGTAGAGTTCTGCAACGATTCGCCCGGGTATTTGGTACCACCGTCTTACCTATTCCTGTCGCAATATCGTCATTATTTGTCATTGTTGGGTTCCGGTTTGGAGGGTAAAGTAGTCGGTAGACTTATGTATGTTGTATATATCACACCATTTGGTTAGCAACGCACCATTAATATCTTTGGTCTCTATGAGCGATGGTCTCTCTTTTCATTTGCCCGTTTGCTATCTTATGATGTATATATAAAAAGTTACATTAATTTAACAAAAAGGTTCCAACTTAATTTAAGACCTTTGATTACTTTGAATTAAAGTGTTGAAAGAATGCCAGACAAACGATTAACAAAATATGTAGATGGATGTATCTATCGATGAAGACCAAGATTGACGTAATCAAATTGCTCGAGGTCTGACTTCTGTCTGAAGGCAGTGACAAGAGTCTTCGTAATTGACGTGTTAGCATGAAGAGAGTTATGAATGTAGAGAAAGCAAGGCAAGTCTGTCTGGATCCTGATGTATGGCACTCCTTTGTTTCTGCCTATCCAGTAAGGGGTTTGGCGTGAAGAAGTGTATGCAAGTATGTAAATTAAGTTTTCCAACTTCTATCGACATTTTTATGAAAAACTAGCTGTTGCCCGCGACTTCGTTCGCGCAGACTTAGTTTACTCCGCACAGGTCCTCCCGCGTAAGTGATAGCGTGATAACATGTGGCCTATATGTTGACCCGACCTATTAGTAATATTCATGCAAAATTTGAAGTAAATCCATGCAGTGCTTTTTGAGTTTACCCCAGACATACATTGACTTTCCTACGATTTTATTATATGTATATGAGATACACAATTTGCCATGTCAAGCATGTCAAGCAGCTTGTAGAATCATAAGGGCAACATGTAACTAAAGAAAGAGGCTATTCAAATTAGAAACCGAAATTTGATTTCCAACATAGGCATTTGACATAAATAACTATATTTGCGCAATTATCATAAAAGTTTTTTCTTGTGCCTAGCGTTTATGAATTCAACATTAAACCCTATTGGTTTAAGTTTATTTTGTTTAATAATATACTTACTTACTTGTAATGGCCTTATTTGTGTCGTAATATTTTTAACCTCCTGCTACGTATGTAGATAAAGAAGTTACTGATTTTGCCTTGATTTTCGAAAATCGAGTTTTCTTCAGATCACCACGTTTTGAGGTCCTGCGAACCTTTTCTGGCTATTTCACGATGACTTCAGTATGTCTATATGTATGCGTGTGTGTTAACATCTTTTATATTTTGAATGGCTTGACCGATCAAATCGTGGCTGATGACATTCGATTGGGTTCTGCCTATCGCGGAATGAGCGGAATTGTGTGATTTTGCTCATTCGGGTAAAACAGTAGCTTTATTTATATATTAATTAATGCGTGAAGGAAAAACTTTATACCCTACTTAAGACAATTGGTCCCGCCCCGCCAAACCGCCCCATTGGTCAAGTGTTTAGCGACCCTGACTACGCAATCGACGGGGATCGGGTTTGATCCCCGACGAATTATTAAATATATTCCAGTATTTATATATGTATTATATATGTATTTGTATGTATTGGTATCGTTGACTAACACCCATAACACAAGCAAATAATTTGCTTACTTTGGAGTTAGATCAGTAAGTGTAATTTGTCCCGTGAATATTTACGGGTAAAAACGGCAGTTGGTATATTCTTCAAAGGGACCCGGACCAATATGGGGGCCTTTTTTAAATTTGGAAACTTCCCCATATTACATAATATTCATTTACTTTTATTAGTTTCTTAAGACAACATTGTCACTTATATTTTTATACAAATGTGTTAATTAAGCAAATTATGTTTTATTTAAATTTTATACTCATTTTTGTCCTTCTGCAAATTATATACAATTGCAAAAAGTTGCTTAATCTCCAACTAATTATAATATTCTCATTATAAAGTACTTTTTATAAACGGTATTATCATAATTACTGGTGAGTTTCCATCCTTATTATGTTTTTAATTAATAGTTTACATAATGATAATATTTTTATTTCAACTGTCATGTTTAACTAACGTTATATATCGTAGTTATATAAATTACTCTTGACCTTGTCTTCTTACATTTGCAATTTGATAAAACTTACCTAATAATGATAATTTTATACTGCTACTGTTTAATCAAAAAACAACTGGTATAAATTCAAAATATAATGAAAATTTTAATGTATAATTGCATGCAGCATAGAAATATCGGAAAAGACTATGAAAACTATTGAGGTTATAGTTTGAATGTATCTATGAAGCCATTAACAGCTAATGATCTTTATGCTGAAAATGTTTTAATATTTTTACTTTATACAATATATTTTTGTGATGTGACTATTATGTAACTTATTAGTTGTTTCATAATCCTAATTATCAATTGTCATAATATTATTCATTATAATAATCTATACTTACATTGTTTGGTTCTAAGCAGAAAATTCCTTAATAATAAATAGCAAGTCAATTATTTCAGACTTTTTTTTACAAAAGTGGTTCATATTCTACGTTAATGAATAAAGTAAATAGTTACTATTTTATATCATAAGATAGCAAACAGGTAGATGGGTCTCCGGATGAAAAGAGTCAACCATCGCCTATAGACACCAAACTTGTTAATGGTGTGTTGCTATCTTGTAGTGAGGTCTAATGCCACATGTATGAGTTTAGCGGCTACCTTAACACGACACTGACAAGCACTGACGCTTTTGTGGCAGGAATAGGTATGGCGGTTGTACCAGACCCAGGCGAGTCGATGCAGAACATTTCCACTAAGTCGTTACATTGGTAGTGACGCGTATCGGTCGCCTTTTACGCATACATGGCAGAACGGCAGTTAGCCGGCCGGCAGTTAGTCAAAGGGGCCCGGACCAACACGGGGTATAAACTAACGAAATTATAAAGGAAATGTTAACATAATTAAAATTACTATTTATTCAATATGTAAAATAGATAATTAAAATGAAATTATAAATAAAATATTAGCACAAGCAAACACTTTGGGCTCAAACTGGATGTCGGTGATCTGCGGCGCGGCGGCGAGAGTGGCGAGAGCGCTCTGACACATTGTCCGCCCAGTCCGCCGTTGCGCCGCTGTCTTCCAGTTCACTTCCATAACAACCTCTGTGTTAGATCGCGCCGCTCTCGTCACCGCGCCGCAAATCGCATAAATCCAGTTTAAGCCCTTTAAGTACCAAGGGTATATTAAGAAAAAAATGTCTTATTATATTAAGAGAAAAAGGTCTGATAACGGGACACTGCCCAATGAATATGTGCACACCATAAGGTTAACTGACAGAACTCTTGGGTATGTCTAAACTCTAATACACTATGTGCTATATGAGTTCTTTAAAAGTGGTGACATAAATAGAGAGCTTTTTAAGCATCCCGTTAAGATGCCAGATCTCTAGAATGAGCTGGGTTGATAGTCATATCCAGTGTATTTTTACGCACTACAGCACGTAGTGTGGCTAAGTTATAATATGGTATCATAGAATCATGGTAGGTGGAATTCACTTAACGTTTATGACGTTCTGTTTCACACAGTTACCAATTAGTCGATTGACTAGATGGGTGATTATCTTCATAGTCTCATTTTCTTGATGGTGATTACCGCTAACTCAACAATCTGACAATACTCGGAAGCCAAAGATACCAAAGATCCCCCTGTTCGTTCCGGGCTGCTTTGATGAATAGGCCAACTGCCGTTCTGCCAGGCATGTCGTAAAAGGCGACCGATTGGTTATGCGAGTCGTTACCATCGTGGCTACTAGATGGTAGAGTTCTGCATTGTCTCACCCGGGTCTGGTACCACCGCCTTACCTACTTCTGCCGCAATAGCGCCAGTGCTTGTTACTGTTCCGGTCTGTGTTCCGGTTTGGAGGGTGAGGTAGTGGTAAACTTATCCATGTGGCATTAGACCTGGCCACAAGATAGCAACGCACCATTTACACCTTTGGTGTCTATAGGCGATGGTTGACTCTTTCCATTAGGAGACTCATCTGCTTGTTTGCTATCTTATGATATATAAAAAAACTATACCAAAATGTTAATGGAAACTTTATAATGGAATTATAGCCACATGCATAAGTTTACTGACTACTGATTTTGTTAAACTCTTGTACTGTTTTACAACTAAAAAGTTATATATTTTGGAGCCAAGTGGTTTCGCCTATTACAGCATCATCAGATCTTTTAGTTTATATCTGGTGTAGGTACTTGTATTTAGTTATTGTCTTTGCGTGTGTAATGTTTAAGTGATGTGATGCTCTAAATTAAATGCCTTGATGATGCTATAATAAGCGAAACAGTTTGGCTTTAAAATAAGTAAATTTTTAGTTTTGAATCAGATTTTAGTTGTGAACCGGTATAAGTGTTTGACAAAATCAATACTATGCAGTTTCACCAAGTAAAGTCGAGGGAAATCGTTTTTAGGAAATCGGGATTTTTTTTTAAATATTTCTCCGTAAAATATTAAAATTTTAATTTTGGCTGAATTATGAACACTGTGCTCGCCTGTAAGGCTGTTGTTGTTCCTGTGAAGCACTTCAGATTGTTAACTATTGTTATTCAGAGCTACGCTCGCCCTACAAGATTATCGGCTCAACGATTATTTTTTTTGATTTTTTATTTTTATATTTTATTACATTTTTTTACAATTTATAAATTACAATATACAATAAATTACAATTTATATTTTATTGATATTAAGATAACTCTTCCAAAAATTTCAATATGATTTCTAAAGCAATAACAAAGAAAGCATCAACAATGACGATTATGAAAGAAACGTCTTAAAGGTCGAACGGTTTCACAAATCCCATAAAACCATTTAGCTCCCCTTCCAAAGCAAACATATCCCCACGACCGCACGACACAAACGCGATAAATAGTTGTAATTCACGAATATCGCGTTATATAATAACGTATCGCGTTACTGACGCCGTCCGATAATACGTGGCACGCGCCCGCTTATGAAATTCGATGTTGTTTGATTAATAGAATATAAATTTTGCAGAGAGGTTACTTAACGCATCTACTAACTCTAAGGAAACATATGAATTACCAATACTAACGGTTGTTAATAGACTTTAATCTTTATTACAAATTGGAATTTCTTTATGTACTGTTCCTTAATAAATAATAACTAGAGTATGTGCGCGTTAAGAATGCAGTGAGTCATCAGTGCAACGTGATTTGATTGGCCCATTATACAACAAATATGATTTGATGTTATGGGCCAGCGGATAACAATAACCCACTGCATTTTTAACGCAAACTTGAGCCGCGCAACTTTGACTACAAGAAGATTAACATGTCATCGATATCGTTTTTCAAACAAACTTTCATTTGATCAAATTGGGTTATTTCAGGACTTAAAGAATTGATTTTAAAAAAAGTTAGCCAATGTTTGTATCCGGATCTTTAACTATCTACTTGCTAAATTTAATCAAAATCTTTTTTAAGCTATTGCATAGCTTCTATCGCGGGCCTTAAGCGTGGAGACCGAATCCAGAAATTCCGTAACGAAAAAACCTAACACCCCCCACTCCGACCGACATCCATTCCATCTATCGATAAATACCAGAACTTTTAATGACTTTTTGAAATATCACGCTTGTCTCTTTAGTTCACCAACCCGCCTTTAGGTGGTATTGGTTGTATTGGAAAACTACCGTAGTTATATATATAATTGTAATTGCATAAGTTGATAAAAAATGCTATTCAATAGCTTTACCGCGGCAGTCTCCGAGTGCCACACGTCTTTTTTTTATATACCATTAGATAGCAAACAAGCGGATGGACCTCCTGATAGAAAGAGAAACCATCGCCTATAGACACCAAAGACGTTAACAATGGGTTGGTATCTGTCGGCGTCCGAAGAAATCCGTAGATGGTAATGCCACATGCATAAGTCTCCTGCCTGTTCCGATTTGGGGGGGTAAGATAGCCATCTTACCTCACCAAATCGGAACAGGACAGTGAAAAGCATTGACACTATAGCGGCACGAATAGGTAAGGCAGTGGTACCGTACTATATACTCGGGCAAGACGTTGCGGAACTCTACCACCTAGTAAAGTTTTTAGATTCTTTTTGCGACTATTTTTGACCAGTAAAGAAACTGCATAAAAAGTAGCATAAATGTATGTATTTTGTTAAAACAATTTTTTGTCAACCTAAAAGACTACCAACTACTACTACCAACAAATAAAGATGAAATAAGATTAACAAGATGTCATTTTTATTGGTGCAGTAGCTGTGCCTGCGACTTCCTCCACGAAGGAAAAAAATAAAATAAAAGTAGCATTCATCAGCTATCTGCCAGTTAAAGTCCCATCAAATGGTCGAGTAATTTCAGAGACCAGCCAAAACAAACAACATATAGACAAACATAAATTGTAAAAAAATATATTTTGGTATATGTTCCGTATATAGGTACGTCCATAAGCATTTAGTAAAAATAGGTTATTTTAATATTACAAACAGGCAGTCCAATTTTATTTATTTGCGTAGATGTATGAAAATTTTAACATTTTTTGTTGTTATGATAAGTTTAAAACTTACTACAGCACATTTCTTAAATTTGGCATGATTTTCTAAATGCATATTTTTGTCGGGCTAAAACGTTATAAGTATGTTTAAAAATAATAAATTGCCTATTAAAACCACTTCTAAGATATATAGAGTTGATTACTAATATAAAATAAGAAATTAAACATAGATATTTTGATTTATTTGCTATTACAATTTCCATTTTATATGGTATATGGTACATGATGGATGGATGTTTATTGAATAACAAACATCCAAAATCACGCAAAAACTACTAAACGGATTTTAATGAAATTTGACACACAGGTAGATAATGACCTGGAACAGCACATAGCTTACTTTTTATCTCGAAAAAAATAGGTGATCCTGCGGAATTTGCCAAAAAATTTTTATAATGCAGCTAACTGCACTCTGCAGCTGGTACTGTAATATTTATTGAATCTATTAATGTGCTTTAAAGTATCATTTTCTCACCACCAAAAGAAACGTGGTATCGTTTAATTTGTATATTATTAAAAAATAACGATTTCCGGCTACTTAATTATATTTTAATATTTTTAATTAGTAATAGTTACAACGTATATGTTTATTGAGTTTTAAGTACATATATACGTAATAGTCATAAATACGTAAAACATAAGTTAAATTTTTATATTAATTCATAAAATGTTTGTTACATGAGTGCTCTGATGGTAAAAAGATACAACCATCATCTACAGATATCAAAAACTGTTACTGGTGCGTTCTATCCGTATGAGGGTATGACTACCTTACTGTATGACATAACTCTGACGGTATGACATAACTCTATCGGCTACCTTACCCTCCAAATAGGTACACGACTATAACAAGTATTGACGCGATTGCGGCAGGAATAGGTAAGGCAGTGATACCGAAACGGTGCCACCGCCTAACCTATTCCTGCCGGTAGGTTGCGGAACTCTACCATCTAGTAAACCATTCTACCAATCTGTTTTTAAAAGGCAAACGGTTGGCTACACGTTTCACTATAATCATGATTATTAGGTGTAAAATTTTGGAATACGAATGACCAGTCAGTGGAAACTGGAAAGAAAGCCAGTGGTACCAAATACCTGGGCGAGACGTTGCTAAGCTCTACATCCTAATAGTCATATTACCCTCTAAAATGTAACATAACAGTAACAAGTACTGATGCCATCGTAGCAGGAATAGATAAGGCCGTGGTACTAAATCCGGGCGAGACGATGGAGACTGTCATCTGTAAGAAAATATAATAAGAAATATACAGAAAACTTTAATTACGCAGCTGACTGTGGCATATTGACTTAATAAGTAAAAAAATATCACTGGAAATTTTATTTACTTAGTTAATAGGTGTTAGTTAACAATTACTTTATTTAATTAATTAATTGGTCTAGCGGACCAGCGTTGGCGTTGACCACATGAGGTCCCTGGTTCGATTCCCGGGTCGGGCACAAACAAAGTGTTTTTTCAGTTTTCTGAGAAACACAAAGTTGCCCGGGAATGGAAAGTGCCCGGTTAGCGATAGGCTTGCCACCTATCACATTTGTGGGACCAAGTATCTTCGGCTAATCGTGGGTGCACTTGTTGTACCTCTGGCTACCCCTTCGGGGATATGGACGTGAAGATATTTTTAAAAAGCGGCGATTGGAATCACCATTCATTTTGCCAACCGATAAACCAATCAATCATAGTAAAACAAAAAGTCTATAGATATTCGGTATAGTCTGTCTACCGTGCGTGATAATTTTATTTAATAAGGATCTGATTCCAGAAATATTTATGCTCATTACACAAATGCTTGTCGCTGTCCGGATTGTTACGAAATATCCGCATGGGTTTTTCCAAAAGGATGCAACTTAGAGACTTTCAAGGAAAGAGCTTACTCATTCTTAAAAGGCCGGCAACGTAACTGCAAGACCCTTGGTAGTTGTTTATGGGTGGCAATAATCACTTATTATCAGGTGAGCCTTCTGTCCGTTGGCCTCCTCTTCTATAAAAGAAAATTCTGAGCCACACCGATTGCGTAGTTAATCTGCGCTAATCAAACACAAGTAAAATGAGGTGCAGGTGTCACTTTAACTGAATTTTGATTTTTTAGTAACATAACAACATAGGTATCAAGCATATAAAAATTTCTATACACTGTCCACACTCTGCGTAACAACTCTTTGAGCGTTTCTCGTTAAGTGTAAACTACCCTTGTAAAAGTCAGCGTGAATAGAGCTAATCCTTATCACGACAGAGGGTTAGAGTGAATCAATTAAAGATAAGCAAATATGCTCCATTGTACTCTCCCAGGATTGAATTTGTTGGTGTGAGAGAGGAAATTAACTTTTGCCGGATAAAGCGATCAGTCATTTGACTGACGTGCCCTTTACTTATTTCTAAAGTAAATTATTCGAATTGTTTTACAGATTTATAGCGACTATCAAGTTTTTAACAGTTACAAATCAGTCTTTTGTGTTTTATTTCTTATAGTATTCGATAGCAAACAAGCAGACGGCTCTTTCGATGGAAAGAAAAACCATCGCCTATAGACACTAAAGATATAAATAATGCGTTGCTATCCGTAGATGAATGGTGATACCATATGCATAAGAATAACCGGCTGCCTTACCCTCAAAACCGGAACTTAACAATGGAAGCATTACGGAAGGAATAGGTAAGGCGTTGGTAACATCAATCCATATAATGTCCGCTAAGCGGATGTTGCGGAACGCTACCACCTAGTTAGTAGCGTGACTACGTGGTAGTGACACATGTAGCCAATCGTTTAGCTTTTATGAAATGCTTGACAGAATAGCAGATGCCTGTTGTTTGCATATTGGGCTCAGATTATGAGATCCCGGATTCGATTCCTGGATTAGGGTAAGATGTTATTGAAGTATTATTGGGATTATACCCGAAAATCAAAATCTTAGTAGCAGTTCGCAGTCTGAGGTGGTGATAACTTCCCCGTGCTTTAGCACGTACAAATATCGGTTTTGTTTATCGCAAGAAGTAAGCGGTATTAGTTATCAGGCCGGTAAAACGCGGCGATGGATAACATTACCCATCCTACTTAACAACGAAGCAGTGATCGTGGTAAGTTGGAAAGTTTTCCCCCGTGTTGGTCCCGGCTCCTTTGAAGAATAGACCTACTGACACTCTATCAGGTAAGTTGTAAGAGGCAACCAATTGGTTATAAGCGTCACTACAATCGTGACTACTAGGTATTAAGGTTCTGCAACATTTCGCCCGAGTATTTGGTACCACTGTCTTACCTATTCCTGCCACAATAGCGTCAATGCTTGCCGTTGTCGTGTTCTACTTTAATGTAGCCGGTAGACTTATGCAAGTGGTATTGCCGTCCCGTCACACGGATAACAACGTAACATTGTTTATACGAGTCACTACCATCGTGTCTACTAGGTGGTACAGTTCTGCATTGTCTCGCCCGGATTTGGTACCACCGCCTTACCTATTCCTGTCGCAATAGCGTCAGTGCTTGTCACTGTCGTGTTCCGGTTTAGAGGGTTAGGTAGACGGTAAACTTATGCATATGGCATTAGATCTCGCCACAAGATAGCAACGCACCATTATCACCTTTGGTGTCTATAGGCGATGGTTGACTCTTTCTGTCAAGAGACCCATCTGCTTGTTTTATATATTATGATATAAAAAAAATATCTTTATTGTGTATATGCGGTGGTTCCTCTTTTCATCTGGAGAGCCATTTTCTTGTTTGCTATCTTATAATACGAAAAGACGTGAAGATGTTGGAGTACGGTTTACTCTGCTTATACTTTATTTTTACTTTACCTGACCCAAAAATGGAACTCGAAGACTTCAGGTGTTAACCGAAAAGGGTAACCTAGAGTAGATAATCTGTTCGACTCACGTCATGACTTATGAGTGAAGAAAGTCAATATATCGTATCAATATAACATACATCAACAAAACTAACAAATCCAGCAAATAAAATACCAAACAATAATAAATGCCTTAATTCAACGCAGTATTTACTTTTCTCACAAGAGATTACGTCGAATACCAACATCACACAATTAATACATCCACCCACACAAATGAAATTACAATTTATTCGTTTTTTTAATGTGAGAACTTCAAACAATTTAAAGCTTCGGCTTACGCTTGTAAGCTCACATAATTTTTTTATTAATAATAGTAGGTTAATAAAGCTGGGGTAATGGATAGGGATAATAAATGTGGCAGGATAATAGCTGGGTTATTGTTATTAATAATTCGGTTATGAATAATTCAGTGAGGGGTTAGCACTGATATCCGAGTGTGGTCCTGTTTTTTCTTTGTTTAAATCTGTTTTATTTCTTAGGTGTGAAGTTTAATATTACGCGTATTTGTTATTAGTACGGACAACAGAGGAATTATTCACAACATTTTAGATGTTATTTTTTATAGCATATTGTACTCAATGAAAAAAAAAAAAAAAAAAGTATCTTCACGCCCATATCCCCGAAGGGGTAGGCAGAGGTACAACAAGTGCACCCACGATTAGCCGAAGATACTTGGTCTCACAAATGTGATAGGTGGCAAGCCTATCGCCAACCGGGCACTTTCCAATCCCGGGCAACTTTTGTGTTTCTCAGAAAACTGAAAAAACACTTTTTTTTAAAGTGCCCGACCCAGGAATCGAACCCGGGACCTCATGTGGTCAACTCCAACGCTGGACCACTAGACCACAGAGGTGACTGTACTCAATGAAAATGCACAAAATACTTATTTTGGGTGCGAAGAGCCACCATTTTGCAAAAAACCGTTTCGGCATATAATAGAGACGGTAAGTGATTTTAAAAGATATTTAACAAAACATAACATATAAAATCCGGAAAGATCCATACTAATATAATAAATGCGAAAGTAACTCTGTCTGTCTGTCTTTCTTCACTCTTAAGCCACATAACCGATTTGGATGAAATTTGGTGCAAAGATAGTTTGAGACCCGAGAAAGGCCATAGGATAGTATTTATTTCGATAATCCCACGGGAACGGGAACTATGCGGGTAAAAGTTTGGGACTTTAGATATTTTTCCACGCAGACGAAGTCGTGGGCACAGCTAGCTTACTATAAAGTTCCCAATTATTTTTGGCCTTAAGTGCACATTAGCGTAGATATAAGCCGAAACGGATTTTCGCAAAATGGCGGCACTTTCGTCACACCTGATAACTGTTAAGTACTGCTTGTTTCTAGCGATAATTGGGACTGGTAGCTTTGGGTACTCATTCGAGGCACGAGGGCGTTAACCAATTGGACTGTTTAACATCAGCCTGTTACTGACATTTGTATTTTTGAGAGAAATCTCGAAAAATTTCATAATACATTTGGCCAACCCAAGGATAGGACCCGGGACCTCATAATCTGAGCCGAGCAGGCTGACTTATAATCATAGCACAATACATAATCAACGCAATATATATATATATATATATATATATATATATATATATATATATATATATATATATATATATATGTATATATTATACCACAGAGCAAATATATAAATTTATACTGTATATATATATATACATATATATATATATACAGTATAAATTTATATATTTGCTCTGTGGTATAAATAAAATGATAAAAGTATGCCGTTTTGTACCCCTAAATATATTAAAAGTGTTTTTTTTGTTCCATATTTTCATTGAGACCGATTAAGATGTATCCCAAGTCAATGGGTATGTCAATAATCTTCAGCACATACCATTACCTTGACTCGAAGGGCACCTGTCTGGCAATAATTTATAATGTGTACCCACTCGAGAGTGGTGTATGCTCTGTGAAATATTATGTGAGACACTTTGTTTCCATTGTTACTTGTAATGACGTCAATATTTTGTATGTATTATTTAAGTAAGAATGTTGACCTTGTTGCTATTGTCTATGTTGAATGGGGTTAGCCCCATATTGAAAAATAGTTAAAATTTCTTACTATCTTGTAAAAGGCGAGGAATATCTCTTACGTCGTGACAACTAATTAATGGGTTAAGCTCTGCAAAGAGTTACTCAAGTTTGACACACTGTCTTGCCTATTCATTTACTCTCATATTTCGATATAAAAGGTAAAATTTTATGCCATAGATACACCATCTTTTACATAACTTAGAGGTCCACGCCTCGGAAAGCACATAATGCTTTGTCTAAACCGTATGGAAATTGACGTAATGATAATTATTCACATTATGACTACATAACATATTTATTTTTTTATATTTTGCCTACATCACTTACGTTTTCTAAGAATCCCACAAAAATAATAAATTTTAGCGGAATAAAAATAGCTAGTGTGTAAAATCCGGACATTTTTTACTAAAAGTTAAGTGTATTACATTTTAAACATTTTTTCGAACCATTTTTTAAAACAGGAGGACCACAGATCTGAAGCCATGTTTTCTACGTGCGTTTCGGAGTTGGTAAAAGTAAAACCTCTCATCAAATCTTTGATTTTGGGGAAAATACAGATATCACAGGGTGCTAGGTCTGGGCTATGCGCAGGATGAGTGACAAGATGTACTTTTTCGGAAGCTAAAAATGTCTTTGTTTTATTGGCCGTGTGTGAAGAAGCGTTATCATGGTGTAGGAGAATGCGGCTTTCGGGTCATCTTTCGCGAACTTTTTCTAACACCCTGGGTAAACAAATGGTAGAATACCACTCGGCATTAACACTCTTTGATCTTCAAGTGGAATTGTACAGATAGGACCCGTAGCTGAGAAAAAAAACGCGATCATTTTTTTACCAACGTTTCTTGCCTGTCTCACTTTTGCTGGCCTGTTCTCATTTTTAAACACCCATTCACAAGATTGCTGTGTTTTTCGGGTTCAAAACAATAAATCCACGTTTCGTCTCCTATGATAATGTCATAAACAACATTAGAATGTCCGTGATAATACTTCAGTAGCATCTGTGAGTACCATTCCACGCGAGCCCGCTTCTGCTCCGCTATCAGTTCATGAGGGATCCAACGACAACAAAATTTCCAAACTTTCAATTCTTCGTGTAAAATTTTCTGAATTTGGCTCATACCAATCCCCAATAGTCCTTGAATTGTCTCATAGGTAATCCGGGGGTTTTCTTCAATTAACCGCTTAACAGTGGCCACATTATTTTCGTTGACGACAGTTGAAGGCCGCCCTTCATAAAATTCGTCATGTAAAGAAACTCGACCTCTCTCAAATTCAGCATACCATCGCCTCACGGTGCTAAAACATGGTGCTTCTTTCCCAAAAGCATTTTGAAGACAAGCGGCACAGTCTTGCGGAGAAAGAGAACTTTTAAAATCATAAAAAATCATCGCTCTAAAATCTTTTCGCCTTAATTCCATTTTCGTTGCGTACGTAGAACTTTGATGTGTGATAAAAAAACAATTGACAAATCATTTTCCGCCAATTGTTTTTTTATTACTAAGAAGGTTGCAACGTTTTAAAAATATAACATTCGAAATTCAAATAGTTCCGATTAGCTGGAAGTGCAAAACTTTTAGTGTGCCCCATGTATGTATGAATGCTCCAAAGTAAGCAAATTATTTGCTGGTTTTATGAATGTTAGAGAACGATTCTTATACATACAAATACGCATATATAAAAAAAAACTAATCAGCATCATTATTTTATATAAATATAAATTATGAATGGAATTTTCTTTTACGTACGCAAGCACTTTGTTTAGGAGAAATATCGAAGAAGTAGCGAAATATAGTCTGTCTGGATATACATATGTCTGTGTAAATCGTGATGTATGGCACACTTCTCTCTGCCCACTTCGTAAGGAATTTGCCATGAACATATAAATGTATGTAAAATATTCTTTGAAAATAAAATATCGTTCTACAAACCGTATGACAATGAAAATAAGCCCAGCAACTAAATCTCGCGATTTTTCTCCGTCAATGTTAATAATGCGTTGATAACGCGCACGTATTAGCGTTATCATTACCGCTTCGTTGCCACTGGATTTGCTGTACCTAATGTTATGATAATAACGAATGGATTTTACGATCCAACGTATATACCTAAGTACTCAAACAAGGTGAATATCAAAAGCATTACTGAACAATACCGTAGGTGTCAGTTATTTCAGTTCCCAGAAATCCCCACCATTATCAATCTAAAAAACACTTTTTTTTAATATTTTGATTCCTTTATATTATAAGACAGGAAACAAGCTTTCTCTCTCTTGATGGAAAGAGACGTCCATCGCATAGACAACAAAGATGTTAATGGTGGGTTGCTAACCGCAATAACTATAATGCTATTGCGGTAGGAATAGGTAAGGTTGTGGTATCATATCCCCGGGTGAGACGTTGTGGAACTCTACTACCTAATTGTCACGATGGTGGTAACAAGTATATAATCGTACGCTATTTTCAAACTGCCTGGCAGAGTGGCAGATGGTCTATACTTTACAGAGGCGTTTTCTCGGCTTTCGTGTGAGGAAAGGCATGAAGATATGTGGGTGATTCCGTTCTAACTGTGATATAATGTCAGTACCGTGTCATGTCTATTTATAGAATTTATTTATAAATTGTTAGTTTTTTTTGTCGTAAACATTAGAATTTATGAGGTAATTAGTTTAAATCATTTATTACGACAAAAAAACTAACAATTTATAAATAAATTCTAGAAATGGACATGACACGGTATTGACATTTAAGTGATATATTGTAAGTTTTCTGTAAGTGGCAAGTTATATTATATGTATGAAAATAATGTTGAAATATGTTTATTATTTTCCAATAAGTACAAAAATTTCATAAATTAATTATTAATTAACGACCTGTGAGAACAAACAATACAGGACATTGAATATCACAGTTAGAACGGAATCACCCATGTACGTTACAATCACGTTAAAACTTGAGAACGGCTGAACCGATTTGGCTAATTTTGGTTTTGAATTAATTGTTGAAGTCCAGGGAAGGTTTAAAAGGTGAGAAAATATATAAAAAAAATAAGAGTTGTTAAAAAGGCCGAACAACGTTTGCCGGGTCAGCTAGTATTTAATAAATACTGGAATCCAAAATCGCAAACATCCATTCTCATCACATAATTGCTTGTCGCTGTTGGTAATCAAACCATACGCTTATTGATTCAAAGTTAGAACTGCTAACAACTCGACTACCAAGACGGTCAAACTTTATATTACTTATAATAATTTATAATTGGGACCTAAAGTTCCCTTGTCTTCTGGTAGAAAAGCGGACGGTTAATTCTTTATTTGTAAGTTACGAGTACAATTCTATTACTTTCTTATAATTAATAATCGGGACTGAATGCTTTCCTTCAGCCGGAAGCCGGTCAGCCGGTTCGGGCCTAAATTGCGAAATCGCTGGCAGATAATCATGGTTTTTCTTTGTTTTTACTTACAGTTTTATTACTTTTTATGCAACCTACAATCAAGAGTAAAGTTTTTCATGCTGCTGCTGCTGCCAAAACAGCGGACTGGTTATTTTTTTAAAAAAAAAACCCGAATCAACAGGAAAACTTGTTTATCTTTTGCCATTATATTATATACTTAAAACTATTTGCGAAAAGCTTGCCTTGCGGTAACAACAATTAATGTAATTTACACATTTTAGGCGACAGTTAGTAGCAACCACTAATTAACAACAGGTGGTCCTCTCATCGCGTGTTAAACATGACAAATATCAAGCTTGATATCTCAGCGTTCGGAAAGTGGTTCCGCATAAAAAATATCGCTGGGCAAATTACACAAACCGTAAAATAAGCAAATTATTAACTTGTGTTGGTCATTGTTACGAATACATAGAAATATACATATAAATACTTAAATATATTTAATAAACACCTAAACCTAGAAATACAAACGTCTGTGCTCGTCACATAGATGCTTATCCCTGTCGGGAATTGAACTCGATCCCCACCGATCGCGTAATCAGGGTCGCCAACAACTCGATCAACGGGACGGTTAAATAATAATATAATGTGCCGTATTATAATTAGCTATGTGCTCGATATGATTTCAAAAAATATTACCTAACTCATTGGTACCTAACGTAGATATTTGGGGATAAAAGGTTGCTAGAATTAATTAATCTAGAATTAAATTAAAAACAGTATCAGTCCTTACACTGAATATTTTTTATTCTCAGACTAGAGTAAGTATATGTGTCAATTTTATGAACTTCGTTATAACTGTAAACGTGTAATAACGTGCGTAATAATTTGTAAATTTTTTTATATCATAAAACACCAAACAAGCAGATGGGTCTCCTGATGGAAAGAGAAACCATCGCCTATAGACACCAAGGATGTTGATGGTGAGTTGTTATTCAGTTGCCGGGATAGGAATGCCATATGTATAAGTCTATCGGCTACCTTACCTTCTAAACCGGAACACGAGAATGACAAGCATTCACGTTACGGAACTCTACCACCTAGTAGTCACAATGGTAATTACACGTATGCCAATCGGTTTTCCATTACGAGCAGCCTGACAGAACGGCAGTCCGTCTATTCTTCAAAGGAGCCCGGACCAACACGGGAGATAATATTGATTAGTAAATATAGGTGTGTATAATTATATTGTTGGCCTTCAAATAGTGATAAAGTCTTCTTCCCTACAGAGGTCAAAATCATATTGAGTGTCAATGTTGAAAAGGTTAAGAATTACTAGCCTATATAAGTTCATCAGGGTACGGAAGATAATGAACTAGTCCCATACATATTACAAAAAATGTGTATGTTATGATGTTTGTTACTCAATCACGCAAAAACGGCTTAAAGTTTGAATGAAATTAAGCACACAAGTAAATTATGATCTAGATCAGAGCTGTCCAACGTACGGCCCACGAGTCGCATTCAGCTCGCCGCTTGTAATTGTGCGGCCTGCGCAGTCTTTTTAATCCACCGCAACATACTTAAAAATTTACTGTCTTCTAGATGTGATAAATCTCACAAGATAAGCTCGCCTTTTACAGTATTATGTTTTATTTAATAATTTTTCTTAACTGTATTTGTATTTGTGTGTTTTCTTATTTAAAAAGTTGCCTTTGCGGCCCTCCAATCTCATTGGTAATTCATATTAGCCCAAGATGGTATCTGGATTGGACAGCCCTGACCTAGTATACATAATATATATATATATATATATATATATATATATATATATATATATATATATATATATATATATATATATATATATATATATATATATATATATATATATATATATATATTAGGGTGGATCGAAAAAAATTTTTTTTATTTTTTTTCTTAGCATGGGGGTAGAATTTGTAGCTTATAAAAAAAGAATGATTTTCAAAAAAAAAAAAATTTTTTTTCGCAACATTTAGAGATAGCCCACTCGTTTTTTAATAAATTAATGGATCAAATGGACTTATTCTAGCGAAAAAATTTTTTTTCCGTCAAAAATCGTGGAAAACATGAAAAAATAATTGCATATGATTTTTTTTTCACTTACCTTTTACTTTAATACAGATAAAAGGGCTGCTTAATTCTTTATTTTTCGCTTAAGTTACAAAAATAATAGGAAAAAATTTTTTTTGACTTCTGATTTCCATTTGGCTTTCAAAAAGACATTCCACAGATTCTAAAACATCGTTTAAATATTTTAAAATTTTTTAGTCCATTTGATCCATTATTTTATTAAAAAACGAGTGGGCTATCTCCAAATGTTGCGAAAAAAAATTTTTTTTTTTTTAAAAATTTTCTTTTTTTATAAGCTACAAATTCTACCCCCATGCTAAGAAAAAAAAATTTTTCGATCCACCCTAATATATATATATATATATATATATATATATATATACTTGTTATTTCGGAATATTGACTTATTCACTAAACATTTTTATTTACAGTTTTTTTATTTACAGTTTTAGTTTCTAATAAATGTTTACTAGGTATAAAAGTTTAAATATTTTACAGAGTCATTTTAAGGAACTGCAGAACCCTAAAAGTAATTCACGGTGTTTGGTTTGTAAGCCCGGTAGTCGCTAACACCGGTCCCTTACACCTTTTACCCACAGTTCACACGTTATAGCCCGTTTAAGTTAGACAAACATATTGTCTATGATTTGATGTACTAATGCAATGAGTAAACTTGAGCTCGGCCCACCCGCGACGTCCACTGCATTGTTTTGGTTACGAAACTGAGGCCTTTGGTGCATTGAATTTTTTTAAGGTTATCTATATATTAATACTTGAAAGAAAAACGAATTAAAAACTATTAGACTGATTTTAAAAATTCTTACACCTTTAGAAAGATGCATTATCCAGAAGTGACATAGATTACTCTTTAACCGAGTGAACAATGATACTGAATAATTGTTCACGTGAATGAAGTCACGAGTAACTGATCGTTTTAAATAAATTGAAGTAAAAGTGATTTAAAAATTATTTCAATAGCTTGGTGCAATCGAGACTTAGGCATAATTGACCAAACATTACAAGTTGAAAGAATACGATTTTCTTTTGGGATGAGCTTAGGGAATACTATACCGGGATACTGGGTCCAAAAATACCGGAATGCATGCAAAGTAAGGGAGAAATTCCAGTCGAATATCGAATGGGATCCTGCGCGGTATTGAAAAAAAGCGAAAATCACGCGTATGTGTACTCTCTGCACAGCAACATGGAGCGGCCATTTCTGGTATTTCGCTACTGGTTGTATGCAAAGTTAATAACCGTTTAGCGTATGAATTAGTAAATACCTAAATATTTTTGAAAAGCTACTTTCAAAATAATATTTAAATCTGTACTTTCAAACTCTTCTATTTTATTTATAATTTTATTAATATATTTTGTCTTTAAAAGACGTTTATGTAAGTCCCTTCAAAGGTCCAACTAATTCATAAATTATTTGCGAAGACTAATTAACCACGCGGGATCTAGCAAATAACATTAATATAGTTTATTTGTACCTAATAGTAGGGGAGCCCAACAGGGATCTTTTGCATTTACTCGAGCGCGTCAGATTACCATAGGGGAAATACCTACCTCGCATACTATTGAGGCTGTCCACCAAATATAAGTTCTTTATATAGGGTTACTTTTAAAGGTCCAACCGAATTTTCAGAGGCTGTTTAGAATCGATAATATGTTCGATTTATGTAATAAAAAATAATAAAAAAAAATTAAAAAAAAAATTTTTATCCGACACAGAAAACACAACGCATGGATACAATTGAAATTACACAAAAATAATATCTTCGGCTTGTGGAAATTTTCAGATTATATTTTTTCGTTATTCTTATATCATTTCCTATATAATAAAAGAAAATTAATTCAAAACACCGTTTTCCTTGCAACTTTGTAACCCTCCCACTCCCTTACGCTACACTTGAATCGGCAGATTTTCTAAATTTTAGGTAGCAATTAACCCACCATACCTTAATCTGACGCGATTTAGTGTTTCCATGACAAAATTTTTCGTTTAAAACACTTTTTATCTGTAGATTTTTCCCCTCAATTGAAATGAAAAACATTAAATAACCTTTTGTTTTTCCTACAAATTAATCTACAAATAACTACCCATTTAGCATATTGGGCTCCCCTCATATAGTCGACGGGTTTCTCTAAGACGTTATTATTTAAAAATAATTAAGCCACTGTTATTGATTTATATTGTAGATTAAATTATATTGATTATATTGATTATTATTAGTAGACATCTAATGGACGAAATTCAACCATATAATTTTAGTTTTTTGCATTTCATCTACATATTACCTATATGGTCTAATGGTCCGGTGTCGGTATTGACAACAGAGGCCCAGGGTTCGATTCCCGTGTCGGGTTAATCGAAAATGTGTGTTTTTGATAAAAACATCGTTGCCCGGAATTGGATAAGTGCCCAGTTGGAGATAGGCTTGCACACCTATCAGAATGTGGGTCTAAGTATCTTTGGCTAATCGTGGATGGACTGATTGTACCTCAGCCTACCTTTTCGGATATATGGACATAAAAATATTTTTTTTGATAGATTGTTTTTTTGTTTTTTTTTTTTTCATAGGAAAGCAAACAAACAGATGGCTCTCCTGATGTAAAGAAATTTCCATCGCCTATAGACACAAAAGATATAAATGGTGTTTTGCTATCCATATGGTAGGGTCATTATGCTGCATAATATGTAAGTTTACCGGCTTACCCGATCAAACCGTAGTGTGAGAGTAACAAGCACCGACTCTAATGCGACAGGAAAAGTTGAGGCGGTGGGTGAGACGCTGCAGAACTCTACTACCTAGCCAATAGTCAGGATGTGTACAAACCTTTCATCGCTTTTACACGATACCTAGGAATGAGGTAGGTAGTCAAAATTATTAGTTGTAGCGGCCAATAACTATAGATTAAGTGTAAGGTCACTGCGTGTCCAACAAACATTGGGCTGTTTCTTTTGTTTTTTTAAATAAAGTAATTCTATAGACTATCGATCAACAATCTATTCTAGAAGTAATAAATTCTCAATTCCATGAATCGAATGAGACCTATAATCATTTAAGCGAGACTAATAATGAACAGATTAAATATTGAACAGGAGCCATCGTGATTATTGTCCAATTAATGCTGGATTGCCTGTAGTCACGCCACCATGCGTTAAGTAAATGTTTATGATCACTGATTAACAACTGAATGGATTACCTGAGAACGTACTGGAAACAGACACAAAAACGAAGGGATAGTTATATATCTATTCTTTATTGTTAAAGAGCTTTGTAAAAATACCATTCTTATAATTCTATCCCATAATTACTTCGCTAGGTAAATTTTTAATTTGACTTTAAAGTAAATGTAATACTAGGAAACTTTTACGTCGACTTTTTCATAAAACATATTTTATATTATGTATTATTTTATAATAGAAGTACTATAGTAGAACACTACTTTATACAAATATTAGAAACGGGAGCGTTTTGATATCATGTTACGATGTTACTACAATGGACTGGATTGCAGAGCAAGTATGAGCTTAAGATATTTGAATACTTAAGCTCATACTTGCTTATTATATTACTTATATTATATTACTTATACGTACCTATATTGGAATACTCATTCCAATATACGTATTAGTATACTAATATAAACTTTCTGTGTGGACTAATATTGTTCATTTTACAAAGAATTTTCCGATGTTCTTTAATTCATGTTTAAAGAAGATGTGAGGGGCATTGTTCCAGAGTTTTACCGTTCGAACCAGAAATATGATGAAAAGTAATACAGTATAGTAAAAAGTAATACAAACAGTAGTAAATGACCAAGCTTAAAGGTGGTCTGGAAAATTACCTTATCTATTGGAGATTGTTGATCGAAGACGTTGAAACGCACTTATATTAACTGTTATATACATACCTCTCACTTTCTATCTTATTTGTATTACTTATTATCAGACAACGTTGCTTAATGATTGAGTAGATGTTTGCTGTAATATGTGTGTTGTTTTCTGTTTTAAGGTTTAATTGTGGCTTTTATCCTTTTTGTAGTAATACTTACACGCCTTACTCGACATACGAGTAAAGGATCGAACACACTTCTATGAAAAAAGATAGCATAGCACATGTGGATGGACCGCAGCAAGGCGGAGCGGGTCGCATCGCAACGCAGTACATTTCCATATTCCTTTCTATATAACATTCTCCTTTGCTCATCATCATAACATCGATCTTGCAAATTATATAATTCTTTGTAGTCCAGATCTAAATTTTTTAATCATTTTTCCTTCGTAATTACGTGATCTTATAAATTTATATTAAAATCACTGAGGCTTACGTGCGTATAATTCCACTCGTCATTGCACATTGGCAACACAGCGCAGCGGGCCGAGCCGGGCCATATCGTATTCACCGATATCCGCCGAGCAAAAATATATAAGTGGCGATCATTCCTGCTTGCTTATTTTTGGTGCTGTGACATTGCAAAAAGTGCATTCAGCGATCAACGAGTAAATGGCGACGTTTTTGATGATTTTTTTGTTGACTTTAACATTTATGACTGATCGCAAATTTTAGGTGATACGCCTGCCGATTGCAAATTCTATGTAATACGTCTGTCAATGCGCCCCGCCATAGTATGCGATTGTTCAAATAAAATATATGAGTTTTGCGATGGGGCCTAGTCCGGTGCGGCCTGCCTTAGTATGCTCGATCTTTAAATTTACACATGACAGTAATCAATCAACCTATAGACATCAGCCATTTTCATATAAATAGCGTGTGATAAGTCGCGCCTGAAAGACGAGATATTTGTCGAATCCGACTATCCGAGGTTTTCGCGTTGCAGATGTACAATAAAGTCATTCAAGTGGACAAACCAGTGTTGCCCTTAGAAGACATCCATGTTATACCTATTCAGATTTTTCTGTGCATTACAACACTTCATTATGTGTTGTATGGGTAATTCTTTAAATTTTCAAGTTAGTTTGTTATTTTGTTCTCTTTTATTTGTCTTTGCAAGTAAAGATCTGTAAATTAAGATACACCACTCCATTAGTCATGTTCCTGTTTTGCTCAAGGTTGGCTAGTATAGAATGCCCTTAGGCGTTAAGTTTAACTTGTGTAGGTTTTTTGTGCATGAATATAAATAAATAAATAAATACATGTGCATTTATTACATGCCTCAATCACTATAATTACTAAGCTTAAAATCTCACTACTCTATGTTATTTTTGATTCCCTTTAAAGAATAGACCATCTGCCATTCTGCCAGGCGATTCATAAGAGGGAACGATTGTATTTACGTATCACTATTCACCATTATCGTGACTAGTAGGACAGCTCCTCCCCCGTAGGTAATAGCGTGATAATATGTAGCCTATATGTTGACCCGACCTGTTAGTAATATTCATGCAAAATTTGAAGTAAATCCATGCAGTACTTTTTGAGTTTACCCCGGATATACATTGACTTTCTTACGATTTTATTATATGTATAGATTATTTCAGCGCCGTAACGAGTGTTAATGAAATTAAAAATGACTTCTTATTAGCGTAACTTCTTTAGTACGTACCCAGTACTTACATTACACTCTATGTGTATAGAAAAGTTTGTTGTCGTTACCGGTTACTGCATCGGTTTGCTAGTTAGAGAGATTTCCCCCGTGTTGGTCCTGGGCTCCTTTGTAGAATAGGCCAACTGCCGTTCTGCCAGGCAGGTCGTAAAAGGCGACTGATTGGCTACACGAGTCACTATCATCGTGGCTACTCGGTGGTAGAGTTCTGCATTGTCTCGCCCGGGTCTGGTACCACCGCCTTACCTATTCCTGCCGGAATAGCGCTTGTCACTGTTGTGTTCCAGTTTGGAGGGTAAGATAGCCGTTAAACTTATACATGTAGCATTAGACCTCGCCACAAGGTAGCAACGCACCATTATTATCTTCGGCGTCTATAGGCGATGATTGACTCTTTTCATCAGGAGACCCATCTGTTTGATTGCTATCTTATGATATAAAAAAATATGGGTCCCAACTCTCCATTTTAACAAATTTCGCGATTATTCTTTATTTGTTGAGATAATCGGGATTTGTGAATGCAATACTGTTTGTGATCCCGAAATACCGCGACATGCATTGCGCTGAACTAATCCTAATCGTAAATTAAACGGAATCCTGTGCGAGATTAGCGGGAATCAAAAAAAACAAAACTCATGCAAAAATCATCATCTATGCTATTAACAAACCTATTTGAGGGTGCGTCTGGATTAGCCTTCATACTGTCGCATTGACTACGACGTAGAAATACGACGATACAATCGTTAATCAATATAATTATTAAAAGTAAATCAATTATTTCAAATTGACTTTATAATATCATCTAGAGTCTGCATCGTTAGTCGTGGCTATTCTAAATAAAACAATAATTCTTGAAAATTGTATATCCAATGACCATAATGCTATTCAATCCATACAATAACTCCAATATAGACAAAGGAACCATAACACTTAATATACGACTCGTATTTTGATACAAAAGGCGTCTGAAAACAAGCTTATTCTGCTTTGAGTATAACATTGCATAGTAATGTAGGCTGTATGCATCCATGTCATAAATACAAACATATCGAACGTAAATATAAGAAACAAAGCGGTACACACGTATAAAACGAGCCTACATCTCTTAATGATATGTAGATTCTCTGCATTAGTTACATGACTGTGTTCTCAGTGAAAACATCTCGCAAACCGAATGCTCTTTAAATTGTTCTCTTTTCAATATACATAACACTCAAAAATATACCCTAAATTAGTATGATAAAGTTTAAAGTTGCTGCTTGATTGCTTGGATTTACGGTTTTGGTATAGCAGGTCTATTCCAACTCATTAAACAAGACATAATTTAGGTTCACATTTCTATAGCAAACCATTTTCAATCTTATAACTCCGTATTATATTCGATTTGAAATTGAAACTTTACAATCGACATACGTTCTTTTTAGAGTAACTTGAAAACTTCGTGCAACTTTACTGATATTCAAAACTAAACTTAAATGGGTTATATTAAGGTCGAACGTAATGACGTGGGAAAAGGAAATTGAGACATTAGAAATCTCCGAGCGACTATTACCGTGTTCTTTAACAAATGCACGACGGCGCACAGAGTAAGATGTAAGTTTGTACCGGCGCGCATAAATAAGGCCCAGAGTATCGGCTATTTAAATACTAAGACCCCAGGTGGGCGGGGACCTTTCATAAATCATTAGTAACAATTATTAAATTATCTTTTTCGATGACATTAAGTAATTGTTTTGGCTGGCCCGCGCTCATAACTGGCGTGCCACGAGATGAGATATGATTTTAAATTATACATTACAAGCGTCGACATTCTTATGGTTTAAAAACTTATTTTATGAATAATTAGTTGGCTTCTTATGGATGTGTTTAGAGTTCAATATTTATGTATAAATAGCTATTAGGAGTTCTGGGCATTCATTGCCTTGGTAAGAATTTCTGATTTCAGTATTTCGAGTAGGTAGGTACTTTCGTATTGTTTTTTAATATAATTAGATAGCAAACAAGCTCTCTTGATGGAAAGCGGAACCATCGTCTATATACCTACACCAAAGATGTTAATGATGCGTTACTATCCATGTGGCGGAATGGCAATGCCATAAGCCTCCAAACCGGAACACGACAATGAGAAGCAAACAGGAATAGTAAAGCGGTGGTAGGTAGCATATAGTAGAGTACCATCCGGCGAGATATTGTAGAATTCTACTACCTGGTAGTCATGATGGTTATGACACGTAATCGATCGCCTTTTATGACCTGCCTGACAGAACAACAGATGGTCTGTCTATCAAAGGATGCCCGAAACAACACGAGGGAATTGTAAGTACCCGTATAGTTCAGAGTACTTGATGAGATTCTTTGTACTAGGCAAAAGTAGTATTAAGTTAATGAAATAGAAGTTATTGCACGCTTCAGAAGCAGTACATTGAGTTCGTGCTCTACCCTGAACATGTCAAGGTCTACCATTTTACCGGATCTAACCTGTATCTGCTGTATTTATATTTCACTTATACATATGAGTACGAAGGTAAAAAGAATAATCCTTTTATAAACATATTTAATGCTTTAAAAAAATATTAGTCAAGCATAATATATAATATAAAAAACTTATTAAAAAAATTCGTGGACATCCGGATGTCTGTTGAGTGTAATCGTAGCACATCCATACATACATGGATGTGCTACGATTACGCTCAAAATACTTAACGTGTCGGTACCATTATTTTAACAGCTTCAGAATGTCACGAGATTTTTTGCCTGTTGATAATCCCCGTGTTGTTTCCGGGCTCCTTTGAAGAATAGACCAACTGCCGTTCTGCAAGGCATGTTGTAAAAGGCAACCAATTGGCTATTCAAGTCACTAACATCGTGGCAACTGGGTGGTAGAGTTCTGCAGTGAGTCTGGTACCACCGCCTTACCTATTCCTGCTGCATTGGCGTCAGTGCTTATCACTGTCGTGTTCCAATTTGGAGGGTAAAGTAGCCGGTAAACTTATGCATGTGGCATTAGACCTCGCCACAAGATAGCAACGCATCATTAACACTTTTTTTGGTGTCTATAGGCGATGGTTAACTCTTCCCATCAGGAGATCCATCTGCTTGTTTGCTATCTCATGATATAAAAAAATCGTATTTATATAAATAAATTCGTGTCGTTTATTGAATCCTTATAACGATTCTTGGATTTTCCAATTTTTTTTATTTCATAAGATGGCAAACAAGCAGACGGTTCTCCTGATGGAAAGAGATAACCATAGTCTATAGATATACAAAGGTCTTAATGGTGCATGTTATCCATGATAATGGCTGTAAATGTAGGAGCAATTTGTCACAAATTACTGACGCTAAGGCGATAAAGTGACGGTGCTAAATCTGATCGAGAAGTTGTAGAACTCTACCACCTAGTTTTTTGTTCTTAAATGGTATAGACGCGGTAATGTTATCTAAATAGATATATTTGTAAAGGATTAGTTCCATAATAATAAGATCAAGGCCTAAAATCGGTTTAAAAATTACCGGTTAATTAATACTAAAATATTTAGTGGTTTTTATAAAAAGGTTCCGCTTTGAGCGTATTCGTTATGAGAGCTCTTCATTAACCTATGTAAACTGGTTTAAGTCAAAGCGTGGAATCGTACGATATCCAACAACATCTCATAAACATTAAAAAAAAATTATAAACCGGTTATATGTTTTAAATCAATATTAAAACATTTATAATTTTACTCTATAAGGAAACCGGTATTTTTGAGGTTAAGATAGAGTCAAACCTTTACAAAATTCTCTGCTTGCGCTGATTTTGGTTTGTATTTAAATTAACCGGATAATAGAGCATAAATAAGACAAAGATTTTGGACATAAGTATAAGGCTTAGATGAAGGAAACTATTACTAGATATGAAATAACCAAGGGAAAACCGCGTCATATTGTCCCTAACAATGGCGGACTTAAGAACAGCTGTTTACTGTCTACGTAACAATTGATAAATTATATTGCAAATGAGCATGTTATTTTAATAATTAGTTTTTATTTTAGATTAAAGGTACATACTAAAATTATAGAATTTTTCTTTAGATACGCAAACAAAAATTGTACATAAAAATGTGTAATTTTTAGATACGCAATTATAATTCGTAAAAAAATTGCGTATTAATTTCGTAATGTTTTAAAGACATCCAACGATACTATGCATCGCAATATTTTATTTTACTAATTTGTCAGTGTGAATAATCTGTATATTTACGCCAGATTAAACAGATAAAACAGACCCTAAAGTCAGACTTTAAATTTCAGGTACGGTACCGGATGGATGGATGAACATATTGAACCTGTAAGGGTTCTTTGTAGACTACGGAACCCTTCAAAGCAGTGAAGACATTTTGAATAAACTTTAAATTCGAAATTACGCGGGGAATGGATAGAAACCGTAGCACACCTGTTAAGAAAAAGCTTATCATCACGAATGTTTCCCTTGCGGGGTAGTAATAGTGAACCAAACGTCTATAGACTTTCCGGTTCACCATGATTCACCGATTTATCGGTTAGCGAAATGAGTGGTCATCCCCACCGCCACATTTTAACGATCTGATAACGACTATCAATTTTTTCTAGCGATAATCGGGACAGGTATACGTGCTAATCCGAGGCACGGGAGTAGAAACACACTTTTATTTAGTATTTTCAAGAAAAACCTTGAAAAACCTTAATAATACTTTTACCCGATCTGGGGATCAAGCACAAAACCTCATAATCTGAGCTGAATAGGCTAACCCCTAGACCAAGAGGCAGTCAACTGTTACTGAATCAAAATCAACAACGGCCATCCGGTGATAATATCTTAATATACCTAAGTAACTATTGAGACGATTATCACCATCCATACCATCAGTATCTTTATCATCAACATAGTTGCTGTCGATGATGAGTCATATGCTTGCTCAATATGCTATCTCTTGGTGGATTAAATCTTTTCCCAGATATCTCCACAACTTTTCTTCTATGCATTCCTAAATATTTTTTTTAATTCATAAGATGGCAAGCAAGCAGATGGGTCTCCTGATGATAAGAGTCAACCATCGCCTATAGACACCAAAGATGTTAATGGTGCGTTGCTATCTTGTGGCGAGGTCTAATGCCGCATGCTTCTTGAACCCACTCGTTTTCAGTTAGTTACCTTCAATTGGTTGCAAGTCTTTCCAGTATGAGACCAGCCTCGGCTGTTTCGTCGAGTACATGGCCATTATTCAAGAACTGTTAACGACCATTAGTAAATCTGGCAGTGTAGCCTGCCCATTTAGATAAAATCGATTAGTTATTATTAAAATAATATTGTACAATAATAAACATGTCAGACAGAATTATTACTATAATAGATTTAGATAATTACATTTATTAAGTGATCCGAAATCTTGTAGAGTTAGGAGTAACATTAATCATACAAAGAATATTAAAATTAAGGTTAGAGTAAAAGACTTTGATATAATAGTGGTAGACATGTCTTATCCTGATAAAATATGATTTTTATTCGATCAGAATATATTTTTAGCGTTGCATAACTAAACGAAGAAACGAATTTAATCAAATGTAATTTTCTAAACTATTAAATAGTATTAATACAGATTATGAGCATTCTAATGCCCGTATCTAATTATAATTTATTAATTATAATTAAAAGTGGTCATAGTTTTACAACTTTATAAAGTTGTAAAACTTTTTAAACTTTTTTGTTGTAAAAATGAGTGTGCTTTCATTACTCAGTGTTATAATTCCTGCATTGTCTATTTGATAGATTGTGAAATTTGATTGAATAGTATTTCACAAAGAACAGATATAAAATCAAGTTAGAATAAATCTAAGGATATAAAGAAAGATGTATGTATGACGTCAATATATTAAAATAAACATTACTTATCTGCATTTAGAAATATAAATGATTCTTTACTAAGTCAAGCAAACGCAGAATTTTGTCTTAATTTTTACGTTTCAACATTTGGTGTGTATAACTTGTTTATTGCAGTTACCATGTAATGTCATTGGTTCCACAGGCGGATGTCCGTTTAATAAATCAATGCGATAATTAATACTCACCTTGTGAGAATTAATTAAATATATAAGTGCATGTTTATACTTTTTTTTAAATAAAATCTTCTCTTCTTCTCTTTCTTCTTCATTTTTTATCAAATTTCATTTCAAAATTTCAAATTCAAAGTCTTCATTTTTTATCTAGCTGTTATCCGCAACTTCATTAGAATAGAATTTAGTTTTATCTTAATATCTTTAATAAAGGGTAACTTTTTATGGCATCTAATTCAGCATCAAAGAATTTCTTTATTATTTAAGACAAATAATAATTAAGACATTCTTGACGTCGTGATTTCTCAGACTAGTTAATTTCAAAAAAAGAGGATACACATGCCTCTTTCCTACCTCACGTCAATACACTTTACCAAAGAAATTCCAGTAAAACCCTCTTAAAATTTGAACTATATTCTTTGTCTCACTGCTATCACCAGGGTCTACCTAGCACATGTATTGAAATACTAAAAAGTCCCCACGTGTTGTTATATGTTGTAGCCAGGGGGAGGGTCCGGAGTTTACTTAACCGCATTTTTAACCTTTTTTGGGTTCCGTACCTCGAAAGGAAAAAATGGAACCCTTATAGAATCACTTTAGTGTCCGTCCGTCCGTCCGTCAGTACCCCTTTTCTCGGCAAAGAGTGAAGGTAAATTTATATCAAATACTCAAGTGTACTGTTCCTTGGAGCTCTGAAAAAGTCAAACTTCTAAACCAACGTAATCAAAAAATACAGCCGTTTATGCTGCAAATTTTGGAAACTCACAAGGGAATCAAACCCTACAGGGTACTTCCCGTGAACTCAGAATCTTGAAATTTGGTACGAAGCAACAGTCTTATAGCACGAATAAAGAAAAAATTACGGAAACTAAATTTTTAGTTACTTCATATAAAAAATAATTTATTGTGGCTATCATATATACAGGTTCGTACGGAACCCTCGGTACACGAATTTGAGTCCCACTTGACGGGTTTTTTATGCATAATCTCAGGAGAATCAAGATAGTTTAATCAAACCTCTACAAACAAACATTCTGGATCTACCACTGGCCTTACTTACCTAAAATTGAAAATATAGGTACTCTAATGACAGTTGATACTACTTCACGGTATTATAAACCATCATGCTAATTTGCTGTAAGCAATATACATACGCTTTACTTTGCTTAAAATATATGCATAAAACCAATGATAACATTCATTGCTTAACTATTTATAAGCAATTAAACTCAAACCCTGGCACAGACATATAAAATTGTATTCTAAGATAGACAAAGAGATTGCGCCCACAAACAAACCAACAAATATTTATTTTCATCTTATATTTCCTGGAAACTATAGCTGTTAGCAATCAATTTATACAATATCCAACTACTCCTATCTCTAGTGCACAACTAAGGTATGTGTTTAATCAAAAGCGATAAAATATTATTACATTTACATAGACGTTTGAATTTCTCGGTTTGCTTGTTTAGTGAATATTTAGGATTTTCTGTATGTACTATATATATATATATATATATATATATATATATATATATATATATATATATATATATATATATATATATATATATATATATATATATATATATATATATATATATATATATATATATATATATATATATATATATATATAGTACATACAGAAAATCCTGAATCTGAAAAAGCACCCCACTCTTTTTTTACGATGCAGTACAGTTTTTTCCAATTTACATTATTCTTAATTTAAATTAATTTTTTTATTTTTTAGTTTGGTAAAAATGTTTTTTAGAATTTTAAACTATAATTTAATAATTATATGTATTTTATGTATTTTACGTTTAAACCTTACTAGCAAAATTAATATCATTTATTTGTTAATATTCACTCGCGGACCGGGTTCGTAATGTTGAAGTGAGAGAGAGGTTAGGTTTGAAAGAAAGTGTCGGTGTAAAGATGAGAAAGGGCATGCTCCGTTGGTTCGGACATGTAGAAAGAATGGTAGATGAAAGGTTAACAAAACAGATATACAATGCGAATTTGGAAGGATGTAGGTACCGGGGAAAACCAAGACTGACATACCACGATCAGATTGATCGAGTACTGTCCGAAGGTGGTGTCGAGTCTTCGCAACCGGCGTGTGTGTATGAAGAGACTGATGAACGTGGAGGAAGCGAGACAAGCCTGCAAGGATCGTGATGTATGGCACTCGGTTCTCTCTGCCTACCCCGTAAGGGATCTGGCGTGAAGATATGTATGTATGTATGTCAATATTATTATTATTGTTATTATTATATTACATATACATTACATTTAATTAATATATTTGTTTATTTCCCACACAATCATTGCGTAGGTACAATAAGTTTCATTTTATTTTACTTTTATTTTATTTTATACACAATATGCTTTCTAATACACAATAGGCTTTTTTAGTCATTTGTGGTACATATCAGTTCCGCCTAGTTAGTAGATCCACGCTTTAGCTTGTTTGTATCGCCTTAGCTCAGCTAGCCGGGTCGTCCATTAGCCCTAACTAGTTGATTGCGTATGCTCGATAGTATCGCGCTCTCGGTCCACATTATTGTCTTAATTGATTCGTTCGTGTCTCGCCCCGCACCTCTCCTGATTAAAATGGATTTAGCAGCTAATTTTACTCCCACAACACTTTAGAGTAAGTCTGATAAGATTGTATTTCGTTTTTGTTCAAAGTTTAATTAAAATGTTAGTACGACTGTTACACTGAAACTGATTCAAATTATTTTTTATGTGTTTGAAATATTTCATATTACTAGAGATCGATCTCTAGTCGAAATTCAACCACAGATTAAAAAAAGGCGTACCATAACATAAAGATATATTTTTCATGCATGTTAAAACATTGTGACTAATATGTAGTATATATCCGTGTATTGTTTCCAACTTATTAGAAGGCCTTCGCTATCCCTCTATTCAGGACTTGATAACCGGTTAATGTTGAAACCTAAATCAGCGCAAGTAACTACATAAGGAGCGTTTTGTAAAGGTTGTGTCTATACCTTAATTTCCAATACCGGTTTCTTAGTGTAAGGGTTTTGAAACAATAAACCGGTTTAAAGAGGTTTTAAAAAATATTTCTTTGACGTTCACCACTACCATTTTTGTCCGCACTGTGCGTGACGCACATTTCCACCACGGATTAAATCGATACGCATTTTCAGTAAATTAGTTTGTCAGTGTAGCTTGCAATTACACAGAAATACAGAATTATACTACTTACCGATGAAGCAAAATCTCTCCAAGGGTAATTTTTAAACCTTGTCATCTAATTTGGTACGATAAAACAGTACAAAATGGTGTATTTAAATTTTTTTCACGATATAATATATCTACAGATGTATAACATTTTTGACAGTGATAGGAGCGTTTGCTCGTATGTGCAGCAACATGTTTCCTTCCCAATGGCGTACCTATTAGTATTTATGTAGTCTGTGATTTTCAATGTTTTTTTGCTAAAACTGGATTATAGAAGTTTAGGAAGCACTCACATTTCAGATACGCTCCGAGCGAAACCTTTCATAAAAACCGCTAAACACCTGTATTAACCGATGTTTTTTAACCCGGTTTCAAGACTTGCGTCTGTTTGTTAAAGGACTCTATCTCAAAAACGGAAATAGGTAATTACTAGAAATTCTGACAAAATTTATGTTACAATGGCCACTCCCCCGTGTTGGTTCCGGGCTCCTTTGAAGAATAGACCAACTGCCGTTCTGCTAGGCAGATCGTAAAAGGCGACCGATAGGTTATGCAAGTCACTACTATCGTGACTACTAGGTGGTAGAGTTCTGCATTGTCTCACCCGGGTTTGGTACCACCGCTTTACCTATTCCTGCCGCAATAGCGTCAGTGCTTGTCACTGTCGTGTTCTAGTTTGGAGGGTAAGGTAGCCGGTAAACTTATGCATGTGGCATTAGACCTCGCCACAAGATAGTAACGCACCATTAACATCTTTGGTGTCTATAGGCAATGGTTGACTCTTACCATCAGGAGACCCTTTGGCTTGTTTGCTCTTATGATGTAAAAAAATAAAAAATATTACATCAACGAACTGACTGAACTGACGTGAATCTGGACCAACAACAAAGCTATTGTAAAATTTCTACTACTACCCTTTATATAATATAACAAAAAAGCTGTGCCGTGACTTCGTCCGCGTAGAAAAATTTCTAAAATAAAACTTGTTAAAAAAAGTATTTTCCAGGGGTTTTACCCATATAGTTTCCGTTCTCGTGGAATTTCCGAGATAAAAACAATCCTATGTCCTTTCTATGGTCTCAAACTATCTTTGTACTAAAGTTTTACTAAAGGTTTGTACTAAAAGTTTAGGCGTGAAGAAGAGAGAGAGAGACATTCAGATAGAGTTACTTTTGCATTTATAACATTAAGCATGGATGTGTTTTTGTAGTATGTAGTCACATAACGATTGTTAAGTTGTAACTCATCAATTATTTTAGGTTAATACCTAATGCAATATACATCGACTTTTTCAATACATATGTTTTGACAAAGTCGATGACGCTAGTTGTACGGTAAATTTCGAATTTTTTTCACACCAATGAATGCATGTTTTTCATATTTTTGTGTAAATAAATAAATAAATAAAATGAGAAATAAAGGGATCCAAATACAATTAGATTTTGTCTCGCCCGGGTCTAGTAGCACCGTCTTACCTATTCCTCGTACCACCGCCTTACCATTAGACCTCGCCACAAGATAGCAAAGCACCATTAACATCTTTGGTGTCTATAGGCAATGGTTGACACTTACCATCAGGAGACCCATCTGCTTGTTTGCTATCTTGTAATATAAAAAAAACAAGAAACCTAAGTAATGTTATATTGCTCGGTGGCACCAACCATACGGAGATGAGTCAGACTCGCATTTGACCGGTTTTTTATGACTAGTGTGATTAAGATACTCGCTCCTGATCAACAAAGATATTTTCGTCATTAGTTTTTTTTTCACGATTTGTGTAATCGAAATAAGATGACCACAATAATTCTGTAATTGCTAGTAAATTAAAACACCTGTTCAATATATCTGAAATTAATTCTTAAAAGAAATTGTAAATGAAGATAAAAATTGCATGAAACTATTAATCTAAACCAAAAACGAGGCAAACTGGCAAAAATGGCGTCGTCCGCGGCGCGTACATCATAAATTTGAATATTTCTGTGAAATAAAACCCACTGGGATAATATACGGGCTTATTGTCAGTGGTTTAGCGGCCATGGGCCAAATAAAAGAACTATTCTGAGCTTCGTGTTTGAACTACCAGCCATATAGTGTGATTTTCTGATAGAGCTGTTTGTTTATCCAATACATATTTTAAATGCGAAAGTTTGTATGTTTGGATGATTGTAACTCAATCACGCACAAACAGCTGGCACGATGTCGATGAGATTTAGTACACAGCTAGACAGCTAGCTACCTGAAATAGGCAATAGGATAAGTTAAATTTGCAAAATTTTCGCGGTCTTTTAAGTAAGTGTTTGATTTTACTGGATGTGTTTCAACTGAAACAAAAGGTATGGAGAAACTTATTCAAGGTCTGAAAATTAAAAGAGAACCCAGTGGCACCCACGTCCACTTCACTCTCATTCAGTCAGGCAGTAAAGACAGTATTACACACAAACTATGTAATACTGTTTTCTAGTACGAGTATGTCACGGAATTGTTTCCTATTGAAAATAATTATCTAATTTGACCGCCCCGTTGGTCGAGTGGTTAGCGACCCTGACTACGTAATCGACGGGGCTCGGGTTCGATCCCCGACGGGGACAAGCATTTGCGTGATGAGCATAAATGTTTGTATTTTCTGGTTTGGGAGTTTATTAAATATATTCTAGTATTTATATATGTATTTCTATGTATTAGTATCGTTAACTAACACCCATAACACAAATAATTAATTTTCTTACTTCGGGGTTAGCTGAGTAAGTGTAATTTGTAGAAAAACAAATATAATTAATGAAATACAAAAAATAATGTTATACTATTAATGTACCTAGGTATCCATAATAATATTTTATTAAAAGTAGTAGTAAAATTATTAACCAGTAGAAAATTAATTCTTAAATAAATCTTTTTTAAATTAAACGAGCATTGAGGTGTGCATTTCTGGGTTTTCCTTCTATTTTATTTTGAGTGTGTGGATTTGTTTTATTATTATATTTTAAAATTTGTTTCTCTCATCAGGTCAATTTTAGTAAAATCTCAATAGAGGAGAGAAATCCATGTGAAGTGATGCTGTGGATGCATCCAAAGTTACCACCGCCTATAGACACTTAAGATGTTAATGGTAAGTTGCTATACGTGAGGCATTTACCAGCTATCTTACCCACCAAACAAGAATATGACTGTGACAACCATCCTCCCATTTTTTAAATAAGGATCTGACCATGGAAACCTAAATACTAGAGAAATCAAAAAATAAAGGTATCTACAGTAGTTTTAATATCACCACACCGGTTTCCTTGCGTAGGGGGCAGAGCGAAGATATCCGTATATTAATACGTGAAAGAAAAATTCTAGACCCTTTTTAAGACAATTGCGCGAATGCTCAAATATGAAATTTGGCAAAGTTAAACTTAACTTTACCGAGGATTGCGGAAACAATAAAATGCGTTACAAATACATTAATAAGAATAAACGAACACTACATTACTTCTAAATACATGATAATATACAAAAATTTATATTATTTTCTTTTCTACTAAAGTTTTAAAAAAATAAGAAAGAAAACTGTTCCTTTCTTATTTCTCATAACGATCTATACAACTGTTTTTCATAGTGGCTCTACCGAAAATAAAGATAGCAGCTGTTGTGTATTATATGATTAATATGTTGTTATTTAAAAATACAACTTAGTCTTAGTCTAGCTGGAGTTTCATTTACACGGTGATAGCGGTTTATAAAATACTAGTCGACCCGCGCAACTTCGTCTGCGCCACATAAGAGGGAGTGGGTCATAGAGACCCATAATACGATTTTTGAGGAATTGTAACTTTCTTAAATTAATTTACGAACCACTTGAAAACTATTGAAACAAACAATCATAGCTAAAGTGCTATATACATTGGTACAAACCAGGAGAGTTTGTACCTATGTCTGCCATGTTTGTAGGTACATTCATTTGAAGTTTGATTATGTTTTTTTAATATCTACAGTAAGATACTGTTACAAAGCAAAGCCTATTATATATAGTCATCCCACTATGATCATGACCAGTATGACATGATCAGTATGACATGATCAGAAAAAGTATAGTAAAAAATGGCACGGGAACATGAGTAATAAAGGAAAGTTGGGTAACACTACCGGGGTCTCAATCGATGTATTATAGTTTACGCTATCTCCTGGAAGTTTACTCAGTATTCTGTCATTAATATTTGGTCAACAGTACTATTTCTAGCAGCTAATATTGACTTTTGACATATCCACTGTTAATCTTTGTTTTCTACATTGACTATATGCGGCATTAGGCATGCTATCTCGCAGAGCAGGCTACCGTCTGATCTCGCTACCACGCATTCTCCCCACGCAAGGACTCCTCGCGCGGCGCTTGATAATAATATTATATCTTAAATCTGTGATATCTGCTAAGTTATTGGTTGAAATCAAATGAAGCAAAGGGTGATTTAATTTAAAAATTAATTCTTGTGATGAATAACTAATTTATTTAGATAAAGATTAATACCATGTTTATTAAAACACTGTCGCAAATAATGCATTATTGTAGAACAATTTTGATTACCATAAAAAGGGTCATAAAATGTGAACCTTAATAGATAGCTGTACACTATTTTATACTTTTTTAAATGTTTTAAGATGAACAATTCATCAACAATTTGCTTAACTTTAACTATTAACGCGGCGCACGCCAGGAAAGCTCTCAAAAGGAAAAAACCCGTTTAGACTACATTTTTTGGTTATACTCCTATTCTATTGGTCGTAGCGTGATGTTATATAGCCTATAAACCTTCTCGATAAACAAACTATTTAACTCAAAAAGAATTATACAAATTGGTTCAGCAGTTTTCGAGATTAGCGCTATACGCCAAACAAACAAACAAACTCTACAATTTTAAAATATTAGTATAGATTTAAGTTTTAATTGTAAATCAGTGCTTTTTAGAAACAAATTAACTGCTTGAAAGTGTCAAAATTAAAAATGATTTTATTGTAAATCTATGGTCAAATTTCGGCCACAGGCGATCGCTAGTTCCAATAAATGCTTCAGTTCACCATTCAATGGGTTGACAGTCGACGAGATGGATACGTGAGCCTCATCGCCACATTTTTTTAAATATTATTTCTTCTGCAATAGCTTCCATGCTTATCACTGTCATATCCTGATTTCACCGGATCCTGAAATCACCCGGTTACAAAAAGCATCATTAACTTCTTTGGTGCCTATAGCCATCTGCTTGTTTGCTAGCTTGTGATAAAAAACCTATATCTTTATGTACTTATGTATGACCCAATATACCACTCTTATACATTCAGCACACTAAGATTCTACCCAAAAAAGCAAAATCATATTTTTGTCCAACCTAGGAATCCAACCCTGGGCTGGTCTGAGTAAATAAGTTAACCACTCGACCAGGAGGCAGTCATTAATTTGTGTCAATATTTTAATAGAGTATTTGACTTAAAGGCAAATCATACATGTTTAATTGGTAATTCTGTCATTTGTGTCTTCATTGCTCTATGGCGAGATTCAGATTGAGTCATTCTAAGCGCGCGAGCGCTGGTTGCTCGAACGCAAGAATGTTAATATGCAAACTCGACACTTGTATACAGGCTGATGTTGTTAATAACTAATTGTTCGATACGATTCTTATGAGTTTGCTGCCCTAAACATATTAAAAATGGAAGACTTCGGACTTTTAACAATCAATTTAAACGGTTGCCACTCGTGCGCCAAATTGTTAATATGCAAAATCAACACCTGTGGACATATTGATATTATAAGTAACTAATTTTATGATACGGTTTTTTTATGAGTTTACTACCCAATATATAGAGAATTTTAGAATTTTAACAATCTATTTAAACTCTGGCTGCTTGAACACAAAAATGTTAATATACAAATACGACAGTGTTTGACATTTAGCTGGTAAGCTTATGCTATGAATGCGTTATGACGTCTGCGCTACATGAAAGACAAATATTACTTTAATAATATGTGGTGCCTTTAAGTGATGATTGTGTGAAATAAAATTAGGTTTCTTGTATATGGATTAATAATATGGAATATTATGGATTAATAAAATATAAACCAACTTCTTAGATTGTTTAATTAGTTTCAGTGAAATAGTGCATTAAATTTGAAGACATCTCACACTTGCTGATCAATATAATTTTCACATCACTTACGGTCAAGAATGTAATTATACAATGGCATACTTATATTAATGTTAATACTTCAAGTTTGTTACAATTTTTGTTGCTGAGCGTGGCGCTGCAGCTATTTTTAACTGCAGCTACTATTACTCTTAAATTTTCAGCAGTCATTTACTTATCACGCATTCTTCATACAAGTTTATAAATAATATTTCTATGCGGTAACATTATCGAAATACATATATATCGAACATATGTTACCTGTATATTTCTGAATTGTAGCGATGTACATGACAATTTTGAAAAATGTGTCTTTAATTACAGTGGAAAATGTAGCTTTAGATATCGCAAATATATATTATCTTTTTTACATAGTTTTTTTTTGTGTAATAGCTATAATATTGTCATACAAAATTTAATTACATCAAATTTTCTGAACATTTTTTATAGAATTCTATATGATCAAAACCAAAGTATGCAGCTTAGTATACAAACTAGAAATTGTACTGGAGTGAGTATACAAAGTCAAAATTGTGCTAGTGAACTTTATATATGTATTTGAAATAACTACTTGTTGGGCCTATCTCACACCCCACCAAGTAGTTATTAAAGTTGGGGCACTTCATGACTATCTTGAATGCCTCGTTACTTAGTGGCTAATATATTCGGTTTAGATAATGAAAAGTCCCGGGCTTACTCCCCATGTTAAAAAAAAAAAGAAAAAACAACGCTGCAATTTCTTTGTAGGATAGGCAGACTGATCTAAAAGTTTATTGACACTCAGATTTAAACAACTCAACAACATAACAAACACCATAGTTGCATTTTTCAACTTTGTTTCTAATAATTAGGATCAATACGCGCAAGGATTTTTAATATTTTAAATTTACTACCTGACGCTGAATTCATACTGAGCTATTGTTTTTTTAAAAAAAAACAATAAAATGTTGCCCGACCCGGGAGTCAAACTCGACACCACATGAGATGAGTTAAACAGGGTTATCACAAATCCAGTTATATACAATTAAATAAATATACACTATTAAATAACACCCTCTTTCTAAATAGCGCTCTCTGTATATGACATAACAGTTAAAATGTTTTAGGTCCAATTGGGGCGAGTTGTGGGACGATTTGTGTCTTGGCGAGTCTATGTCTGACTTATAGTGGTCCGTTATACCGTATATGGAATCCATGGACTGTAATGAAGGTAGTCACATGATGCAGCATTTAAATACATGCCAGCAAAATAATTCACTATTACTTGTCCAAAGTTCGAAGTAGAAGAAAGTTTGAAGTAAAAATAGCCAGTTTCATATATTATCAGCATATAAGGTGAAATAATATAAAAAATATAAGGTTTGACAATGTTAGTCTATTCTTATTCAAATATATCCATATATGAATTAATGTAACCAAGTTTGTTTATGTATAAATACATTATTTTAATCATTGATTTTGTTCAAAGAACTCTTTAGAATTAAATTGATTTGAGAAAACTATTATAAAGTTACCATTAGTAAGCTTCCTTTTAGTGTCACTTCAATCTTTGACCTAGCGTTACCCGTTGCAACTTTCGTTTACAATAGTCGTTAAAAAATCTAATTTTCTATTTCGATTTAAATAAATCAAATTATGAAGCACATACCAATTTTTTTATTGTATCAATTAAGTATAAATTATATAAATATTATCAGAATTCAGTACCATTATAATTAGAATAAGAAGAAAATGTGTCATGTATTGCAGAAAAAAAAATCGTTACGGGTCCAAAACTATCTTATGATTGTGATTCTACGCATAAAACTGTGATAAAGATTGCTGGGCAGTGCTTAAAATGGCGATGAAGTGAGAATAAATATTGTTATAGAGGCGAAAGCATTTCTTGACAGCGTATAATCATTAGAAAATACATAGTATCTAAAATTAAGATAAAACTTCTTGTGTAAATATAACACTATAATAAACTTTCCTTTCTACTACTATGTATGATTGTATTGATAAATTTTCGGTCACCTTTTACGAGCTACCAGGCAAGAAAGTAGCGCATTCGGAGTAGGTAGAAATTGTAGTATGAAAGATAAAGAGGTCTATTAAAATAAATAATAAAACTATCAGGAGATGTAAAGTAATTGAAAACATAACATGAGAATAAGGTAATTAAAGTTGTAGTAGACTGGTCATATAATAAGAGGCATTGAAAAGTAGAACATGAAACGCAATATTTTTGGTACCCAAGAAATAGGAAAAGAAATCTAGGTAGACTATTTCGAAAATGGAAATATGGAATAAAGAGCATAACAGAGAAAACACAACATAGAAAAGAATGGAATAAAATCGAGGAGGCCTTTGCTAAAATTGGGCAAACAGACTAGGATGTTGAGGCTACTGACTCGTTAAAGAAAAACTAAAAAAAAAATGTGACTGAATAATGCTTATATTATTATTATTACTTTGTAATGTTGACATACCTTGAGTAACTCCAACAACTGGTCAATGTAATTGGATATTACTGTCTTGAATGTAAACGGGGCACAAGGGTCAGAAACAAATAAGAGATTTATTGATGTTTTGCAACTGCCGCGAATAATTAATTTAATTAAAGATCGACTGCAGATATTTACATAATATAATTAGCACGACTTGTTCTTACTGCGGTAATACCTAACTACATTCGATCATAAAATTTAATGTTGAATAACTTAAGGCTGGTAATTGCAATGAGTAATGTTTTTTTATATTTTTATTATGCTTGCTTTAATTGGTGACTTTAAGTTGTAATGTTTGCTTTTTTAATGGCAGTAAATTAATAAAATTATGATAACTGATAGTAAGGTTAAATCACAGACTACATGAATAATAGACACGTCATCGGGAACGAAACGTGTCGCCGCGCATATGAGCAAACGTTCCAGTCAAAAATGTCATACATTTGTAGATATATTAAAGTAAAGTATTTTCACGTCCGTATCCCCGAAGAGAGAGGCAGAGATACAACAAGTGAACCCACGATTTGCCGAAGATACTTGGTCCCACAATGTGATGGTGGCCAGTCTATCACCAACTGGGCACTTTTCCAATCCCGGCCAACGTTGTTCTTGTCAGAAAACTGCAAAAAACACATTTTTGAAATGCCAGACCCTGGAATCGAACCCGGGGCCTCATGTGGTCAACTGCGACACTGGATCACTAGACCACAGAGGTGACTAGACATATTATGTCGTAAAAAAATGTAATGTTTTATCATACCGAATGAGACGACAAGGTTTAAAAATTACCCTTGAAGTGTTTTTATTTCATTTTAGTTTCTCACGTTTGCCACTAGGTGGCGCTGTACAAATCACATACAAATTCCTAGTAAACTCGAAACGCGCTCACGATCGAATGCGAAAAGAAAAACTCACACTTAGCACTCTGATTTCGGTACCACCGCCTTATCTGTTATTGCCACAATAGCGTTTATACTTGTCAGTGTCGTATTCCAGTTGGGAGAGTAAGGTAGCCGGTGAAGTTATGCTAGTGGCATTAACATGTTCTTTAAATAATTTTCTAACGCAGTAAAACTGCAGCAGCAGACGTACAATTCCCTGTATCTCCGGAACTCTGCACCAAATCATCACCAAATTAAAAAGGGATCACGTGAGACCTGTACCCACTCAAATAAAAAAATTCAAAATCTGTTCACAAATGACCGAGTTCTGAGGTAACAAACATAAATAAACTTACAACCGAATTGATAAACTCCTCCTTTTTGGAACTCGGTTGAAAAGTTAATGTTGTCTGGCTCATTGTTTAGTAGTTAGCCGGTTCTACCGAAGATCGTTGTAGCAAATGTGTCGGCTTTGATTTCGGAATAGGGAAAATAATATTACCTACTAATTTTATACAATTTTACAATAACCTATTTGCTGTAAAATGATGCGGCCACACTTGTGTCTATCGACCCGAAGATAGCGCGCTAAGGCGCACGCAGTCGGAATGTATGCGACGACAGCAGACGAAAGCCGATAACAGCCGGTCACATCTGCATTTATCGTGTCATTATAGGACGCTTTGTGACAATTGCGACCAACGCAAGTGCGACCGAGTTGAATATATACATAAGTTGAATTGTTTTTAGTGTTACGATTCAACACTGTATAAAACTTTTTCAAATAACCGTCAAAAAATGGCAGTTCTAAAAAAGGAAACAAAAAGGTCAAATACGTCATAAATGTGACTACTGGCACAAAAAAGATAGCTATATTTTTTTCTTTTTTTTTCGAAATAAGCTTAAGCTGTTGGTCCAAATAACCGTCGATGATGAAATCGGTAGCCTCATAACTTATGCACAACATGTACAGAGGTGGACTTAATGCTACATGACATTCTCTACCAGTCAACCTTAAACAAATATAAACAGTGTTTACGATGGGGTGCACAGAGAAACTTATTACAATCGTTTACTACTGACATACCTTCTTAATTATTATTAAAATAAATTAAAATTAAAGAAAACAATAAGATAATACGATATTACAATATACTTAGATACAAGTAATATATTACATATATAATACATTATACATATACCTACATAAATACCTATATATATACAAGTACATATTTATATATAGTTATATAAATACATATATACATACATATTATACTGCCATAGCGCGTAACACCATTATTCTGCCAAATGCTTACAGAGAGAACGTTTAAAAGACATTTTGGAGTGACTATTCCTAACATCAGTGGGAAGAGTATTCCAAAGCCTCACAGCTTCAGAAGAAAAAGATTTGGATAAGAAATCGGTACGACAAAAAGGTACTTGAAGAGTCGGAATATTTTCTGAACGAAGTTGGCGTGAATGTGTGGCATGCTGAAATTTGAATTTTGACTTAAGATATTGAGGTGCATTAGGATTATAAAGAATTGTGAATAATGTACAAAGCAATCTCAACTGTCTTCGTTGGCGGATCGGAAGCCATTTCAGTTTAGATCGATATAATGAGACGTGATCAAACTTACGCAGACCAAAGATGAACCGTATACAATTGTTGAGCATGCGTTCTAATCTCTAATCTATTCTACCTGTGTATAATTTTATCCACATATTAATCATATCCACATGAATCCAGATTATTTAGCGTGATTGAGAAACGAACAACTAAGCAAACAGGCATACATACTTTAATATATTTTAATAGAAAAAACGAGAAACGTGGCAGGCACGAATATTTAAGAAGGTCCGATTCATACGTCCAAATTTAATATACTTATCTTTTAATTGCATAGGTCAGCGCTCATCCTGTTTCGTTCATTACCATATATTGTTACATGGCAGCATGGTAGTCGATGCGATACTAGTTGTGAGAGCTACAACCTAAACGTATGCTAAAGTAGGCTTATTTTATATCAATTGTGTGTAACAGGTTACAGTTTTGTGGCGTGCATTAAATGACTAAAAACAAGGTATTTTATCATGAAAGTATGTAAAGGAACTGGTCGGTGCATGAAACTTAAGTTACATTCTCAAAGTTTAATTGTTACTTAGTTTTAATTATTTTTATGACTGCAGATTCAAGTAAAATTACATATATGCACGCTATTCTTAGTAAAAGCGTTTTTTATACTACAAAGTCTTTAGTTCCATAAAGTACAGTCATAGTAGACTTCAATTATCTCTTAAAAATTGGCTTACTTTTCTTAAAACTTATTTATAGCAATCATGCCTAACCTTATATGAAAATTAAATTCTTTTCGATAAATATTTACTGCTGGAACAAGTTTAATCTGGGAGCTTGGTAGTGCCAAGCCAGCCCAGCCAAGCAAAGCGAATCGCACTTACCTTTACTTACCTTTTCTCGAAACGCTTCGTCATTTTTCTGAACATTCATAACTTGGGTTGGGATTATACTAGATAAAGAGAATTATTGAGATATAATGCCAATAATAAATGTATTAAAAACACAAAATTTCAACTGCAACTAATACTCTAAATTTTATTGATATCTAGAAAACCCCAATTCCGTCACTTACTCACTGATAATCATTAAAATTCTAAAAATACTTTTTGTATTCTTTGAAAGCTGAAATTTGGTAAATAAACTAATTAATATTAATACACAAACAACAAAATATTCTATAAATTGAAACTTTTATATTCTAACCCTTAAAAATTTTAATACTAGTTGAAATTGATATAGGGACTACTTTTTTAAAATAATAAACTATATATTGCAGCATTTTAAGTCATAAATAGCTTACAAAAAAAGAGAAATCCCACTTAAAATACATGCATGTAAAATGTTGTCAAGGCGAGACCTCATGGCTTGCACTATCAAAAAGTTAGCATATTTTACATAGAGTCAAGATTTTAACGTTACACGACCTAATTCTACAAGCCTAAACTTCATAAGCTGTATTTCATTGTCAAAATATGTATCTTAGCCGTTCGCTACCATCACATGGGCTCAAGGTGAAAATTTTATTCACTGTTCATAATTTTTTTATTCAATATATTTTAATAACGAAACGGTTTGGTCATATATTTGATGTAGAGTTTATTAAGTTAGGGCGTGCAGAGTATACTGTACATGTAGCACAGTATACTGGAGACTACCCAAGCAGCAATCAAGCATGTTTAATACCCATAAAGCAGCTCATATATTACTTAAAGTTCTATTGCAGCCGTACAATGGTGTAAAAAGATGCTTTTATCGGTATAAAAGACCTTTATGAGTTTTTATACAGCCTAATGCTGTACAAGACCTTTCTTAGAGTTTCGCGTAAGCTTTAGGCGTTATATCTGAATATTAATACACTACTGTACAACTTTAAGTATTTTGTAACTCATTAGGCTTATTTTAACACTTAAAGCTGTACATTAGCTGTATTATGTTTAGCACGGGAATTTATTACAGCTTTAAGTGTTATTATAGTATCACTCAACGCTTATTTCTGTAACATGGGAGATGCAATCACCGTTCTACAGCTAATATTTATGGCGTAATTGTAGACTGTTATGCAGCCAATGGTGTTAAAAAATCTGCATATAGAGCTGTAGTGCAGCTCGAGGCTGTATTACTGATTTTGTTACTTGCTGTTTTTATATCTGCATCGTTGATATCATGTGGAAAAAATCAAGAGGAAGATTGAAAAGGAATATTTAAATATTATAAATTACCAACCAAGTAATCGTGATGAAGATAAAGCTGAAAAATTACTAAATCAGGTAACCTACAATCGTCATTTTTATTAATGTTCGAGGAAAAGGGTTCTTAACAAAAACATTAAAAAGTGATTGTAGGTTATCTGATTTATTATTTTTTAGGCTTATCTTCTTCATTAAGGTTATTTGGTTGGTAATTTATAATATTTTAATTTTTTTTAATGTCATAAGACAGCAAACAAGCAGATGGGTGTCCTGATGGAAAGAGTCAACCATCGCCTATAGGCAGCAAAAATGTTAATGGTGCGTTGCTATCTTGTGGCGAGGCCACATGCATAAGTTTACCGGCCACCTTGCCCTCCAAACCGGAACATGACAGTGACTAGCACTGACACTTTGCAGCAGAAATAGATAAGGTGGTGGTGGTGGTGGTGGTGGTGGATAACCAGACCCCGTCGAGCCAATGCAGAATTCTCTCCCCAAGTAACCACGATAGAAGTGACTCGCATTGCCCATCGGTCGCCTTTTACGACCTGCCTGGCAGATAGGCAATTGGTCTATTCTTCTAAGAATATATAAAAAAGGGTTAAAAAGAGAAATAAAATCATTACACTGAGAAAATATATATATTTTTTATTTTTAACTTGCTACTATACGGAGTGTTACAAAAGCGGTATAGTAAGCCGAAAGGGGGTGACTCAGAGGGTCATTCTGAACAACTTTTGTTCAACGATTTGTGAAAATTCGCGAAAAACAATTTTGTTTTTCCATTGTGAAAAGTTACGTGACCAACAAATTTTCTATGGAGAATCAATATTTTTTTCGCGAATTTCCAAAAGTCGTTAAACAAAAGTTGTTAAGAATGACCCCCTGAGTCACTCCCTTTCGGCTTACTGTACCACTTTTGCAACACCCCGTATATATGTATACTTGCAATCATTTTAAAAATATTATATACTTAGATACAATTACAGGCAAGAGAGTATGTGTTTCTCTTTGAAGAACTAATAATATTAAATCACAAGCACGAAATAACGTATTCTTCTTAAAAATATTTTTGTGATAGACCAATCTTTAAAGGGCTAGATTTTTCGTTCTTGATCAACTTAGTTATATCATTTTGTTTTCTTGTCCATTATAATTCACCTTTATCCTCCCACAAACTGGATACGATGCAAATACAGTTTTGGCTTCTTTCAATTGTTTTTATTATTTTATAAGGCATATTTCCCTGAAAAATAAAGTAAAACATGATTGAAATACATATCCCATAAGTTATAGTTAACAATAAGTTGGTTTAGTTGTAAAGTCAAACGACCGACATCAACACATCACAATAGCGAAATCAAGTGATATATGTTTTGTATTTAGGGTTCTTCAATTTTTGTACGCATCTCTAAACATAAGTTAAGTGATTAAAAGCCAATGACTGTATAATAGATTTATATAGGTACTTAGTGCAGCCTAAAGTGTATTTGGACAGTAATTAAAAGCCAATAGCGGTATAATAGAATAAAAAAGAGATTCAGTTCAGCTATTTGCAGTATATCACCCTCCAAATACACTTTAGGCTGTATAACAAAGCGTCGCCATTATTGTGTATTAAAAACAACATTAAAGAAATATATTGTTAAATAAAAGATATATTTAGCAATAGCTAAAGCTATATCGTGACAAGCAAGTTATATTATGATCAGTATGCCTTTATATACAATATTGTACCATAAATACTTGTATATTCTAACCTTAAACACAAACACCGTATTTTGCAATGATTTATTTGTGTTATCTTGATTATTTCGTTGGCGCGTGAATATTTTGAGAGAAAACATATACGATTTTACAATGATTTTGAATTTGCACTTTGAATACACCGTTAAATACTGCTCCAAGTCCAAGAATGTATCGTTTATTAATATATTTTTAATTATGGCGTCTGCAGATAGTTGATATAATTAATGTTATACAATATCAAAAACAGATTGTTACTTTTTATCATTTTCAAACACCTATTAAGAACATTTAGCTGTACGAGAGAGTATATTTAGTGTTACAGTTTCTTTATACACCGAATAACAACCTTTGTACAGCCTATAACGCTTAGCTGTACAAGACAGTTACAAGAGAGTATCCTTAGTGTTATAGTTTCTTTATACACCAAATAACAGCCATTGTGCAGTTTATAACCGCTTGTATAGCTATTGTGCAGCCTACATAACGCAATAAGCTGTATAACTTGGGGCCCTTTTTGGTGTTATATCGGCTGTAGAAGCGCTTCTACAGCCTTTGTACAGCTTAGTATACCGCTTTAAATTTAAAAATGAACCTAAGTGCAGCCTATATACAGCTTAACGTGCTACTTGGGTAACAGTAGTCAATCTACATACAGGTGATATTCGAGCAACGCACACATAGACACCTCTCATGGACGCGATATCTCGGAATGTTTCGGGTTCGGGACAGTTTGTTCCGCACCAGTATTGGTGTGGTCTATGTGTGTTATGCTCGAATATTACTTGTATGTAACATTGACTTCTGTTAGTCTCTAAGTATTCTATGCTTGTAGTGTCAGAAGCTTGGCTCTGCACATGAAGCTGTAAATAGTACTTCATGGCCCTACATGAGATTTGACAACTTTTTGACAGAGCTATATGATTTTTTTCTTGGTAACATTTTACATGAAAATGTTTTGAGGGGATTTTTTTGTACCGCAAAGCCTTTAATTTCATAATGTACAGACATAATAGGTAGAAACTACAAATAGTACTTCATGGCTCTACATGAGATTTGACAACTTTTTGACAGAGCTATATGATTTTTTTTTGGTAACATTTTACATGAAAATGTTTTGAGGGGATTTTTTTATACCGCAAAGCCTTTAGTTTCATAATGTACATACATAATGGACAGTAATTATCGCTTAAAGTTTATGGCTTTGAAGTAAAAGACACGTTTCATCAAATTTACTTAAACTAATTATGCTTGACCTCTTTGCGACTAATTTGTATGGAAATTAGATGAATAAGGTTTGTTATTAGTACATTTATTTGAGAATTAAATTGTATTCGATAAATATTTATCACTAGAGTAATGTTATTTTTCTACCATAAAACCTTTATTTACATAACACACAGACATAGTAGACATAGTAGTCAGCAATTATCTCTCAAAGTTTATGGCTTGAAAGTAAAACACACGTTTCTTATAATTTAACAATATTTTATGCTTTGACCTCCTTGCGACTAATTTGTATGAAAATGAGATGAACTAGATAAGTTGGTTATCACTTGCATCAGCATGCTAAATTAATTGAGAATTAAATTGTCTTTGATTTTTTTTTATTACTAGAGTAACTCGTATAATTCCATTAACAAAATTACAATGTCAATTACATTGGATGGAAACTAGACAAATTAAATTATTTAAAATAATCACTGCAGTAGTTACCTTTTGATATAAATTTATATACAATCACAATAATACAGTAATGTTACTATAATACAGTAGTGTGTTTGGGCCCTTTTTTATGTTGTAATACTTAAGGATAAAATGCAATAATTTGAACAGAATTAATTACATGTTACCAACTGTACATCTCGTTTAAACAATATGTAGCCAGTTATTACTACTAATCGGATGTGAATAACTAAATAAGTATATAAATATACAAAGATCAAAACTTCTCTTTAACATATATGGCATTCTCTACCAGACGACCTTAGTCAAAATTACTTGAGAACAATATTAAGAATAAAGTGCACAGAAAAACTTCGAATATCGGAAGTGATACATTTAAAACACAGAATGAACCATAGAGTAATATGCGTTATTATTCTATGGAATGAACAGAAAACCGACGCTTTTTGACGTCGTTCACTAGCAACATCTGCAAATTAAATGTCACATGTGTTTAAATTGTGATTACATCTAGCTTTTATATCACAATATGCTTAACTACGTCATCAGCGAACACGTGCTTACACTATCTGAGATTATACATCTAAAACTTACAATGGAGGGATTTATCCCTCAACAAAATTTCAAAGGATTTATCCAATCGTTTGTAACTATGATTTATTAGTGTTATTGTTTATAGTAAGAAAAGTTGAATACAAAAATGCTATATTCGGCTGGATGGTTACAAAAAACACGGCTATACGTCTGGATGTTTAGTCGCTTCTGTGGTCTAATGGTCTGGTGTCGGTGTTAACAACATGAGGTCCCAGGGTTCGATTCTCGGGTCGGGAAAATCAAAAATGTATTTTTTTCAGTTTTCTAATAAAAAGCAACATTTTAATATACTGGGTCAGTGCTCGGTTGACGATAGACAAATGATAGTGAGATTATTTTAGGTAATTTTTTTCTGACCTGGCCTATTTTCTGAAGACAACAAGACAGTTCAAAATATAAATCTCCTGTCACAGTGTATGTCGCTACCATTTTTGTTTAACGGGTTTAGTATGTCGTGAGATTGCTTCCTACCATGAAGTATTATCTTATTCGTCGTTTAATGATATTGAATTAAATACAAAAAGAGCAATTCTTGTATGTATATATGTTATAAGTCAAAGGTCGACACGCAGTCTCTTCGCGGAATGACTGCTTTATCGTAGGTTTAACCGAAGCCTTCGGGCGAACCCCGAATTAAATTCCAATTTCGACCTTTGACTGAAGTAATTTAGTCAAACGCAGGGATTTCTAACTTTTTAGTCAAACGTCGAAAGTAACTAACCATGTTACGGGCTTGGTCTAGTCGATCCTAGAGGGGACTGTCAGACTCGGTCAAACGTCGCACATACGTGCATATTTGTAATCAGGTCGTGCACGTTGTTTGCGCTGACAGCACACTTGGCGCAGACTATGAAGGATTTGGAAGAAAAGTTACATGCATGTGTTGTATGCAAACAGAAAATACAAAATATAAATAGCCTCCTGTCCGTTTTTCCCCTCTTCTATAAAAAATAAAGAAAAGGCGATTGATGGATGGATCAACCTCAAGATAATATTATGAAACTACTAGCTGATCCGGCAAACGTTGTTCTCCCTTTTAAACTACTCTTATTTTTTTCTACATTTTCTCACCTTTTAAACCTTTCCTGGACTTCAACAATTAATTCAAAACTAAAATTAGCCAAATTGGTTTAGCCGTTCCCGAGTTCTAGCGAGACTAACGAACAGCAATTGATTTTTATATATATATATAAACTAGCTGACCCAGCAAACGTATTTCTGCCTTTTTAACTACTCTTATTTTTTTTTATATTTTCTCACCTTTTAAACCTTTCACTGTACTTCACCAATTAATTCAAAACCAAATTCGGTAATCTTTTATATATATATATATATATATATATATATATATATATATATATATATATATATATATATATATATATATATATATATATATATATATATATATATATATATATATATATATATATATATATATATATATATAGAAAACCTCGTTTCTACCAAAAAAAGCAAATAATATAATAAATTTTATACCTAATGTAGCAATTTTGTCAAATATTCCAAACTCGGTCATAGGTTATGTTTTATCTATTTTAGTATTTTTTATTGATGATTTTTTTGTTAATAATATGACAAATTTACTTTTCATGTGTTTCTTATTTCCATACGTTTCTTAAAAAATGGCGGTGTGTGTCAAAATAATGTTTTAATTCTCTATTATCCGAGTTCAAATTTAGTTTCAGTCCAAATTTAATCACAATCCTTACTTAGCCATAGCAACGTTTGCTAGTACTCTTTACTTTTAAAATGTGCAAAATACAACAATTTAGGTAGCTAGAACATAAACAAACAAAGTGATAAAGGATTGACGTCATTAGAGTAAGTACCCCCAGTAGTTAGGCAATTCATCATACCCTATCCGATCGGGCCAGCGACTGATTTCCGGAAATCGTCTTTAAATCACCCTCCAATTTAGTGATTATAGTTAATACACACCGTTGTGAAGTTGGCAGAATAAATAAAGCAACAATTACAATGCGTTTTACTTTTCCAAGACAAGTTATTTTTTTTCATTCACTAAAATAATAACTGTTATAAACTTTACATAAATATTTTTTTACTGATTATCACTAATAAGATCAATAAATTTAAAGAATCAAAATATTATTATAATAATCTTAGATAATAATTGGTATTGCTGAAGCGCCGGAAGACCAATTATTTATCTATGATAATAATATTAAAAGCTGCCGTAAGTATTAAAATATATGACTGCAAAGTTATTAAAATTTTAAAATATATACTTGTAAAAGGACTTTATATCTCAGCTAAGGCTTATTATAATAAAACGACAACGACATTATATCAAATATATCACAACCAAATTAATTAAAATTTATATTATAGTAAACTGTAACATCTTTTGCACCAACCTGCTCTTCATGGACGCCAAACACCAAAGAGTACGTACTAATGTATTAAATAAACACCAATTGAATCATCGTCTATTCGTCGGAATAGTCGACTGTATTTTTCTTTGACATTAAGGTTTTATTCTGACAAAGATAATTAAATAATAATAGTCTCTGGTATGCATAGATAATATTTCGCTCGTTGTACACTCACTTAAATCGTGATCGTTACATAATATTCTTTTTAATTCCTGAAAGGCAAATAAAAAATAAATAATCAGACGGAACGATATACACTTTCTTTTCCCTTTACGCATTTTCCCCGTGTTGGTCCTGGACCCTGGCCCCTTTGAAGAAGTTCTTGAATTCCTTTGAAAAGTATCTGTAGTTAGTAGTAGCCTTACAGTTCGTAAGAGGTGAACAACGGGCTATGCGAGTTACTACCATTGTGGTTACTACGTGGTAGAGTTCTCTCGCCCGGATCTAACACCACCGCGCCGCCTTACCTATGCTTGTTATTGTCGTTTTCCAGTCTGCTTGTCTGCTATTTTATGATATAAAAAAACATTTTCATGTCATTTGTATAAGCATCTCAATTAACTAAAATATGTCAGCAGAACTGTAGTGGGTATATGTATGGGTGACGCCAATCAAATGCCAGGCATATGTTGCCTTTCGTGTAGTGGGCTTGAAAGTCATATGCTTTAACCCAATTTTACTAATGTAAAATGGGCATAAAATCCTGACTACCTCGTGGTCTAGGGGTAGCCTATTCTGCTCAGGTCATGAGGCCCTGGGTTCGATTCCCGGGTCGGGCAAAAGTGTTGTTGAGGTTTTCTCGAAAATCTATAATCTCAGTAGCAGCTCGTAGTCTGACGGAGTGGTGTATTACTACTCCCGTGCCTCGGATGAGCACGTTAAACTGTCGGTCCCGGCTATGGCTAGAAATAGTCGATAATCGTTAATATGTCGGAAAATGCGGCGATGAGAGTCACCACTTATCTCGCCAACCGACAAATCAATTAATTGCGATGAACTGGAAAGTCTATAGACTTTCTGTTTGCTCTGCATACTCCGCAAGGGAACCGGGCGTGATGGCATATTATCCCTACTTATTGCGATAAAATACTGAAACAACTGAAATAAAAACGAACCATAACGAAAAAAATATAAACCAGCTTCAGGCTGTGTTCGAGGGTGGGTACTTGAAAATAAACAAATAAAATTGGGTGATGACAAAGGAATATAATTGTTATAATTTATACTCTTCATCGTCGGCACTTGGTGAAACTCCGTCATAATAATTATTTTATTTTAAACACTTGTTCTGTTTCTCGATCACAAACTATATACCATATTTATATTTAATTAAATAGCCAACCGATTTCACATTTTACTGCATCTTCAGGACTTAATCTTAAATTGTTTAAACAGGACAATTTAAATTTTAGCCATTAAGATGCAGTAAAATGTGAAACCGGTTGGCTATTTAATTAAATATAAACATGTTATATAGTTTGTGATCGTGAAACAGTACTCGTACTTAAAATAAAATAATAATTAATATAATAGTACTTTTTGAATACGATGAATAAATAGTAATCAATTTAAGTAATATAATGCGTAATTTAAGTGACAAAAATTTACGCTTGTAACGTACGGTTTTCTAATTTTATAATTTTACTAGCTGTTGCCCGCGACTTCGTCCGCCAGACTCCCTTTACCCCGCACAGCTTGTCCCCCATAGGTGGTAGCGTGATAATATGTAGCCTACCTATATGTTGACCCGACCTGTTTAGTAATATTCATGCAAAATTTGAAGTAAATCCATGCAGTGCTTTTTGAGTTTACCCCGGACAAACACTCAAAAATTCTAAAAACTATATTTTTGGCTTCGATATCGATTGTAGATCACGCCCCAAGTATTCTTTTAAAAATATATTCAATTTTTACTTTCCTACGATTTTATTATATGTATAGATAGATACTTCGATTCCATACTCCATTGGCTTGTAGACTACGGTACTTAAACTATGAAGGTTTCATATCCTGTGTTATTTCCGTTCCGTCAAGGAGTAAAAGAAAATAGCATACGTCGATATAAATACAAAAATTTAAAAATGGATTGTCAAAGTGAGCAAGTTAAATTTTGTGATAAAAATATTCGTTCTCGGTCTAGGATGAAGAAGAAAATATGTAGTGATGATGTTTTTGGGATCTGGAATTGAGACCAGATCCCTGGTGAACTTAGCTGAAATACCTTTACATTTCTTTAAAACTCTCATACGAGATTTCTTATGTTTGATTTAAAATTGAATCCCGACATTTTTTCAGATTGTCTCTTCGATCATCCCGTTGTTTGTGTGGTTAGTGAACCTAACTCCAAATCGATGGGGCTCGGGTTCGATTCCCGACAAGGACAAACATTCGTGTGATAAGTATAGATGTTTGTAAGAATTTCTGGATCTGAACGTAGCCTAAAGGTATAAAAGTCATAATGGTGCGTTGCTATCTTGTGGCGAGGTCTAAAGCCATATGCATAAGTTTACCGGCTACCTTACCCTCCAAACCGGAACACGGCAGCGACAAGCACTATTGCACTATTGCGGCAGGAATAGGTAAGGCGGTGGTACCTGACCCGGGCTAGACAATGCAGAACTCTACCACCTAGTAGCCACGATGGTAGTGACTCGCATAGCCAATCGGTCACCTTTTACGACCTGCCTGGCAGAACGGCAGTTGGTCTATTCCTCAAAGGAGCCCGGAACCAACACGGGGAATGTATTGTGTTTATAAATAGGTAAGTGTATCTATGTATAGCAGCGGTGGCCAACCGGTCGATCGGGATCGATCGGTCGATCGCGACTATTAGCCCAGTCGATCATGGCAAGGCAAAAAGCAAAAAATATAAATAAGTAGACCAGACTGCGCAAGTAATTACCAACTACTACTACAGCATCTTCTTGTATCATTTTTCAGTCGCTGTACCGTCACGTTATTTATCCTATATTCTACTATAGGAACTCCTAAGACTGTTCAATAAAAAATACTACATGATTGTATACTAAACACTAAACTATGCTGTTTCATTTAAGATTTCAAGAAGTATGTGAGTGGTATCGCACAGGGTTTCGTTAGTAAACAGTAGATCTTTATGTCTAATTAAGTTGACCACCCCTTATGTATAGCAATGTAAGGCAGTTGATTTAATCTTCGAAAGGGGCCCCAAATAACCGGGGTACTTTCGTCAATCGACAAATTGGTGAGTCACGGTGAATTAAAGTAACTTTTGACGTTCATTTTACACTGCCTACTCCGCAGGATACAAGCATGATAATATTACTTTTTATGTTATATTTAGAATCGATAAAAACTAATGCAATATTAACTTTAATTGGTGCTTAAAATGATAAAATGGAGTGTAAATTAAACAGGCTATTAGTTGAAAATTACCGCACGCTGCCGGGATATAATGTCGCTGGCAACAATGCCTCCTCTCGGAACTGTTGAAACTGGATATGACTAATGAAAATAATAGCAATTCCCTCTGGTTGATCATAATTCTATGACACTTTTTAAACCGACTAAACTTCCGTGGACACTCAACCTGCGATTCAGGGGCCGCAGATATCATTAGATAGCAAACAAGCAGATGGCTATCCTGATAGAAAGAGATAACCATCGCCTATAGACACCAAAGATGTTAATGTTTTTTTTTTAAGTTTTATTTTTTATAATTTAAGATAGCAAACAAACAGGTGGCTTTCCTGATGGAAAGAGTCAACCATCGCCTATAGACACCAAAGATGCGTTCCTATCTTGTGGTGAGGTTTAAGGCCACATATATAAGTTAACCGGCTACCTTACCATCCAAACCGGAACACGACAGCAACAAGCACTGACGCTATTGCGACGGGAATAGGTAAAGCGGTGGTACCAGACCCGGGTGAGACAATGCAGAACTCTACCACCTAGTAGCCATGATGAAAGTGACTCGCATAGCCAATCGGTCGCCTTTAGCGACCTGCCTGCAGAACGGTAGTTGGCCTATTCTTCAAAGGAGACCAGGACCAAGACGCGGAAAAGACACTGATGCGTTATTCTTGTAGAAGAGTCTTGAACCGGCAAATTTGTGAGTGTGGTATACATGTACAGATAAACCGGAACAAGACTGACAAGCTCTGTCGCTATTGCAACAGGAATAGGTAAGGAGTTGGCACCAGACTCGGAAGAGACAATGCAAAAAAACTCTACCACCTAGTTGCTACGATGAAGGTGATTCACGCAGCCAATTGTTCGCCTCTTACTAACTGCCTGTCTGGAATTGATTAATGGAATTCTTCAAAGATCACACGCACCAACATGTAGCCCAAGCCCCTTTTGGTTGGTCCACCTTGAGTTATAAAATATTCTAATGTTTTAATTTTACACCCTTTGTAGACTTATTTGGATGATATAATAAGGTTAGTATAAAGCAACAAGACCTCGGATAAAGTTTTAATAATTTTTTTGCAAATTTCGGTGTTACTTAACGATGTTATAGATTTAGTTTCGACTTTGCGGAAATGCATAATTCAATGGCGAAATTAAGGTAATTAATTTTCAACTTTTTACATGCCTTCTGCAATGCCTGAACTGAAGAATAAGTAGGGTAATAAGTGGAACTAACTTACCGAAGATCTGGAAATTAAAGAAGACCCCACTGGCACAATTGTATTCCAATTCTACCACGCTTTCTTCCACGTCATAATATTCAATGCTTCAACTCTTTTATATTAAAGTATTATTGGACGCTACTGATGATGTTTATCTAGTCGCCTCTGTGGTCTGTGGCCCAGTGTCGGTGTAAACTACATTAGGCCCCGGGTTAGAAATCCTGGGTCAGGCAAATCAAAAATGTGTCTTTTCAGTTTTCTGATAGACAGCGTTACCCGATATTGGATTAGTGTCCGGTTGGTGATAGGCCCGTGTTGGTCCTGAGCTCCATTGAAGAATAGACCATCTGCCGTTCTGCTAGGCAGTTCGTAAGAGCCGAACGATTGGCTATACGAGTCACTACCATCATGTCTACTAGGTGGTAGAGTTCTGTATTTTCTTGTCAGGCTCTGGTACCTCAGCCTTACCCAATCTTACCACAATAGCGTCAGTTCTTGACACTGCCGAGTTGCAGTTTGAAGGGTAAAGGAAGCGGTAAACTAATAGATGTGGCGTTAAGACCCCACCACAAGGATAGCAGCGCACTATTAACATTTTTGGTGTCTAATGGCGATGATTTTTGCTGTCTTAAAATTAAAAAAAGAAGGAACGTTAGGATTGTGGTACCAAACCAAGGAGAGAGATCGCAAAACTCTACCACTTTGTAGTCATTTGATCACTTGTTCGTAATTTATGAATTGTCTGGCTAAATTAAACGGTCTATCCTTTAAACCAGTCCCGGACTACCACGGAAAATATAAACTATGATCTCTCTCTTCAGTTGACACCTCATTACTGAGCAACATAACTCCATTGCTGAATATCCTTTCACTTGTAGAGATCAGTAGATCTCTAGTTGTCCGGATACCTGATCTAACATCATTTATTACTGCGTCCTCTTGGCCCTTTCCCTTCAATATTACTTATGAACGTTAATTTTTCAGTAACTCAATAATTATTACCAAAAAACTAGTCCTATTTAGTTTCAAGAGATCTGCGTAAAGCATTAAAAGTGGGAGGATGTGGAGACATCCCAGCCCCTTTGGGAGAGAGGGGTACCCAACCGAGGGCTGCGGCCTTAATTACCGCCGCTTTTATAGTTTTAATGAGTTCATTTTGGACCCGGGCTAACAAGCGGCGTAATACCTATTTAAACCAATTTTGAAATTAATATTCAAAGGGCAGTAGTGATGTTCAACAATTTATGAATTTTACGATAAAACTGGATGTATTTTCCTACCTGACCTTTATACTTCTGATTATGAGCGTATATAAGGGGTTCGATAATGGTGGTTAAGACTTATTTGTAGCACTCCCTTCCTTAACCCGCCTTAAAAAGTATTTATTCCCAAAGCATGTATTTATAATTAGTATTCGACATGGGACATCCGTGTTTACTAAAAAAATATCAAATTTAATGTTTATTGCAATAGTTAGAAGTTGGGGGGAAAACCAGTTAGTTTTTGTACGTTTTGGGACCATTCATCTCCCTCCCCCCTTCCCCATAACGAAGCTATGGCCCATGCTTCTGATTAATTTCGTAGCGGGTTTCAAGACAGTACCTTTTTCCCAAGCACGCTGAGCTTCGACTTAGTAATCACCAAGAGGTTGCTGCTGTTGATACTAGTTTACAGAAGTTACAATGGTGGGAAAAATAGTTGGGGGCATTGCCCTTTACGGTGTTATAATAGTTTGTAATACTTAGTCACGGTCTTGGTCATGCCAGAATTGTCGCTGGTCATCTGTCAAACCATTGGAGTTGATGGTAACCTAATCGTGTATGCAGTAATTGGCGTCTGTTTGTCTGCCGAGGAAATTTGTGTATATTTATAATCCATTTGTAAAATTATTACATTAATCGTTTATGTAGAGTTCGGCCATTTTTTGAGTAAACAAGTTTTTGTTTCATTAGCATTTTAAATTACAGCATTAATTTACTTGTCATTTATCATAATATAAAAACTAGTAATTATTTTCGGACTATATATTACTATCAACAACTTGGTTATTTTCATTAAATATATAATTTTTTTGTTTAGGTGGTAATACTCGTTTGGCGATAATTACCGAATATTAATTTATAAGTTTTTTTTATGTTTGCGCACTTCACAGCTAATCAATTTTATATTACAGCTAATAGTTAATTACAAATTTGAAGTCCCAATTATGAGCAAAATAATAGTTTTCGAGATCATAAATTAAATTGTTAGAGATAAGTATTTAAAACCTGTACCTTTACTCGCGTTATAGAATACAAAATTAAAATATGAAAATGACATTAAATTCGATTTTTTCTTTACTACTTATTACTTTTATTTTTTTTTTGATATAATAGCAAACAAGCAGATGGTTCTACTGATAGAAAGAAATAACTATCTCTAATAGGCACCACAGTTATTAACTATGCGTTGCTATCCATGTGGCAGTTTTGAAATGTTACATTATGCATGTGACAGTTTACCGACTACCCAAACCTCCAAACTGGAATACGACAGCGGCAAGCACTGATATTATAGCGGCAGGAATAAGATGGGCGGTGGTACCTAACCCGGCCGAGATAATACAGAACATCAACACCTACTTTTTGTAACAGGATGTTATTAGCCTTTTCTTTAGCATTGTACGGGATGTCTAGTAGAAAGACATAAGATCTATGCTTCAGAAAAAGGCCAGGATCAACATGAGATAAAATCACAAACGTTACAAAATGAATTCATTTAATTGACAGCGTGTATGTGTGAGCATGTGCCTAAGAGAAAAAGGTTTGAAATATCCATTTATGAAGGTTAGAATTTAAATAATATTTAAAAAAAAGTAAATATTCATTTATGAAGGTTAGAATTTTGGATTCAGTGTATTTAGACAATCAAATCAAAAGTAAGATATCTACGTTTCGGAAGTGAAAATTATCCGTGTCATTAATTCTGATTCTGCAGATTTTCGCAACTTTTTTATACTATAAGATAGCAAACAAGCAGGTAACTCTCCAGATGGAAAGAGCCACCACCACACATTAATTTTAGATACCAGATATATCATTGATGCGTTGCTATCCTTGTTGCGAGGTCTTAATGCCACAGGCATAAGTTTTGCATGGCTACTTTACCCTCCAAACCCGAACACGACAGTGACAAGCACTGAAGCTATTGCAGCAGGAATAACACACTAGTCACTACTCAAGTACATATACTTCCATAAATATTATAATCTGTAGTCACATGCAAAATTATTACGAATAGACTCAATACTAAGAAGTCGGGTACAGTTTTAAAGTAGAATTATATTCAATAGTTTTGTGTTATATTAATAAATTATATAATTATGCGCTAGATCACAATAGGATGTATATAATATTATATTCTAGTAAGATAAATTCTGAAAACACTTTATGGCTAAGAAATAGGTGTGCCTTTTATATCTCGTGCCTCATTTTTAGTAATTTTTGGATTACGCTTGTAATCTTCTATTATGTGCAACTTTATTGCAATCGGAATATATAATAAAATATTATAGTCAATTTATATTTTTGCCCATTTATCAATGCTAAAAAAACAATTTTGTTTTTTTTATAGAAGATACGTAGCGTAACTAAAATTACACCCAATCATTCTACAAGTACCTAAGCATAAATGTATTTATCGATACAGTCACATCACTAGAAAGCTTATCAGAGTAACGCTGGCGGTTGACTCGACTATTTTGTCGATATTAATTAAAAAGGGGTCCGTACAAGTGAATATTAAAGAAAATTAAGCAATCTCCGTCCGCGAACTTTGTAATGAATTTCCAAGATATTTACCAAGGGCTGCTTCGTGAAATAACTTCGGAGAATAACTTTTCTTTTAAACTATATAGCCGATTTTTTTTTAATATGAAAAACCATTTAATGTCTATTAGTTAACTTGCTCAGGTTAGATCTCGAGGTCCTCGATTCGATTTTGGAACTCGATTGATTTGGATTGACCTAGGATTCAATAAAAATTTTTGACTTATTTTAGAGTAAAAATTCAGCTGCAGCAGGGAAACTACGTTAGCACCTTTATATTTTTCATGAGTACGTAAAGTTATCGATTCCGAATATCACAAGAAAGAAGAGATAACCACTATACGTCGGTAAATTATGACGATAAGACAAACCGATCTCGTCTACCAAGCTTTGCCTTAAAATAAAGTAACATATCATCAGTATAATCTTTCATACAAACTAACATACGCTCTTTTAGCCCCTCAGGGGTTATTTTTGAAAAAAGTACCTAGTTCCGGGCTCCTTTGAAGAATAAACCAACTGCCGTTCTGCCAGGCAGGTCGTAAAAGGCAACCGATTGGCTATGCGAGTCACTACCATCGTGGCTACTAGGTGGTAGAGTTCTGCATTGTCTCGCCCTTGTCTGGTACCACCGCCTTACCTATTCCTGCCGCAATAGCGTCAGAGCTCGTCGCTGTCGTGTTTCGGTTTCGAGAGTAATGTAGCCGGTAAACTTATGCATACGGCATTAGACCTCGCCACAAGATAGCAACGCACCATTAACATCTTTGGTATCTATAGGCGATGGTTGACTCTTTCCATACCCATCTGCTGACCCATCTGCTTGTTTGCTACCTTATGACATAAAAAAAGCCTATTTTTGATTCCGGATCTTTAACTATATCCTTCTATATACTTGTCAAATTTCATTTAAATCAGTTCAATCAGACATACAAAAAATATTACAATGGATATAATAACTATACTTTAAACGAGCAATTCTTATATATTTGTATGGTATTATATCGGTGGGAGGGATGCATGGGTACTATAATCTTACTTGTGTCTACCGTGAAACAGACTTGCTGTGTTTCGGAGAGAAGAGCAAGACAGGCAGTGTAATTACTGGCACCGAGACTTCTCAGGATAAGCAACACATAAATGAGTTGCCTTGGCTAGTTCCAGGTAAACTAGTAAATGTTCATTGGCGATGTCGACCACTTACCATCAGGTGGCACGTCTGCCAGTTTGGCTATTCAACTAACATAAAAAAATTGGTTGGTAATAACAGCTCAAACGATTTTGACGAAATTTTGTATTTGTATAGTTTTTTACTATTAAAATTTTTCTAAGTGTCATCTCCGTGATAATTCGTTTGCCTATGAAACAGTTTCACCAAAGCGAAGCTCAGTCGCCCAGCTAGTAAGGATAATATCGAATAATACTCGCCTCAATCAGCAGTAACGGTTTGTTTGTGTAGATTATCTCCAAGTTAAAAATAATAAATACTGGAAGTTACACCATTTAAGTTTAAAAAAAAACACAATTTAAGTTATGCGGAAATAAGTAACTCTGTGGGAACGTAGTCCCATCATCTTGATTGCACTCCTCTTAGAAGAAAAGATCCCCATACTTCTAAGCCCTAAGATGGAAGGGCTTAGCGCCTTGGGTCAAAAATTTTTTTTCTAGATATCTATGATCTGAATCTGAACTACCAATCTACCAGGCAGATCGTAAAAGGTGACTGATTGGCCAAACGTCATTACTATAGCGACTAACATAGTAATGACGTTTGGACGTTTGGTAAGGTTCCGCAGTATCTCGCATGGGTATATGGTACCACCGCCTTCTTATTCCTGTCACAGTAGCTTTGGTTCCGGTTTGGAGGGTAAGGTAGCCAGTAGACTTAAGCATATGGCATGGAATTCCCGATACACGAATAGCAACGCACAATTAATATATTTGGTGTCAATAGGCGATGGTTTCTCTTTCCATTAGGAGAGCCATCTGCTTTTTTGCTGTTTAATGATAGAAATAAAGTTTTATATAATATATGTACGTATTTTGACCCGTTTTTTTTTAAAATACAGCCAAGTGCGAGTCAGACTCGCGTACTAAGGGTTCCGTACCATTATCTATAAAAAAAACTGCAAAAAATTACATTTGTTGTATGGGGACCCATAATATTTTATTTTTTTTATTTTTAGTATTTGCTGTTATAGCGGCAACGTAAATACATAACTTGTGAAAATGTCAGCTTTTTAGCTATCACGGTTTATGAGATACAGCCCGATCACGGACAGACAGATAGACAGACAGACAGCGGAGGCTTAGTAATAGGGTCCCGTTTTTACCTTTTAGGTACCAAACCCTAAAATGATAGTACAATGCACTTGTATAAAAAATCATATAATCAATCAATCAAATAATTTTTATAATTTATACTTTCCATCCTCGGCACTTGGTGAAACTCCGTCATGATTATTGTTTTAAATTTTACACTTGTACTGTTTCACAATTCACTAATTATATATAATATATACTTTTTTATTTAAATAGCCAATAAAGGTTTCGCATTTTACTGCATCATTAATAACAAACAAATAATTTTTATTCAAAATAAGTACAAAAATACATTTTTTTGAACGTCCACACCAGAAAATAAAATATCAAAAGAAAAGAAAGAAAAATTAAATCATTTTATAATAATGTCCAAAAAAACATTAGAATATCGTATATGTCATATGTCTCATGTCTTACACGTGTCAAAAAATTATAATAAAAGTCAAAAATTAAAAAATAGTACATACGTTAAAAATTTCAAATGATTGATTGTATTTGTTAGATTGTATGAATGATTGTAAAATAAATAAAATATCGACCGGGTTTGGTGCCACCGTTCACCTGCTGGGGCCGCAATAAGTTCAGTGCTGGTCGCTGTGAGTGAAAATGACAGCGCTGCTGTTGCTGGTGGTTGGTGGACTGTAAACTCATGCACGTGACGTTCCAACCTCGCAATGCCTCATTAACATCTCTAGTGTCTATATGCGATGGTTATCTCCCCATCAAAAAAAAACATCTGCTTGGTCGGTATCTTTTGAAATAAAAAAGAAACGTATCCAGTAGTCATCACGGATCTTCCATCAAGTGGGAACAATGATGAAGAACAGAGTTATGAATGTGGAGAAAGCAAGAACGTCTTCAGACATCGTGATAGGTATATGCTACTCAACGTTCTCTGCGTCCTCCTAAGACATTTGGCATGAAGATATGTATGTATGTAACAATAACAGTAACTCATGCCGATCGAATTTCTTGATAGCCTAATATTAAAATTGCTCATTGCATTATAAGAAGATATACGGGGATTCCCCGAAATCGTAGCCAAATATATTACATAGATATCAAATCTAGATTTTAATTAAATAACAAGTTAGTGTCGAAAACATACACTAACATAATTAATTCCAAATCCATATAACCAATTTACTCCCTAATGGCATTACTGTATAAGTTAACCGACCGCCCGCAGGCTGCGATGGAAGCGGGAGGCAAGGGTCGGTAATAGCATCGCAATTATCACCCTATTAAATAGTTTAGACCCTCCATCGAGGATGATGGGCCTGCTGGGAGCTCCTCCGTATATATTGTACGGTTGGTCATCTATAAATAAATGTAAACGATTACAGAATTACCGTCCGTATAGTTTAACTAATATGATCTGTTTTCGGTTGTTTATTTTGTCATGATTAAAGTTTTATCATAATATATTGTGTATGTTTAAAATTGTATTTAATTAAACAAATATGATTATAAAAGGTATTTGATAACCTATTAAAATTATTTAAAGTTAATAGTTTCCTCCTATTTATGTCGCTAACCTCATTACGTAACATTTTATCATTTTTGTTTTGTACACTTCAAAAACGGAGCGTTGAAGTAAAATCTACTATTAATATGTCAGGGTCATTGATATAAAAAACCCAAGATACACAATTAGTGTCTCAAAAACGTTCTCCGCAAATGAGCGCACAACTTTAAATTATGCGCTTATTTCAAATAGAATCGCGTCGTTCGCGACACTGTCAATTTTATTACTTTTTGTACATTTTTTTTTAGGTTATATGATAGCAAACAAGCAGATGGGTCTCCAGATGGAAAGAGTCAACCATCGCCTATAGACAACAAAGGTGATAATGGTGCGTTGCTATCTTGTGGCGAGGTCTTATGCCACATGCATAAGTTTACCGGCTACCTTACCCTCCAAACCGGAACACAACAGTGACAAGTACTGACGCTATTGCAGCAGGAATAGGTAAGGCGTTGGTACCAGACCCGGGTGAGACAATGCAGAACTCTACCACCTAGTATCCACGATGTTAGTGACTCGTATAGCCAATCGGTCGCCTTTTACGACCTGCCTGGTAGAACAGCAGTTGGCCTATTCTTCAAAGGAGCCCGGGGCCAACACAGGGAAACATTTCTTTGTAAAAACAACTATAAATCTTGCGCTTAAGGTTGGATATGCTAAAACGTATGTTTTTGCCATATCTTTTGCATACTCAAAACTGTCCCTAATTTCATTTAGTTATAAATGTAATTAGGGACAGTTTTGAGTGTCAGTTTTGTTCGGGACTGTGCATCTTGGGTTTTTTACATCAATGGTCAGGATCAATCATTGTTTTGAGCTTTAACTGTATCTATGTATTCATATTTCATTAATACAATAATATAAGTACACAGAGATACACGTAAAAAACATTTAATACTTTAAAAAATATAATATACAAAAACCGGCCCGTATCGGTTTGCAATATGAACTTTTGAACTAACGCGTACTACTATCATTTTTAAAAATATGCAAACGGGTCAAAAAGTTACATTTGTGTGTCAAGTTATATTGACCGAGCGGACTGTCCGCTCGTGACCACGGTCAGTGTAACTTGGCCGAAACATCGAACTTTAAACGCGTTTTTGACCCGTTTATATATTTTTAAAAATAAAAAAAAGCTGGTTTAAAAAAATCGTGGACGTCCACATGTCGGTATTTATTGATATGTCGGTATTTATTTTTAACAGCTACAGTATGTCACGTGATTATTTCCTATTGAAATTAATATCTACGCTGATCAGAGGTACTTTGGTCCCCAGTTTGCATGTATATTATTATCATGTTATCATGTGTATGTTGCATATGTATACTACTTTGTTTACGGCTAAGTATTATTTATTTTGTTCTGTGGGTTAAAAACTCTTCTTCTTCAGTTTAAAGTTTGACAAGAGACTTCAGTGCATAATAGGAGTTTTTATTGTTTAGTCTATGGCCGAATTTCGATCACGAGTCGATCTCTTGTTAAATGAAAATTATTTTCAATCAAATTCAATATTTAATCACATTTACTTTGCTAGTAACTGACCAACTACATAAATTAATATTGTAATATTGTTCAAGTCATTTCATTTATCAAAATTTAATTTTATCCATACTTTACGACAACCTGATAAGACAATAATTGAATTTATTCAATTTATTAGATTATTTTATAATTTAGATACTAAATCGTTTCGTACCTACTACTAGTACAGACGCGTGCAAACACTATACATATTTACCTCCTTTTTAGAGAAAATCTCATAATTACTCTACATAAATTTTATTTCATTGTATAGATAATTGTTTACTCTACCCGCACCGGTAACTAAAAAAATATTATTGCTTTTGTGTTTGTTAATTAATTAATTATAAAATATAGATATAAATGCTTTTATTGTACGGCTTCAATTTTGAAACAACGCCATAATGATTAACTATCGGTAAACATTTTGTTCAATTTCAAATCAAATCACGTATTTAAAAATAATACTATAAAATGAAAAATATTTTTAATTAACTATTATTATTAAATTCAGATATTAAAAAACCGTTATTTATAGACTTTAATCGAATAATGCTTTCTTAACCACATGTTTTAGTAGCATCTAAGCGCATTCCTAATTTTATTAGTGTAACTCTCAGAATGTAATCAGTGTTTTGTTTCGGAAAAATAAGTTTTACCTTCTTGTGATTGTAATTATTACGTTAATTAACAGACATGCTTGCTTACTCGTAGTTTGTACCATGTATTCAATATAGTTACAATTTTTGTATATGATTATACTTTCAATAAAATATAACATTTCCTAGCAAATAAAAGTTATTTTACAATAATAACTCAATCACCATTTTTGCTCATGCCTGGTTTATAGTTTTACATCTATTCATAAAATTGATTTGCAAATTCGCGCTTTAAGTGAAATATTTATTTTATGTCATTTACATACTATATCTACAGTAAGATAGGGTTGAAAGTCGTGAAGCATAATTTAAATTATGCGACCTTATCGGTTATTCCATACATTCCTGGGGTCCATTGTTATAACATCATTTGCTCCTGCGCAAGTTTTGTTCCTTTTGGAATATTGATTTAAAGTGGCTCGTAAGTAGAAATGTGAGGAATTTTTACGATTTAAATGGCAAAGAAGAAAATGTTCGCAAATCTTGGTTACTTGTATGTAGGTTTATATCCACCTTGTTTGATGGCTTTGTATCAGACACGTCAAGTCTTCTGCTGATAATATTAGAATGTTAATTCAATTTGTTCTTTTTCTTATTTGTTTTTATTCTGTTGTTTAGTTAGTCCTTCTTATTACCCTTATTCTATTTTTTTATTAAATTTGAGTTTTATATCGTTTTTACGTCTATACAAATAACAAAATAGTAAAATAAGACGAAATTAAGGTAACTAGCGATCGCCCTCTGGTCGAAATTCAAGCACAGATTAAAGGATAAAATATGTTATTTTTGTTATTTTAACGTATATCTAATGTGTATTACAAAAAAAACTAGTAATACTCGTGCGAAATTAATTTACAAAATCCAAAGCAGTAATAATTTTTTTAGTTATTGATACGCATTATCTATAAAATGTTATAGAATTTGGAGTAATTGTGAGGTTTTCTCTAAAAAGGGAGGCAAACATCTTAACCTTAGCGTATTAATATATATGATATTACGTTTTGCACTCCTGTGCACTATAACTATGCCAAATTTTATACTCCACTTTGTAATTGTCGTAAAGAGAGAGTACAAACTACTTGCTCCATATATTAATATATTGATATATAGATAAAAATGTGTGACTTTTGCAACTGAAACAAAATTCCTTTAAGAATAAAAGGAAACTCTTCACTCTATTAGAGTTGAAGCATATTAAGTAAACCGCTATTTAAAGAGCATATTCTTCGGTTACAAAGTTAAACGTGCGCTGAGTACATAAACTGTGTTTTGTTGATTTTGCTATTGACGTGGGAGAAATGTGTGGTGGTGGGGTTTACCTATGGACTATTGTCCCACTGCGAACTCCTCTAATTTCCGATTTTCCGGTAAATTTATTCCATTCCTAACACTGTCCATTAGTGGCATTGCAGAAGATGTATAATAGGTAATTCTTTTATGGAACAGGCTAAACGCTTTTACAATATACTTCTAAATTCTATTAAAGATCTACCAATACACAAATTTAAAAAATGTACAAAATAAAAACTCTGTAAAAAACGGATATTATGAAATGTCTAAACATTTCGAAGATTAAAAAGCATGGGATAATTGCTCCTCATACCAATCTCCTATAGTAATAGTTATATATTATTAATAAATTGTGGTACGCTTATGTTATTAAAAAGTACCTTTTCGCCTGTATCCCCGAAGATGTAGGCAGAAGTACAAATAGTGCATCCACGATTAGCCGAAGATACTTTCCCACAATGTGATTGGTGTCAAGCCTATCGCCAACCGGGCACTTTTCCAATCCCGGGCAGTTTTTTTATCAGTAAAAAAAGCATATGCACAACAAACAAATACCCGCTGTGTTTCTTCCGCTGGATCTTCTAAGTGTGAGTCTATGTTTCGGATCTGGTAGTATCTAACTTAAAAAAATGGACTCGTCAAAAATGCCTATAAAGGATAAATTGAATAAAAATGTTTTGACTTTGACTTTGATGTCATGAAAATTTTTAAACTATTTAATTATTTTAATTTATTATAAAAAAACCCTAATATTTATACTTATTACGTATTTATAGTCCCGAAACTAATCGGAACTTACTCCAATAAAAACGTGAGTGCAGCCGTTTTTAATTATTAAATTATAATGTCTCACGAAAGTGTTAATAAAAGAAGATGCGATAAGAAAACAGTGATAAAACCTAAAACAACGATTTTTTTGATTTTTATGTGTTTGTTAGTTTTTTCTATTTTGCACACATACCTATATCTGAATTTACTGAACTGATTTTAACGCGACTTTCACGAGAAGATATAGTATGTTATTTGGCTGAGTGTATACTTATATAGCTTCCCTGATCTAGTTTTTCATATAAATTTCCATCGTTCATCCATTCCATCAGATTTTCAACTATCTCTATGCCAAATTTTATTATAATCGCTTCAGTGGCTTAGCCATAAAAGCGTAACAGACGGACAGACTTTCGCATTTATAGCATTGTATGGACTATCCTTATAGAGTATGGATTGTAATTTTAATCAATAATAATTGTAATTTGTCTGATATAAGTAATTAATATATTTTGCTTTTAGTCATACGATTATTACTATACTTGACATACAGGACGTTTATTTTACATTAGCCGCCTCGACGTCCTGGAGAGCAGAAATTGCGACCGAATTGGACTCCTGCTGCTACAATCTTTACCGCATTAACTTTATTACCGCGGTATTAACTTATAATATAATTTGTGAATATATGACTCAACGTTGTTTATATTTTGATAACCGCTATTAATAAATTTTATAGCACTGTGTGAGCTAAACCTGCACTTTAGCCACGCTTTGTCGTGACCTTAATAGCATTTTTCAAACCAAAAAGCGTAGCTGAAGTACGGGCTTATGTTACATGAGCTATAAAATAATATACTATACATCTGACTAAAGGTGCATATTATCGGGACGCTTAGCATCCTCACTGCGCTCGGGCGTTAACTTTACGCCGTGCAATAATATACTACGTAAATCACACATATCGTAATGTACTATTATATATAAACCTTCAAGTTTGCTCATCTAATATTATTCTCTTTTCACACATATTATAGTAGTATAGTAAAACTCTGGAATAATCTTCATGAGTCAGTGTTTTCAAGGAGCTTTGATATGGTATTTTTTTAAGGAGGATTACCAGTTAGTTTCCTTAGACTAGAAGTCGGCATCGCATTGTCGGCTAGTTTCTTTTGTTGCTGATGACCATGGGCAGTGGCGACTTTAAAAGAAGGATTACTAGTTTCCTTAGACTGGAGGTCGGCATCGCATTGGCAGCTAGTTCCTTTTGTTGCTGAAGACCTTGGACAGTGGCGACTTTAAAAGGAGGATTACCAGTTTCCTTAGACTGGAGGTCGGCATCGTATTGGCGGCTAGTTCCTTTTGTTGCTGAAGACCTTGGACAGTGGCGACTTTAAAAGGAGGATTACCAGTTTCCTTAGACTGGAGGTCGGCATCGCATTGGCGGCTAGTTCCTTTTGTTGCTGATGACCTTGGACAGTGGCGACTTTAAAAGGAGGCTTACCAGTTTCCTAAGACTGGAGGTCGGCATCGTATTATCGGCTAGTTCCTTTTGTTGCTGATGACCATGCGCAGTGGCGACTTTAAAAGAAGGATTACTAGTTTCCTTTGACTGGAGGTCGGCATCGCATTGGCGGCTAGTTCCTTTTGTTGCTGATGATCTTGGACAGTGGCGATTTTAAAAGGAGGATTATCATTTTCCTTAGAGTGGAGGTCGGCATCGTATTGTCCGCTAGTTCCTTTTGTTGCTGATGACCATGGGCAGTGGCGACTTTAAAAGAAGGATTACTAGTTTCCTTAGACTGGAGGTCGGCATCGCATTGGCGGCTAGTTCCTTTTGTTGCTGATGACCTTGGACAGTGGTGACTTTAAAAGGAGGATTACCAGTTTCCTTAGACTGGAGGTCGGCATCGTATTGTCGGCTAGTTCCTTTTGTTGCTGATGACCTTGGACAGTGGCGATTTTAAAAGGAGGATTATCAGTTTCCTTAGAGTGTAGGTCGGCATCGTATTGTCCGCTAGTTCCTTTTGTTGCTGATGACCATGGGCAGTGGCGACTTTAAAAGAAGGATTACTAGTTTCCTTAGACTGGAGGTCGGCATCGTATTGTCGGCTAGTTCCTTTTGTTGCTGAAGACCTTGGACAGTGGCGACTTTAAAAGGAGGATTACCAGTTTCCTTAGACTGGAGGTCGGCATCGTATTGGCGGCTAGTTCCTTTTGTTGCTGAAGACCTTGGACAGTGGCGACTTTAAAAGGAGGATTACCAGTTTCCTTAGACTGGAGGTCGGCATCGCATTGGCGGCTAGTTCCTTTTGTTGCTGATGACCTTGGACAGTGGCGACTTTAAAAGGAGGCTTACCAGTTTCCTAAGACTGGAGGTCGGCATCGTATTGTCGGCTAGTTCCTTTTGTTGCTGATGACCATGCGCAGTGGCGACTTTAAAAGAAGGATTACTAGTTTCCTTTGACTGGAGGTCGGCATCGCATTGGCGGCTAGTTCCTTTTGTTGCTGATGATCTTGGACAGTGGCGATTTTAAAAGGAGGATTATCATTTTCCTTAGAGTGGAGGTCGGCATCGTATTGTCCGCTAGTTCCTTTTGTTGCTGATGACCATGGGCAGTAGCGACTTTAAAAGAAGGATTACTAGTTTCCTTAGACTGGAGGTCGGCATCGCATTGGCGGCTAGTTCCTTTTGTTGCTGATGACCTTGGACAGTGGTGACTTTAAAAGGAGGATTACCAGTTTCCTTAGACTGGAGGTCGGCATCGTATTGTCGGCTAGTTCCTTTTGTTGCTGAAGACCTTGGACAGTGGCGACTTTAAAAGGAGGATTACCAGTTTCCTTAGACTGGAGGTCGGCATCGTATTGGCGGCTAGTTTCTTTTGTTGCTGATGACCTTGGATAGTGGCGACTTAAAGGAGGATTACCAGTTTCCTTAGACTGGAGGTCGGCATCGTATTGTCGGCTAGTTCCTTTTGTTGCTGATGACCTTGGACAGTGGCGACTTTAAAAGGAGGCTTACCAGTTTCCTAAGACTGGAGGTCGGCATCGTATTGTCGGCTAGTTCCTTTTGTTGCTGATGACCATGCGCAGTGGCGACTTTAAAAGAAGGATTACTAGTTTCCTTTGACTGGAGGTCGGCATCGCATTGGCGGCTAGTTCCTTTTGTTGCTGATGACCTTGGATAGTGGCGACTTTAAAATGAGGCTTACCAGTTTCCTAAGACTGGAGGTCGGCATCGTATTGTCGGCTAGTTCCTTTTGTTGCTGATGACCATGCGCAGTGGCGATTTTAAAAGGAGGATTATCAGTTTCCTTAGAGTGGAGGTCGGCATCGTATTGTCCGCTAGTTCCTTTTGTTGCTGATGACCTTGGACAGTGGTGACTTTAAAAGGAGGATTACCAGTTTCCTTAGACTGGAGGTCGGCATCGTTATGTCGGCTAGTTCCTTTTGTTGCTGAAGACCTTGGACAGTGGCGACTTTAAAAGGAGGATTACCAGTTTCCTTAGACTGGAGGTCGGCATCGCATTGGCGGCTAGTTCCTTTTGTTACTGATGACCTTGGACAGTGGTGACTGCTTTCCATCCCCTGGTTTATTGCTCGTATGTCGTCGTTTTCTTTAAAAAAAATCAATGATGTACTTATATTAAAGTCCGCTACCACCATGGCACTACGTACATTTATTATGGCTAAATTTAAATAAAAAATATTTAAATAGTTTGTTGCAAGCGTACCTAAGTCCTAAAAATGCCTTTAAAAGCGAAACTGATTGATTTATTTATCAAAATATGTATATTTTATGTAGGTACATGATAAAATAACAATACAAGTTCATTGTATGTCAATACAAATAATACGTCGAAGAAAACGACTTGCAGTAAAATCTCTTTGGTTGTACAGCTTGTAACTGGCTGGTTTTGAAACTATTCATTAATTATTTTAAAAAATGGAAGGAAAGTCAGCTCATGTCAATATAAGCTTATCATAAAATATACTATATGCATCACTTATGCTCATAATCACAGAGTAATAACGCTTAGAGTGATAATTGCATTCAACGCTTCGTTCATATTTTAGGCCAAAACAGTGCCAATGTCCGTGTAAGCTTCGTGTAATCACTTGCGTCGTCACGCACACAAAGACTCCAAAGACTCGAATAGTGTTGCAAGTAAATAAATATTTTCCCAACACGGTATTTAAAATATATCTACCTGACCGGTATACAAATAATCTTTCATACTATAACATTATTAATCATTTAGTATAAACTTGAAACTTACACTTTTTATTCTGTTAGGTAAAATATGTTAAATGCCGGGAAATATTCTAGATGTTCTCAAGATGATTCCAAAGCTATTTAACCTTATATTTTTTTAGTTTTTGTGCTTTTATTTGTGATTTAAAATATTTTTACCTCACTGAAATAAAGATTGCCTGTCTTTCCAATAGTATTATTAGACATATAGAAAATTTAGAACTTACAATTTTTATTCTGGTGAGGTAAAATGAGTAAAATTACAGGAAAATGTTTTAGAGGTTCTCAAGATTTTTTTTTAAATTTCAGTAATTAAACAGCGGTAACCAACCGGCACCGAGCGTAAATAAAAAATATGGTCAATACGAGTTTACGTTATTTAAGTTATAAAAACAGTGATTGAAGTAATTCTTACAAAAAAAACCTTATTGATATGTATCTACTAATATATTATCCTATATCATACAAATGTTTGAAATACATTGCTTGGCAAATACTTGTGTGTTATTATGTGTATGTCTGTGTGCGTGTATGTGTATGTATGTTTGTTCAAAGCTATTACCTTGGAACCTTTTTTATTTTAACTTTCATACAAATCTTGCCATGATTCTAAACCTTCAACTAGCTTGAAAATTAGCAAATGGGTGGGCAAGCAAAAACAATACTTACGTTATAGACGAACGTTTTAAGGTAAAAATTAATAAGATACTTATTAATCAAGTATTTATTTAAATCAACTTAAAAAATTAAAATGTTTTAAGCTAAACGTACTATATTGGCTACTATTGGCTCTGTGCACGACTTGAGCACCACGCTATATACGCCATAACGCCTAGAAACCACAAAAAACGAGTAAATAAAACTGAGCCAGAAACGGCTCAATTCGTTTTGCGAGTTGTCAATGCTTAATAAGATCAGGTTATATCGGACACAGTTCACGAAAAATAATTCGAAATGACTTATTGCATTATAAAGAAGTATTCTAACACCTTAGAAAAACAAAAAAGTGAACATTTCACAGGTAAGTACTTACAATTTATAATTTTTCTGTTATGTAAATTGACTAAAAATAGATAATTTGAAACATATAACTTATCACTATACAGTTGCTAGTTGTGGAAAAAAAATTGCGCACAATATTTTTAGTTAGACCTTAATGTTAAGAAAATTAATTATTGTATTTGCTTTAACTGTTATTTATACTTATTAATATTATTGAGATTAAAAATGTTTGTGTTATAAGTCTTATGAAAATAATTTAGCTCGAGGGTACTTTTTGATAATTCAGCATTTATTTTATTCGTCTTTTTTTTGCCTTTAACAACACAGTAAGTCATATTTTTTTCGAATTGCGAGACCTGCACTCCGTATGACACGTATCGCGATTTGAAATGGCTTAAAACATCGCGGCCCACTCGGTTTCTACGTGTTATAATTCTACGTTCCAAAGCTATTTCACCTTGGATTTTTTCGTTTTTGTGCAAATTGTGACACGAAAATATGTATACTTAATAATCAAATTGATTATTTAAAATTTTAAAAATTAAAATTAATCTCAGTGATGTAGAAATTTATAGGGTAAAATAGCCAAATTTCGGCCGCCTAACCAAATACGTAACTTTCGGACCCTATTAGGCTTAAACCGTTATCGGGAAGAAAATATTAATTTTCTTTTTCGTGTTAATCAATATTTAAATTTTACACTATTGATGTTTCGAATTGATTTCAAAAACGAAATAAAAATATGTAAACGTGTTAAGTTTTAAATGATTGACCCTCTCTATCCTGGTTTCTTTCTATTGTCGGTCAATGTTTCCCTAATTTCAGCCCCATTTTTCTCTAATGTTAGCCAGTAAAGGATGTTTGAAATTGAAATAAGGTATTGACTTTGCATTAAAATTTACTTTAATTTTATTAAATAACTTTTGTAGACATAATATGCACTCAATTTTTTATGGTATGTATTTAAATTATCTTTTTAATTTGATAAAAACTGCAAAGAAAAAATCTAAATGGTCACCAATTTTAATGATTGAGTCTCTTTCTTTGAGACATAAAATAAATGAAATAAATTGATATTTTAGTCTCTTTAAAACTACGCAGAAAAAATTTGATATGTAAAAATTACATTAGATCGTTACTTGCTGGTCCTCAAAATTAAGAGAAATGAGCATTAAATATTCAATATTGTGATATTTTTTTAAATAAAACGATTTATATAAATTATTTTTTGTCTATATCAAATAATCTTCAATATAACTATTTTAGGGTACTTATTTTTATTAAGTTGTAGTCAAAGAAAGGAAACAATTTAAAGGCACTTGATATTCAAAGTTTTATTTTTTACTACTAGAATAAAACTAGAATAATTTTCTAATATTGAGACTTTAATTTGATTGAATTCTATCATCAAATTTAAGTGTTATCATTGTATAAAACTTAATTTACATTTTCATTAAAACAGCAATAAGTTTATATATTATAACTTTCATTATAAGTATCAAATAAAAATTCTCCCTGTTTTTGTATTAAAGAATAGTTAAAGCTAATTTATTTTTTGTTCTTTTAAGTACCTATAAAGTGTCTTCGCAAAAACTTAGCTCAGAATTCTGTCAACCTAACTTAGATTTCTGAGATTAACAGCTGTTGTACTGAAGACACCCAATGAAAGATAAATATCTAACCACAGACTACTAAGGAGAGAACTGATTGTTTACGTTAACCTTACCTAAATTCCAACTTTATTTAACTACTATTCCCCAAGTTAAAAAAAAATATTTATTAAATGCGGATAAATTAAGCAGTTGATATAGAATCTTAAGGAACATATTAAACTTTAAGACAATAATTAAAAAACGATGTATGAAGTCTTGCCCGCGTTCTTAAAAGTTATGTGGAATATTAGCTTAATTATCAGTATAAACATATTAGGAGGTCGACATTAGGCGCAGACCGATTTTAGGGCACGTTACCCTACATGTTTTCGTGGATAAAAGTCGAAAATATCGCTAATAAAACTACTTGACACTAAGCAATACGAAATAATTCAGTACGATGGCATATTATTTAATAAGAAAATTAAAAAAAAATGACTTTGGTAGTGACAGAGTTTTTTTCTGATGGTCACTGTGGCATCTAGAATGCTAGTTGGAACATTTTTTTTGTCTTCTAAAAGTCCTCATTATATACGAATAAATGCTTCATAATATTGGTCTGACAAACTGATTTGTAATATTTGTGCCAGTATAATGGGTGAGTCCCAACACTTAAAAACTATTTTTTATGCAAAAGCAAAGTCCAGGATATGTAATATCGCACATAAAATAGGAATACACATATTATTAATTATAATGAAAATAGGTAAAAACAAATACGTGGTAGAATATTTTTCCCTTTGGCTGGCAACATTTTTAATATCATTCTACTTAGATATTTATGATTTATTTGTTTGGATTTTATACAAAAATATCCGATGCTAAGTAGTTTTTATCGGTGAAATGTTATCTTCAAGTCCTAAATACGCTTTTGTGAAGCACGGTGACAGCATTTCACCACACAGTAACTCACATTTTTTGAAATTGCGACAGCTGTACTCCGCGTGGCACGTGTCGCATGTCTGAGGGGCCGGCGAACGTAAGAAGCCTTTTCAGGCTTCTTTGAAATGGCTTAATATTGCGCGGGTCGACTCGGTTTCTATGCGTTATTATTCTATGCTCATAATATACTACTTTTAAATAGCGGACTGCGTCAAGCGTTATTTCCGTACTCTTAAGAAGTTTTACTTTAAAAACATCTAAGACAGAACGAAAACTAACTTTTTAGTAATCAAGGCCATAGAATAAGTATTAATTGCCTAACAAAATTGCTACAACGGCGGTCGCAGTATTGAATGATATTTTATGAACCGCACATCAATAGCTTAATAATAACAGTTTAATAGACATCGATTTATCCTCTGTACATATTTCAGAATTATCCGTTACATACGAATCCTATTTTCAACTCTATGGCATTATAATAAGGATTATGAAATATTTTGCGGCCTTTTCATAAAGTGGTTTTGTTGTAAGAGGCATATCATCGTCATATTTGAATCGCGTGCCATGATTCGGCATATTCTATCAAAGCATAGTCGGACCACCAAAGAGTCTCTTAGTAAATTAGAGTCAACGTTAAAAGGATCTCAATTTATCGATAAATTTTGTAAAAGATGATCACAAGTAAAACTATCGACTGAATTTCCGATAATTTATTCAGGTTAATTTCACAGGCTGCCCACACGCTTTTTAAGTCTGCGCCATCTATATACAGGGAACTTCTGAGTAGTTGGTAATTGGCTGTTTATTATTAATTGTCAACCTTTGCCATTACATTTGGAAATGCATATACAATAAGTATCTTCACGCCCATATCCCCGAAGGGGTAGGCAGAGGTACAACAAGTGCACCCACGATTAGCCAAAGATACTTGTTCCCACAAATGTGATAGTTGGCAAGCCTATCGCCAACCGGGCACTTTTCAATCCCAGGCAACTTTGTGTTTCTCAGAAAACTGAAAAAACACTTTTTTTTGTGCCCGACCCGGGAATTGAACCCGGAACCTCATGTGGTCAACGCCAACGCTAGACCGCTAGACCGCAGAGGCGATTATACAATGAGTAAATTCAAATTTCAAAATAAATTCAGACATGGCGGTTTCATTTTGAATTTGCTCATATATTAATAATTTAAATGCTATTTTGTGAATATTCGTACCTAGTCTTTCTATTTGACCTCAAGGTGACTAAGTACTCTGTCTTCTTGAATATTTCAATTTCAAATTAGAGCTGAAATATCGACTTGTGAAATTGTGAAAATGATCCCTTGGAAAATAGATTTATTTATAGTTTATAACCTATTTTCCAAGGGATATAATTGATTTATATCGTCGTAATGTACAAAAGCAACAGTCCTACTAGCACACACACTAAATAAGATTTAATAACAGGGCCCTAAATACAGATCTCTATAGTGAATAAAGTTGTAACGAAAATCGAGACAAGATGGCTCTCTTTAAGTAATTACTATTTTTTATATTCTTTGATTATTTTAATCTTGCCGATGATGATGATGATCTGATTATGAAAATATTGTATCACCTACTAATTTATCACATTACATTATTAAGTAAGAATAATTTTATGAAGCAAAAATGAATAAAAATATTTTATATTTTTATATATTTTTAAATTGGCAACATATTCTTGTTTCATAAATCTAAAAACAAGTTCAAAATGTGTATTATTAAATAGTTTTGCTGTTGTACATCATTACAAAAATCTTAATATGCTTCTTGGTCAGCAAAAGGGATTCATAAAGTTTCTATGTTTTATATTATGTGCGTGGAACATCAAAGGAAGGCATCAACAATGTTATAAAAAACAATGACTTTTAAAAAGAGCTTTGAAATCTGGCATTAACAATATTTTATATAGGTAAAACTTTAGTTGACTCCAAGAAGATTTTTCTATCATGCTTTCACATAAAGTTAAACTTCATAAAAGTATTGGTAAGAGATTGTCTAAGAATGGTGATAATTTTAAAATTATTTGTGTGCAAAAATTCCTCATTCATCAGATGCTAAACCGAAAGAAGCGATTTTTGTCAGGCTAGATGTTCGAAAATGTATGTTCAATTCAATCTTTGACGCAACAATGAACGAGAAGGAAAAGGAGGCTTGGATTTTGTTTAAAGAAGTTTTGTCAAAGTGTATGTGTACTGAAAAAGTTCCAAACTATAAACTTATCGTAGCTAATTTAATAAAGTTTTAAACGCTTGGTTGTTTCAAGAACATAAGCTTAAAAATATTTGTGTACAATCAACTTTATTCCAACATTTAGTAATCGTCGATAAACATATTTTCTTTTATTGCACATCACTAGCAGTTACTTAAAAGTGACCTCAAGAGGCACAATCAACACACATTGAATACTTCTTTGTCGAGCCGAGTGATTTATTGATTGCGTCTCTGTCAACACCGCTGGCACTTTACACCGATGCTGAATACTTCATTTGATCCGGATTTTTATCGATAATAAAACATGATCATGAGTCACATCACTCGTTAAGCGTGTTTAGCGTACAAATGGTTTATCCTTGTCGGTTGCCTTTATCCTGATTAAGGTTTTATTCAATAGACGCATTGTACTCGAACTTCAAGGTTCTGTATTAGTGTCATAGGAAAGTAAAGAAGCTGATGCTTTTCCTGATGGAAAGAAATAGCCATCATACATTTAAGACACCAATGTTGTAAATGGTGCCTTGCTACTACTTTACCCTCAGAACCGGATACCCACAGTTACGCCGACAAGCACAGATGAAGACAGTTAAAACTTATGTACGTGGCATTAGACCTCGCCACAAGATAGCAACGCACCATTAGCATTTTTGGTGTCTAGAGGCGATGGTTGACTCTTTCCATCAGGAGGTCCATCTGCTTGTTTGCTGTCCTATGATATATATAAAAAAGACGCTATTGCAACAGGACCATGTAAGGCGGTGGTACTAAACTCGGGCGAGACATTCCATATATTTTTTGTGGAAAAAGATAGAAAGTTCTTAAAATTTTTAAGGGTCTATCTTTCCGAAATCATAAGGCGCTTCTCTTTCAAATAGTATGGGTTCAAAAAACCCTTGCTATCAATTTGAAAAGAGCTAGTAATCTTGAAACGACTGAATAGATTCTATTGAATCTTAGCTAAGAACTATCTCGCAAAACAGGGAGACACAGAAAGTGGGAAATTAGTTGCTGCAGTTTTACTGTTAAAAATGTTACTTCAATTGTTATAAAAAACTTCAGGTTATCTTTGCTTATAAAATTACTTAGAACTAAGCCGTTCTGTTATTATAAATATTGCGTATATGAACTGCATAAAAAGTAATTTAACCTTTCCTTTGTAAAACTATCCGCCTTGTGTTTCTGTGTCTAGAAGAACGGCAAAAACGTGTAAAAACCGTTGTGCACAATATTTATTATCACGCAATACAAAATATTATGGAACTGTAACATTTTAAACTAACTTTAATTAATTTATGCTACAAACGCATTTTAGTAAATGTATAGTTAATTAATTACTACATGGGTCAGTATTTAACGAGGTTGTCTGTAGGTTTTGAGGGTCTGGTTTGATTCCCGGATATTACAAATTTTGTTTCTTTGTCAAGTAATCCAAAGTGCCTATTGAACTGCATCAAATCAAAGACTACGAAAAGCATTTTTTTTGACGTGGCTAGATTTGAATCGTTAGATCTTGCCAACAGACCATTCAACACTTTTTCAACTGAGCTACGTGATGTTGATTTCATGTGACAAATTGTTGGTTTTGCTTTATATTGATTTTCGTCAATTATATGTAGGCAGACACGTAAGTTATATATTTGTATATACTAGTTAAATGAGTTCATCGTTGCAGATTACATTGAAATTTATAATATTGATCAATACCTTCGTGTCTATTTACATATGTGTTTTTGTTAACGTTACTGTAACATTGCCATCCCGTGACATGTTGGTGGTTTTGCTTTGTATTGATTTTCGTCAATTATATGTAGGCAGACACGTAAGTTATATATTTGTATATACTAGTTAAATGAGTTCATCGTTGCAGATTACATTGAAATTTATAATATTGATCAATACCTTCGTGTCTATTTACATATGTGTTTTTGTTAACGTTACTGTAACATTGCATCCCGTGACATCTTTCGTGTTTATAGGCGATGGTGTATTTCCATCAGAAGAGCCATCGGGTTGTTTGCTATGTTATGGTATAAAAAATCCGTATTAGAGAAAACAACTTTTCAAACCAAACTGTCAGTCCTGATTAATATTCTTAATGTTTCATGGTGGTCGATAACAGCATCGGAATTACCTCACCAGGTATTATAAATTGGATAATTTCCAAGGTCGGCACTTGCTAATTATAGCATTATCAGGGATGTTTTGCACAAATTGTCTAAGACATTATAATGACTATTATTATTGCTTGTACTTCTTTTTTCGTATAATATTCGAACACAAAGTCACTTTGTAAGAGTAAACGTAACTCTCATTATAACACTCTTGTCATTGATATAAAAAACCCTAGATGCACAGTCCCGAACAAAACTGACACTCAAAAGTGTCCCTAATTTCTTTTAAGTAGTTATAGATATGGCAAAAACATATGTCTTTGCATATCCAACCTTAAATGCAAGACTTATAGTTGTTTTTACAAGCAATGTACGAAAATAAATAAAATTGACAGTGACGCGGCCGACGCGATTCTATTTGAAATGAGTGCACAATTTAAAATTGTGCGCTCATTTTTGGAGGACGTTTTTGACACACTGAATGTGTATCTTGGGTTTTTTATATCAATGACTCTTGTTAACACAAGACACAATGTTTTGAGGATTTCGACACAGCTCCCCAATAACTGTCTCCCTTTGTAGAACCGGACCGTCCATTATAACTGCAAAACATCCCTGATAACTATTTTTGTGTTATAGCACTCACCCCGTGCTTTGGAAAACTTGAAAACTTGAAAAACTTTAAAAACAACAAAGAGAAATATCGACTCGCAATCGAAGAATCGATCATATAGTAAAGAAGAATTCGCTACGTCGAGCCTGTCGACACTAGCTCATTGGTAGAGCGTCCCGGCTTTAGGAAGAGGGTCACAGGTTCAATTCCTGTGTGTCGATATTTTTCTTTGTTGTTTTTAAGTATCACCGATGATGCTATAATTTACAAAACCGATTGGGTGCATATAATATTACAAAACAAGGCCCAGAAGTACAGGTGAGTTTATTTGTAATACCTATTTTAGAACTAGAATTATTTTTGGAACGAAGTTCCTTATCGCGCGTTGTGAAAGGGGGCTAGACGGAAAAAATTCTTACGAAAAGTTGTCACCACACTTTTTGCTATAGTAAAGTATTGTAAGCTGTGCGGCGTGCGGCTGTTGTTTCTCTCTCTCTCTCTCTTACAGAAAGCAAGCCAGATATTTTCATTTCTATTTTGCATTGAAGTGTGTGTTCGCAGTGTGGTGTCGCGACGATTATTTTTGTTGAGTGTATACAGGTTTTTTGTAAATAATAATAAAAGGAACTTCGTTTCATCCGAGTGTCCCTTGACACCTCTCATTTTTTACATTCAATTATTTATTTAATTTACCTATCTCGCAAAGAACTCTTTTGAACTATGTGACCGATTGACATTCAATTGGGTTCTGCTTAATTTATATTTCCTGAAAATCTTAACCGATTCGGCCCAAGAGACTATGAGAAATTTTGCAAAAACTTTTAAAACAATTTTGGGAAAACATTATTTTTTTAATAACCTTCAGAATAATAAACCAGTTCACTATAAAATCTAATCAGCTTTATTCCTTAAAAAACTGCATCCAATGCTGTAAATTCATTAAAAATGGTTTATATTTTTATTGTATTACTAGCTGACTCGGTAAACGTTGTTCTGCCAACTTTGTGTCTACTTTCCCGTTTTTTTTCTATATTTTTTCAACTTTTAAACCTTACCTGGACTTCAACAATTAACTCAAAACCAAAATTAGCCAAATCGGTTCAGCTGCTACAGCAATTGATTTTAATATATATAGATATAGAATAGATAGCAAACAAGTAGATGGCTCCCCTAGTGGAAAGAGTCAACCATCGCCTATAGACATCAAAGATGTTAATGGTGCGTTGCTATCTTGTGACGAGGTGTTATGCCACATGCATAAGTTTACCGGTTACCTTACCCTCTAAACCGGAACACGCCAGTGATAAGCACTGATGCTATTGCGGCAGGAATAGGTAAGGCGGTTGTACTAGACCCGGGCGAGACAATGCAGAATCTACCACCTATAGCAACGTTGGTCGTAATTCGTCTTTTACGACCTACCTGTCATAATGGCAGTTGATCTGTTCTTCAAAAGAGCCCGTGACCAACACAGGGAGAAAACTAGTCAGGTAAGAGCTATAAAATAGATATAAATTGATTTTATATATTTATAGCATATCTAACTAGTTCCGGAAGTCTCGCCCATCTCCCGGAAGTCTCGCTAGTACCATTGCTTTACCAATTTCTGCCACACATTTGCGTCGGGATCTTGTCGCGGAAGTGGGGAAAGATCTAACGCTGCAAACCATCATAAGATCTATAGTACACAGTGAGAAATCGTTGAGAGTTGAGAGTTGTCCGCCCCGTTGGTCTAGTGGTTAGCGACCCCGACTACGCAATCGGCGGTGCTCGGGTTCGATCCCCGACGGAGACAAGCATTTGTGTGATGAGCATAAATGTTTGTATTTCCGGGTTTGGGTGTTTATTAAATTAAATATATTCCAATATTTATATATGTATTTCTATGTATTAGTATCGCTGATAAACACCCATAACACAAGCAAATATTTTCTTACTTTGTAAGTGTAATTTGTTCCGTGAATATTTATTTATTTATTTAATCGTGGAATGCCGTACTCTCCTTCTATGAACAGGTAATGAAAAGGAAGGAAAACGCTGAACGGTGAGGAAGAGAACATCAAACGTACAGGGAGATACGTCATGAGAGAATTGAGCGTCGTAGAAGGACACGACAACGTCTCCTCTAACCTCCATAACAGTGGCTTGAGTGACAGAAATGGAGATGTTCCCAGCAAAGGCCTCAAGGTGGTACATGCTGGCACACTCCTCTCGTTAGATTAAAAAAAAATTAGCTAGGGCTTTTAAGGAAACATCGCCGCCGAGACCGCGGATACATGCGAAAGCGTTCCCGCTACCTTGACATTTGGCGTACTGATGGACAACGTGGGGTTTTAGCTGGTAAGAGCCCAGCATAACTTTTCTGTTATGGAAAAATACCCATAAGGCTTTCCCCACCATAAGAAAAAAAAGGCAACGTACATTCACTTTACGATTCTTTAACTGACAGGGATACAGAGTCACTATAGGCAAACTTCCTATTTATTGACGTTATTTCTGATTAATAATAGGTTTAATTATTAATGAATGTTAATTAATAAGATAGAATATGTTTACCTTTTATTATTATAAATCCAACTTGCATAGCAAATAGCTAATTATGTCTACTAGTTAAATTGTATTTGTTTTTCAATATTCATTAATTGTAGTTAAAATATTCTTTACATAGACTTAATAAAAAGATGATTTACAATAAATGTATCGCTTCATCAATATAACAAAAGGTTGACAGTTTAATGCAGGCTAGCAAAAAATGACAAGGAATTAAAAGTGAGCTTAACATGTGGCATGGCACTTGTAGCATAATGCTAACAGACGCATAATTTTTAGTACGAATTATTTTTGTAGTACTTCTAGTACACAGACCACAAAGTACAGACATAATAAACAATATATGCCATTCGCTTGTAGAAAAAAGTGAACAGTTTTAGAGAATAAGTCTTTAATAATAATAATAAACCTTTCTGCCAGGCAGTTCGTAAAAGGCGAACGTTTGGCTATATCGTATGCTACTACTACTAGGTGGTAGAGTTCCAGAAATTCTCGCTCGTGTATGGTACCACCGCCTTATTAGTTCCGGCAGATATAGAGTCAGTGCTCGATATTGTCGTGTTCCGATTTGGAGGAAGAGTTTATGCAAGTGGTATTAACATGTCACCTCGCGGAGCACAAGGAACCATTAGCATTAATATTACTAATAATAATATATATTCGACTATGATATTATAGCGGGAATGTGGACAATTCTTTCCAGAAAATTAAGGAGTATATGATTATTTCTGCGCCTTATCGTCTTGAAATTGACACAATTTGTGTAATATTGTCAAAGTCTAACATAATTTTAATTGTTATACACAAGATTAATATGTACGGTAGCCGGAAAACTTATGTATGTGGTATTAACATCCCGCCATATGGATAGCAAGGCACCATTAAAATCTTTGGTGCCAAAAAGGCAATGGTTTCTCTTTTCATTGAAAGAGCTAACTTCTTGTTTACTACCTTATGATGCAAAAAATTCAAGCTTTTTTAAAGTTTATATAAACAGTGAGAAAAGAAGTATCATCACGCCCGTATCCCCGAAGAGGAAGGCGGAGATAAAACCAGTGCACCTACGATATGCCGAAGATAAGTATAGAATGCCCTTAGGCGTAAAGTTTAACCTTTGTACACTTTTTTGTGCATAAATTTAAATAAATAAATAAAATGTGTTAGATGACAAGCCTATCGCCCACCGAGCACTTATCCAATACCGGGCAAGATTATTTTTATCAGAAAACTGACAATACACATTTTTGAACTTGGGACCTCATGTGGTCGTACACAATATCGTACAAATAATCGAGAAAATAATTATAACGTTATCACTACTTTATTCCGTAAGGAATTTGATGTGAACCTATATGTGTATTACATGTGAAGCTATATTGTGATAGATTTAAATTAAAATAAATGTTACAAATAATATCTTATTTTTTTCTTTCAAATTGATTTGAAAAATTTAACACCTGTATGGCAAATTTAGAATAAAGGAAGTGTCTATTTTTGACAAATCCATCATTTTGAGAATAAAATTTGTCTTCTTTGGAATGAATACGTTCAAAAACCGAATGGGTCTTTTGTTGCAGGACTGATAATACGAAAATGATTGACTTCACATTGTTAACATTTCAAGTGTAACGCACCAAGCAAAATCCAATTTTATCCGATCATTTTATTAAGTGTAGGCGGTCTCAGTTGAAAGTAAAGTGTTATAAATAGATTTTTAATTATTTTTATTGTGGTACGAATAAATTTTGAGGTCAGGTGGTAATATTAAACCCAAGCGAGACTTTATAGAATTCTTACCTATAGAGAATAGTATACCTTATAGTGAATTTTTTCGCCTTTTACGAACCCGTTATGTATAACGGGAAGGCAGAATGTTTTATATTACGTTATACCTATACTTATTACTATTTAAATTGCTTATTTTGCTTAAACATCCACCGGAGAGAAAATAAATAAATGAATTAGTAGCATTTTTAATTCACAGATATACATTAAAGAAGGTTTTGGTATTCTCTTAAATAAATCTTTTACTAACCTCAAATTATGGAATAAGTACTATACATTTAAACTATCAACATGTTTGGTATATTATTTTTTATAAAATAGCAGATTAATGAGAGAAGCTAGTCTAACATACGTTGTTCACATTTAAGTGTAAATAAAAATCTACCAATATCAGAGTTTGATGGTTCAGTCAGGAGTTAATTTTTTCCCTCAGGTCTTTGAAAGAGCAATTAGTACGCCCATGATTAGTCAACAGTATCGAGACTTACATACTTATGGAACTTACTTATAGCACATACATAGTATGTAGGACATACTTATGCAATTAATGGAATTATTGAATCGGTTACATATTGATCGCCTTGCTGGTGATGTGAATATACAGCGATATTAACTACGCTGTCTATGTCTCGGCGGGGCTATACGTAACTTGCAATGCGAAATTATCGTAATTGTTTAGTTATTGCAAGATACATAACAGCCTTTCTATATTATAGTGGCAGTCGTTGCCACTTGATTAGTTTTGGTGCTGTGACATTGTTTAAAGTGCATATTGCAATCGGTGACGTTTTGATTAGTTTTCCGCTACGTTTAAAAGTCATCGCTGATCGCTGGCGGATTACAAACGTTAGGTGACACGCCTGCGGGTTCGACAGGGACAATCATTTTCATAAAAATGCAAATGTTTGTATTTTTTAATTTGGGTAGATAAAAAATTCAATATATATGAATGTATTTTTATCCATTGGCATCTATCATTGTATGCCAAAAACAGAATCAAATAATTTGTTTAGGTACATTGGGATTGTATTTATTCATGTTATTTTTCCTGTGATAATTATTTATAATTTATTACATTCCATAAAATGCAATTCCAGAAATGTACGTTCGTTTGGTAGCTTTTACGAAAACACAATCCCTTCTTAAAATTTTACCATAGCATGTAGTATGGTTATGTTTAGTTTTGCTTATTATCGTTATCTGTATTTAAACCTTTAAAAAAAATTAACACATATGAAAGCATTAAATTAATTAATGACATAAAACTACATAAATATGGTTACTACAGTGATGTGCTTTCAATGTAGTAACTATGTTTATGTAGTTTTGTTCTATTTATCCCTAAGAAATTTATTGAATTAATACATACATATGTGTAAAACGTAGGACATATAAATGTCCCATATTTCAAATTTTTTTATGCTTAAAAATCTATGTTTTTTACTATTTTATTAATTGTGATTTATAATAGATACAAAATAATTTTAAAGTTTTAAAATTAAAACTTTTGATTATTATACTTATACACGTTTACTTTACGCTCTATTCTACAAAAGTATCAATGTCTATTGTTTACAAGTAAAACCCATGTTTAGTTTAGTGACATCCAGCGGCCACGGGTGGGTGGGCTACAATGCGCCAATCACGAGACAATACACCGCTCAACTGTCAACTCAATACAAACATTCCAATATGCCAACCCAATTGTGAAGTAGGTATATTTTACAAGCAGATAATATGCAGATATGTCTATATATTGGGTAACTCTAGCATTGCACAACTGCTAACCTCAGAATTCTAACTAAAATAGTCAGCGTAAAATTTTATTCTGATCATTTGATCTCAACTATTTTTATCCAGGATACACAATTTACGTGTCAAACCTATAGAAAAAGTGTCAGAATTATGCAATGGCGCCTTGACATATTAAGTAAAATGGCGGCATTAGAAAGTTTCTAAGTTTAGATAAAGTGTCTCTACAGAAATCTTACCTGAAAATTTGAATATCTAAGTCAGATCTTTTTTATATCATGAGGTAACAAACAAGCAAAAGGTGTCCTGATGGAAAGAGTCAACCATCGCCTATAGACAACAAAGATGTTAATCGTGCGTTACTATCTTGTGGCGAGAACTAATGCCACGTACATAAGTTTACTGGTTACCTTATCCTCCAAACTGGAACATGACAGTGATAAGCACGCTATTACGGCAAGAATAGGTAAGGTGGTGATACAAGACACAGGCGGAACAATGCAGTGTGTGCGTGTGTGGCTACCACCCAGTAGCCACGATATATATATTCGGCGTAAATCTAATCGGCTTAGAGATAGCCTTGTGCTGGCTAAAGTAGCTTATTTGGTTTATATCAGGAAGATCTGGGTTCAGTCCCCGGTCTGGGTTAAAGTGTTGCTGATATTTTTTAAGGATTTTCTCAAAAATCTTAGTAGCCGCTAGAAGTTCGGTGTGTGGTGTGCTACCATCACCGTGCTTAAGATGAGCACGCAAAGTTTTCAGACTCGATTATCGCTAGAAATGGACGATAATCGTTATCAGCTTGGTAAAATGCGGCAATGAGGATCACCACTCCTCTCGCCACCCGACAAATCGTTGAATCGTAAGGGATATATTGCAATGATATTGATTGTTACTTCATTCGTGACAACCCTATTCATGACATCGAACGTCGAGATGAAAGAAAATATGCACTAAAGCATTGCGTTAAGGTCTAATTAAGCATGGATGCATGATGTTGATGACCGATATTTTAAATTTGGAATTAACATTGTCGACTTTCATTAATAATAAATGAGTGCAGCTTCTGTACCTATATAATACATACATAATTTCTTCTGTGGTTACAAATTATTAAAGAATACAGGAGATTTTTTTATGTATCCAAATATGTAGTTATAATTTATATATAGCACTTATATTTTTATTTATCACTTTTTTTTCGTAAGACGAACACCAATGCCCGCGTTAATGTAAAGATTTCCTAAAGTCGCTGGTTGTCTGGAAGAGATCAATCCTAACACCGGACTACCAAGAAAAGACCTAAAATCCTTACGTTTATTTAACCTAAACTCCAACTTTATCTAGCTGTTATTCACTTAGCTTAAAAAATATATATTAAATGCGGTAAATTAAGGAGTTGGTATAGAATCTTACGGAATATATTAAACTTTAAGGTGATAACTAAAGACAGTGAGTTATGAAGTCTCGCCCGTGTTATTAATCAGGCTAAAATTAATTGTAAAATTTGAAAAATAACACAGTAAATCAAAACAAAGATTTGAATTTTCAATTCTGTCGGCATTCCACATAACTTTATTTATTTGCCTAGAAAAAGCGCAATGAATCAGAACTTGGACGAGAGGCTCTGTAAGCTAAAACTTGTATAAATAGAAAGTGGTCTATCTGTTTTGTGCCTTCAATTTAAACGTCACGATCCTTCACTTGAGTTATTGCAATTGCAAACCATAAAGGATTATTACACCTCTATTGATGCACAACAAAACGTGGCCCGCAAATCCGCTTACAAAAGATGGCTGCCTGTTGTTAAGTCAATTACAAGTACAAAAGACACAATCGACTTAACTTGTTTGTTGTGAGCAGATGTAATCTAATATATGGATGTTTATGTTAAAAGTACTTATAATATTAAGCCTTAAATTTCTCATGGCACTCTTTTGTGATATTTAAAACGGCAAATTCTTTCTTCTTAGTTTTCCAATTTTATTTTTTAACCTAAATTCTTATAATTTTAATATGTAGTAGTAGTATCTTCGCTCCCGTATCCCCGAAGATACTTAGTCCCATAATATAATACGTGGCAAGCCTATCGCCAACCGCGGACTTATCAAATCCCGAGCAACGTTGTTTTTATGAGAAAAGTGAAAAAAAAAAACAAATTTCAATGTTTATTTTTATATTATAACAAACATTCATTAGGTCTTTCAGATAGGAAAAAATAACTATCACCTATAGACACTATTATGAGTGATATTTATTACAATCTGTTTGGCTGATATGCAATGCCACAATTGACAATATTTTAATAGAAATTGTCATGTGATAATCATATACAAGGAAGCACCCCTCTTCCGAGTTTTTTTTCTACTCATGGTCTTGTGATCTTCTACACAGTCCTTCTTGAGTCTTGTTCTGGGTCTGTTCTGTTGTAGAATCGCGTAGAAGCGTGTTGTAGAAGCGGTGCAGCAATTTTTCAGCAAAGAGAAGTAATAATTTCTGGTTACGCAAACGATGTCACGAGTAACTGCTAATAATAAATAAGCATACTCAAATATTCTACACTAAATCTTTTTAAATTTTTCTTATGTTTGTTGATATTGAAACTACTAATTACTGTGGTAAAATTTAACAATTTCTAGAATTACGTATAATGTCGCAATAGCGTCATTGCTTGTCACTGTCCTGTTCCCGTTAGGAAGGTAAGGTACATCTATGTATTAATACGTGAAAAAAACTTTAGATCCCCTTTTAAGACAATTAGGCGAACGTTGGAGTATGAAATTTAGCACAGTTAAGACGGAGGACTGCAGAAAACTTATGTTTTTAAATAAAATGCATTAGAAATACAATAAATTAATAAAAATAAACATTACATTACATCCATGTAACATACCTACATGATAATATACATACACACATATATACTTTTTCTTTACGGTTAAGTCAGTTGTCAAATGTAAAACCGATTTTATTGTTTAGTCTATGGTTGAATTTTTTTCGCTCTGAAACCGAAGTTTCCCAGTTGGGAAACTTATGTACATCATTTTCAACCTACCACATGGATATAAATGTACCATTAACATATTTGGTATTTAAAGGCGATGGTTACCTCAGTCTATCAAGAGATCTGGTTGTTTGCTATCCTATAATATAAAAAATACAACCTAGTAGTCAGTAGTCAGTACATTGTTGCCTCTTTAATATAGCTGTACCAGCTTAGGTATGGATACACACTCAAGGTTAGATATAGTAGTATCATATAGTATATCAGCAACCTTGGGCAAGTTATGTTTGAAAAAAAAAATAGAACGAATTGCTCGACGCAGGACCTCGTCCGTCTATACTGTGTAGACATATACCGTATAGACGCACGAGTTCCTCCGTTGGCCAGTTCGTTCCAAATATTTTTTTCTGAAAAACATAACTTGCCCGAGTTTAGATATGTGCCCTATTTGTCAATGGTTCGGCTATCTGTCACACCATGGGACGTAAAAATTTTGTCAGTTGCGGTGCACATCTGCCTACTTTTCGGCAATATATTATACTAATTATCACAGGTTTTATCCAACTTTGATCTAGTTTCATTTCTCTAATTTCGTTTTAATCTACTATTTCAGAAAAATATTCAAAACTAGCTTTTGCCCGCGGCTTCGCTCGCGTTTAAGATTTTTTAAATAAAAAAATATCCTATGTTACTTCAAATACCTTCAAAGTTTTATGACGGTTAGTTTAATATTTTTCGAGTGAAAGCGTAACAAACAAACTTAAATTCGCATTTCTAATATTAATAAATAAGTAAGGATGTTAAATTAATTGTAGTGACACTTATTTTGTTATGTTATTATTGTTTTCGTTTTTTCGCGCAGAAATTTCCCGCGGTATAAGCCGCGTATGTCCCGACTCCGTAGGAAAGTTGAAATAAAATGAAGCTTAAATTACTCAAGTAATAAAAATAACAGATTTTCTTTATTTTTTTTATATCATTTGATATGACAAGTAGATGTCTCTCCTGATAGAAAGAGAAACCATCGCATATAGACACCAAAGGTGTTAATGGTGCGTTGCTGCCCATATGGCGGGTACTAAATAAAACAAGATTAACATGGCCGAGATCAGACCGTTACGAAAAATATAGAGTGTAACACATGCTATTCATGGAGCGGAATGGTAATGTCACGTGCGTAAGTCTATGGGTTACCTTACCCTCCAAACCGGAACACGAAAATGACAAGCATTGAAGCTATTGTAGCGGGAATAGTTATGGTGGCGGTGCACTTTTGAGGAATGAAATTAAAAAATAATTAGATATAAGTTTTATAATTAGATATAGGTACTTATGTATATTTCAATGCAAATTATTATACATTTTATATATAATTATGATACATTTTAATTAATTTAAAAATTACCGAGTTCTAAACAAACTTTCAAACCCTGTTTCACCATCTTAGGGTAGTAATTTTAATTCTTATTCTTCGTAAGAACAACCCTTGTGAAAAATTTCAGGCTTCTTGATCCAAGGCTTTAAGCTGGGCTTTGATATATCGGTCAGTAAGTCAAGACTATATTATACTAGCTAACCCGACAAACGTTGTTTTTCTGTGTAAAATATTATACATATAAACCTTCCTCTTGAATCACTCTATCTATTAAAAAAATCGCATCAAAATCTGTTCCGTAGTTTTAAAGATCTAAGCATACATAGAGACAAAGGGACAGACAGCGGAAAGTGACTTTGTTTAATACTATGTATCTAGTGATTACCTACAGGTGAACATCCGGTAACTAGCTTAAAGAAAACCTAATCTATACTAATATTATAAGTGCGAAAGCTTGTCTGTCTGTGTGCCTGTATATTACGCGTTTACGGTTTAATCAGTAAACCGATTTTATTGAAATTTAGCAAGTTGAAGACCCATGGTCAAACAAAAGCTACTTTTTTTGGAAAAACAACTAACTGCGTAATTAGAGTAACAAGCAAGGAACTTATATACTATAACTGGAATTGCTACGAAGCAATATTTGAAAATAAAAATGTACTTTATTTCGTAACAAATAAAGTTGACATTTGTTTCTTAGATAACAGAGGGGAAAAACGTTCTGAGCAAGACAACGACAAGAGTGGATGTTGTCCCTTTCTTGCAATTGCCAGTGTAAATAAAAATATCTAGATGGTAGATTTTTACATATTAGGTAATCGTTAAATCCTTTTTATTCATACACGTCGATAAATAAATTAGCATAAAATGTATTGTAATTAACATAGTGAGTTCTAAAATGTGCTTATTTTAATTATTACATAATTAATTATGCAATGCAAAACCTGTTTCTCAAATTAATAGAATTACTTAGTAGTAATTTGCAAACTACGCATGGCCGCACTTATATATGGCGATTGGCGCTTTATTTAGTAGAAAGAGACACACTCCACCCATGTTGTGGTACTCTTCGGAACGATTTTGAAGCGCGTGTGAACATTCCGGGTAGAATATAACTTCCTTGGTAATAAGTCATCAATGTAAGAAAATTATATTTTATATGACAAGTTTACTCACGAGAAAAACTACGCGGGTAAGCTAGTTTGTAAGACTATAACATTAAAAATAGTGGATAGTTTTCCATATCAAAATAAAGTTAAATATCATCACGCCCGATTCTCTTGCGAGGTAAGCAGAGTAAACCGAACGTCTATATACTTTTTGGTTCACTAAGAGTCACCGGCTTGTCGGTTGGCAAGATAGGTTTACAGTCTGTTTCTTCTTTAGTGTCTTTTTAGGTAAACAAACTACGCTTATTTTAAAAACACCAGTTTCACATCAATCATATACATTCAATTAAATATAATTAGATTATCGTATTCATTAATTATAAACGTTTTTTTTGGCACTAAAAATGTTTCTAATATATTATTTTATCATATTTAATTTACGAAAACTTATTAGAATACAAAATTTATTTCCACAGATGAAAAAATACCATATGAACTTGACATGTCGAATATCCGATTATCTATGAAATTGATAGTCACGTGCAATAATGAACGAATTTGAATGACTAATTGAATGATTCCTTATCCTATCCTAATATCCTAAGATAAACATAAAATACGACAAATAGCTTATAATAATATATAGAAAAATATATAAACTCTCTAAATGTTAAATATTGATTTTTTGAATCTTCATTGAATCATTATTTTTTAAAGATTAACACTTTTAAAGTAATAATATAGTTTTACAATCGCTTAAACAAGGATTTAAATATCAGTATTTTGTGGTAACGTTATTGCTTGTAGCATGACAAAACGTTATTTTGAAGCATAATATTACCCAAAAATGATACAGAATTCGTTTCTGTTTAATAACGTTATTCATTACATTCTGAGTAGTGAGTACAACTGCAGCCCGCAGCTCTCTGCATTATAAAAAAATTTGATGAATCACGTGGGAACTCAGTTGTCCGGGATAAAAAAGCTTAATCCTATTCCAGATCATCATCTACATGTGTACCAAATTTCATCCAAATCCATTCTGAAATTATTTCATGATTGAGGAATAAACATTCATCCATCCAAACTTTCGTATCACTACATAGTATAAAACAAAGTCGCTTTCTCTGTCTGTCCCTACGTATGCTTAAAGCTTTAAAACTACGCAACGGATTTTGATGCGGTTTTTTTAATAGATAGATTAATTCTTAAGGAAGCTTTTATTATATAAACCCGATAACCCGATTCCGATATTCCCACGGAAACAAAAGCTACGCGGGTGAAACCGCGGGCAGATCGCTAGTTTATAATATAACTAGGTACAACGTGTAGCTGCTGCATTATAATAATTTTTCATGAATCTAATTTTAAGCACCTAATTTTTCCGGGATAAAAAGTGCTACTTCAAGTCATCATCTATATGTATGCCAAATTTTATTCAAATCCATTCAGTGGCTTTTGCGTGATTGAGTAATACACATCCATTCAAACTTTCGCATTTATAATAATATAATATGGAATATATACATATATATATATATATATATATATATATATATATATATATATATATATATATATATATATATATATATATATATATATATATATATATATATATATATATATATATATATATATATATATATATATATATATATATATATATATATATATATATATATATATATATATATAGATTAATATAGATTATAAATATTGTAATACATAGTAATATAATAAAATAGATAAGTTACTGGTCCGCCATTATTGTTTACTAAAATAGACCAAGTAAGAAAAAACAGCTGTAGATAAAGCAAGATAAGGCATCGTGCAGGCAGGCGTGCAGCCTGCTGCATTATAAAAGTTTTTGGTGAATCCAGCGGCGTAACCTAATTTTTCCAAGATAAAAAGCCTATTTGCTATTCCAGGTCATCATCTACCTGTGTGCCAAATTTAATTTAAATCCGTTCAGTAGTTTTTGCGTGTTTGAGTAACAAACATCCATCCAAACATGCAAGTTTTTTCATTTACAATATTAATGTAGATTATTTTCATGAATGTCACATGAATGCAGATGTGCAATGTTAATTTTTATTAATTAAATGTGTTTCTAATGCATATTAATAAAAGCTTTTATTATTCTGCAGCCCTCCGCAATGTAAACTGTAATTGTAAAATATCATACACCACTGTTCGCTCAATTAACGTTAAAAGGGGTACAAAGTTTTTACTTCACGTATAAAATAAAACATACAAGTTTCTACATACCTATACTAAACACATTTCAAAATTATAAAGTCATTAGTCCATTAGAAAATCACTTATTAGTTTCTTCAGCGCATGCAATTTTAATGAATATTAATATAAGTTTGAGTGCAAACTACGGTTCAGTGCGTTTGAAATGGACGTCTAGTGATACCTGCTAGACATATTCAGACACATTATCGCTTATCGCTTTGACACGATATTATTTTTAATGCTGTATTCTTTACTAGTAGTTTTAAACCGACTTCCTAACAAGAAGGAAGTTCTCGATTTAGATGTTTATACGTTTTTAAGGTTCCGTACCTCGATAGGAAAAAAACGGAATACTTGTATGATCACTTTGTTGTCCGCTCGTCCGTCTATCTGTTGAGACCCTTTTCCTCTAGACCGCGTGGAGATATTAAGCTGAAATTTATATCAAATACTTATATCTACTGTCCCTTGGTGCTGTAAAAAAAATCAAACTTGTAAGTCAACGCGATCTGAATTAAAGACCATTTATTATTTGTTATTTCAAAAGGGAAACAAAACCTATAGGGTACTTCTCGATGATCTAGAATGATAAAATTTGGCAAGAAGCAATGTCTGACAGTAAATGTAAAAGAAAAAATGCGAAAACTGTTTATTTTTAATCACATTACAAATAATAATAATAAATAATAAATATTCACGGGACAAATTACACTAACTGATCTAACTCCAAAGTAAGCAAATTATTTGCTTGTGTTATGGGTGTTAGTCAACGATACTAATACATAGAAATACATATATAAATACTAGAATATATTTAATAAACACCCAAACCCGGAAAAGCATTTATGCTCGTCAAACAAATGCTTGTCCCCGTCGGGGATCGAACTCGAGTTCCGTCGATTGCGTAGTCAGGTTGCTAACCACTCGACCAACGGGGCGGTCAAGAAAAAGCAATCAAAAGACATGATCGTTTATGCCGCATATTTTGCGATTTCACAAGATGATCAAAACATATAGAGCACTTCCCGGTAATCTAGGATCGTGAAATATATGTACCTAACCAAGGTTACCTAGTTTGTACGAAACCCTCGGTATGCGAGGCCAACTCACATTATATATATATATATATATATATATATATATATATATATATATATATATATATATTATATATTTGGTACCACCGCCTTATTTATTCCTGCCACAATAGCATCGATGCTTGGTGTCAATACGCGATGATTTCTCTTTCCTTGTTTGCTATCTTATACGGCTCCCTCCATCGATATATATGTCGCAGTGAAATTGTTAGATTATATTTTACCTAAGTAATATTATAATTTAACTGCTAACCTAACCTAACCAAATTATAAAATCCCTAGGTAGATTATAATCTATAATGACAATTTCACTGCGATATATATATATATATATATATATATATATATATATATATATATATATATATATATATATATATATATATATATATATATATATATATCGCAGTGAAATTGCATCGATGCTATTGTGGCAGGAATAGATAAGGCGGTGGTACCAAATACCTGGGCGAGTCATTGCGGAACTCTACCACCTCGCAGCCACGATGGTAGTGCCACGTATAGCCCACCGATCGCCTTTTACGATTTTTCTGGCAGAATGACAGTTGGCCTATTTTTCAAAGGAGTCGGGTAGCAATTCCAGATGCATGAGTCATGAACATGCACAAGAGCGAGAAAGCTGAAATGTTCCCAGTGGATCGCCGCTACTCTCTCGGCTACAACATGGTCCATATGACCCAAAGGTCGGTAGAGCCATGGGTTAGTAGCGGGTGTTGACCCGACATGCATAAGTCTATCGGCTCCATTACCCTCCAAACCGGGAAACGATAATGACAAGCATTCACGATATTACGGCAGGAACAATTAAGGCAATCGTACTATATATCCTAACGAGACATTACGGAAATCTACCACCTAGAGATCACAATGGTAGTAACACGTTAGGCCAATCGTTCGTTTTTACAAACTGCCTGACAGAATGACTGTTAGTTTATTCTTCAAAGGGAAGCGGACCATCACAGGACCTACGCCTTTGCTTGATTTTTTACTTTATCTAACGGATTTTTTTCCCCAAAACTAAATACCTGCATTAAATACTTGCACTCGCGCTAATCAAAGTGTAAATGGGATTAATGTCACATGTTATTTCAGTTAAGACGAATCCAATGACACGTCCTATCAAGTTTAAATGTATCAAACTATTTATGATACAGAGCTTGCCAAAAAATATACAGTTATTTTATATCATAAGATAGCAAACAAACAATTGGCTCGGGTTATTGGATGATTCGCGCGAATTTAACTCGCACGATTTTTGCGAATCTACATTTTTTACTATTTTTTTTTTCTGTGGGCGATTCGCACGAAGTTGATTTATTGGTTTGTGAATTGACAACTTCAAAAATATGTACCTAGCAGAGGTAGACTATTGACACAGACGATGTGTTTTGTACAATTCAGTTATGGTAAAGTACACTCTAGTAACTACCAAAGTATAAGGGTTAAATATTTTATCGATGTGAAATGCGACATAGTTAAATAAAAATAGGAAGGAGCATTTTTTATATCAAATGGTATTAAAATACCTAGTGACACTCTTGTCTTAAAATATCATATCCTTGCTCTTAATATTGTGATTGAAAGACCCCTTCAATCCTTTGACAAGATAAGTAGTAATTTTCTCTATCCAAGATTCAATTAAAAATCAATGAGATTTTTACATAAACTTATTTTGCAACATCATTTGATGAAAAACATTCCATTGAATGCTTAATAAGTCACCTTTACAAATTTAATTTGAAGTTAATTTAAATCACTTGATTTGATCATAATTTCAAAGAGATTTTCGTTGTTATTTCAAAAGTGATATAACCAGCAAACTTATACATAATATAGCATTGCATCCGCACAAAAGAAGGACAACACACTGTTAATATTTAAGATGATCATCAGGCGGTCATCAGGCGGTGATGATCTTCATCAGAAAAATCAACATTTGCTATTTGCTGATAAAAATAATATTTATAAACATAACATAAATCATGCAGCGAAGTGCTGAGTGCATGGAGTTTATTATAAATCTCATAACAGAGTGATACATTTTGACCTCATTTATGGCAGGTAGCTATATATAACAGATGCAATAATATATGTCTTATTTTCTGTATCCTTTTTCAATTTCATACAATCTACATATAGACATCCGAAGAACATTACTCTCCTACGCAGTCGGGTAATTAAATAGTTAATTGACGTTTAAAAAACAACAAACGACGATAAAAAATCACACGCCATACCTGGTTATTGACACAAGCCTCAAAATGAGGCCAAGACTCTTAAAACTAATTTCTTCCAACGCTACTGTTTTAAGCGTTAATTGCCTAAGAGGAAAGAGACACGCATATAAAATTATCGAATAAAAGAAAAGGATGAGAAATATCAAGCTCACGACACTAAAGTGGTTTTTACCACTTGCACTTAGGGCTGTCATCTTTTAAAAAAGCGGATCAGGACATTTCATGGTCTCGTAAGCCCCTTGTTGATAATCCCTACTTTTAACAACCACATAACGACTATCGCTTGATTTTTAGATAATCGGTTCCGACAGCTTTGCGTACTTATTTGAAGTTCATGATTATTAACACACAAACACCATATTATGAGATTTTACTGTAAACTTCAATTTTCGAGGGCAACGTCCGACCAAAAACCTAAACAATTTTCACCCGTGTGGTTCGTTCTAGGAATTAAACCGGATACCTACAACTTTCAAGGCAATTTCTTAGGATGTCAATGTCGCTTGTATTTACGCACAAAATACAGAGTTGTAATACTCTCAGATGAAATAGAATCACTCCAGAAGTATTCCTTAACCCTTAGCTTATTATTCGACTCAATTAAATAGCACTATGTGGCATATTTCTAGTTTTTTCCGATATAATATATCTAGAAGTGTTGACATTTACATACATTTGCATATTCTGTTGTCCTTATATAAACTTAATATTACCTTTGAAAGAAAGGATGAATATAACAAAATAGGCCTTCTTAACTACTAAACTAGATCGAACAGATTTATTAAAAGGATCATCAGTTGAAAGATTTATTAAGAACTAGCTGATCCTTCAGCATAGCAGCTTCGCCCGCGTGTGTTAGCGTTTTACCTCGGATTTTTCCGTTTATTTATTAAATCTGTTTTCCGTTTATCTATGAAAAGAAACAAAACAGAAAGACTTTCGCATATATAATTGATATGCACATATTTCTTTATATCGCCTTTGTTGCGTGGTTTAGTGGTCCGGTGTCGTAGTTTACCACATGAGGTCCCGGCTTCGATTCCCGGGTCAGATTATTGTGTTTTTGTTCAGTTTTTTTTTAAGTAAAAACAACGTTGCTCGGGATTGGATAAGTGCCCGGTTGGCGATAAGCTTGCCACCTATAACATTGTGGGACGACGTACCTTCGGCTAATCGTGGGCGCACTGGTTGCACCTTTGCCTACTTTTTCGGAGACACGGCCGTGAAGATTCTTTTTTATATGAAACAAGATTTGCTTCTGAAATAGAATACGGAAAGTGTTACATCTTAGCCAAGTAAAGCATCTCTTATGCTCGTAAATTTCGAATCAAATATGTAGAGCTGGTAACCCTAATTGCGCAGTAGCTATACTCATTTAAAGCTAACCCATTAATGATAGGCTATTAATTAAGGCTTCTGTGTCGTTGTGCTTTAAAAAATTATATGTTCGCTGTAAAACTGTTTATAAATCAAGTAATTATGTATTTATTTCTTAATAAATATCTGTCATGTGGCTATCAATTATGTTATATGATATTTATGTTTTTCAGATTACACACAACGACAACTAAAGATTTTTCAAGAAAATTCCGTGTAAGTAAACGAGTATGACTAAGCATAATAACAATAATAAAAACTGAATTGATGTGTTCAGCATTTGATACCGCATATAAAAAATACTTAAAGTTTGAACTAATTATATAATTACTTTTATAAGGAATAAACTCAAAGGTACTAAACTGATCATAAAAATATATTTCACCTCTACGGTCTGGCCACGGCTACATGCGGCGTGGTCTGCGACGCGAATTGCGATGTGGCAAGCGACGACGATGAAAAAAAGTAGGTAACTATATGAAGTAGGTATTCCATAGCTGCCAGGGACGCGAATTGCGGCGTGACTTGCAGCGCATAGAACCAAGCGACGCGCCGTGTGATGAGTGAATAAAACAAATGTGATAGCTAGTATCGAGGAGGCCACAGCTCAGATTGGCGCGACTGGCGAAACCGGGGGACGCATTAGACATCGCGAAACCAAAACAAAATATTTTGTTTTATGCGAGTGAAATTTGTAATTAATCATGAATATTAAACAATTTTAAAAACTCTGCGTCCGACGCCGATGCGACGCCGCCCGCGGTCGCAACTAGGCATGACACATTTCACGCATTATGACTATTGGCTATACTCGTGTCACTCGTTATAACATAATTCACGTGCCACGCCAGTTTTATGCATACCTTATGAGACAAAGCAACAACATTGGAGCGACACTGCTATTTCACTTTATCTACTAATCACTTATAAATTGTAATCATATAAATAACTATACTAAGTCATTATCACTGCGACATGTAACAGACGGAATAAAATGTACCCAATGTGACAATAATTTTCACTAATAGAACATAACTGTCGTAATTTATCACTCGTGATATAGCAGTGACTAAAAATAAATAACTTCACTACGTGATAGTGAACTTAAAGTAGCTATAGCTCCCATCGCTAGTCACAACTAATCGAGCTGTGGCATCCCCAAAAAATCGCGCCGCAATTTGCGTCGCAGTTCGTTCTACGGGTAACGGTGGCCAAGCCTTAAAAAAACTTTTCTATCCAGAATTTATACAGACTGCTTTTACCTGACTCAGCAAATCAAGTAATAGTTTTGGATCACACAAACGAAGACATCAGTAACAGCTAGTGTCAAGATAACACTAGTATTTAGTAATACTATACTCCAATATTCCCTAAAATCTTTAATAACAAATAACATTGCCATTACTTTATCTAATTAACACCGTGACCGCAGATAAAAATAATGCAATAATTTTTAATTTTAATTGCAATTACTTCAGACAATTAACGCTTAACGACATAGTCGGGCGATAAGCGCTTTGTTTTTGTTAGAGCTACCGTTCTATAATCTGTTATAGTTCCCGATATGCCGCACATTTTTTAACTTTATCTACTACCTAAAATTTTATGTTTACTTTTTTATTTTATAGAATAACGAATAAGCGATGGCTCTTCTAATGTAAAAAAACATGACTTACGCGTACCAAATATATTAATGGTATGTTGATGCCCGGTTGACGAAGTTGGAATGCCAAATAGATAGATTTACCGCAACCCTCTATCTATACCGGAACACAACAGTGGCTAACACCGAAGCTATTGTTAAAGGAATAGATTAGAGAGAGAAAGCAGTGATACTAAACTTGGTCGAGACTTTACAGAATTCTATCACTAGTAAGTATTCACAATATTAGTAAAACTTATAAGCCTTCTCTCGCCTTTTACGAGATACCTGGCAGTGAGGCAGTTGATCAATTCTTACAAAGGGCCACTTTTTGATGAGCTCAGGGGTTATTACTGGATGTCTTTTTTATTTGTAGAATTTTTATTAATATGGTACGTTTTTTATATCATAAGGTGGTAAACAAGCAAATGGCTCTCCGCGCGGAAAGAGACAACCATCGCCACGACACCACGATGTTAGTGATGCGTTGTAATTCCTGTGGTGAGGTATTAATGCTACAAGCATAAATTTACTAACAACATTATCCTCCAAATCGAAGCACGGCAATGACAAGCACTGATAGCAGGAATAGGTAAGGTGATGGTATCAGACCCCGGCGAGACAAATGAAATTTGAAGACAAATTACATATAAACTGAAGCGGACTTTGTTGTATTTTCTTTATTCTTAAAATCTAGATTAAAATAATAAACATTATATTATTTTAACCTAGGAAGGAATTTGGTTCATATGAGCATTGAAGCTAATATCTAATTTCAAGAAGTTTTTATTTTAATTTTCGTGAAACTTTTTGGTGTCGTAACTTAAGTAAAATACATTAAGTACATGTGATTGTGATTCATGAACTTTAATAATAATTTATATTGCTACTAAATCTAGTATGCACCATGACCTACAGACTATAATGGTGCAATTATTTTAATTGCAATGACTTAAGACAGTTAATTCTTTTGAACAAACTTGAGAAATAAATGTTTTTTATAACGCAACTTTATAATCTTTTGTAGTTTCCGATTTACTTTAGTTTTACCCTGTAAGAAATACAAGCTGAAATTCGATAGTTCTTGCACTCGTATATGTTCTCGAATTCATTGCGTTAATGCGCAAGTACACGAACTTTTAAGTGCAAAATATTGACAAAGCGTTTTTAAATTAGGATACAGAAATTGTGAACACCTGAAACTCAGAATATGTACAAATATTGTCAAATCAGGAAATTTTTGTGTAGCCCAATAAGTTAAGGTAATTTTACTACCATTTTCATTTAGGGTCATAACTCATAAATAATGATGATTTGATGATAGTCATAAAAAACAGCAAAATGTCAGAAAATGTCTATCAAAAATTGTGTCTAAAAAGTGAAAATAACTTATATTATTAAATTGCATTTAAAATAAAGAAAAAAAATCGAATTACTCATACTCCTGTCAGCTAATGGTTTTTCCTATGAAATGGATGTATGACAGCAAAAGTGTGGTGTTGGTCCTGGGCTCCGTTGAAGAATAGGTCAAATGCTGTTCTGCCAAACAGGTCATAAAGGGCGACCGATTGGCTATGTGAGTTACTACCGTCGTGGCTCCTAGGGGGTAGAGTTCTGCATTGTTTCATCCGGATCTGGTATCACTGCTTTACTTATTTCTGCCACAATAGCGTCAGTTTTTGTCACTCGCGTGTTGTGGGTTGAAGGGTAAAGTAGCCGGTAAACTATAATAACTATAGTAACATAGTGACTGTTCATAAGAAGACCCATGTGCTTGTTTACTATCTTATGATATAAAAAAAGGAAGTATTTAGCCTTGTGATACCATACTCTAGCGAGTTGTAGCATCCTATATTCTAATGTGAGACAGGACCTTCTGTATACCTAGCATGTATACTGAGATATTTCTTCAAGATAACAAATATTTTTATGAAATGTATCTTATTATTTAAACTAAGTAAACGTTACTTTTATTTATTTAGTTTAAATTCTCACAAAAATAATAGATAATTAGTTAACAATAATCATCGTATATATTATTTCTAAAAGTTCTTTTTCCTGAAGTGGCTCGATCTCTTTAACTACTTCACCAAAATAAAAATAGAAAAACTCCCCGTTAAAGCTTATGTTTCCTACTTTGGGCGAAAAATAAGAAAAAAATCATTTTGTTAATAATCTTTTTAATGAATATAATTATAATTTTACTTATAATACTTGGAAAACGCTAGATGATGCCGTGCAAAATCTTCGCATGTGTAATAAAAAAATCCAAACAGTGATTTATTCAAAAATCTAATACCTTTAAACGAGCAATTCTTGTATATATATATGTATATATATATATATATATATATATATATATATATATATATATATATATATATATATATATATATATATATATATATATATATATATATATATATATATATATATATATATATATATTCAACCTTCCAACGATTTTCATAAAAGTCACAAATTAGGGGATTTTCGGGTCAAGGAATCAATTTATCAAGGTTCCCAAGTTATGGGTATGTGAAAAACCGAGCGAAGCTCGGTCAATCAGGTACAGCACAAAAAAATTATATGTTCTATAGGAATCGATTTATCAAGTTTCAAGGTCCAATATAAGATCGGTTTCAAAAATATGTGAAAAACCGAGCAAAGCTCGGCCAACCAGATATTGTTTATATTATCAGACGTAGAGGCGAAAAAAATTTCGATATTTTATAAAAAAAAAATGATGTGGTGTCGTGGGACACCAGGTAGGAACGAAGTTCCTTCGGCTAAATGGCACTACTCGCTTGTGTATGCAACCGTCGCGCCTGCGCACGTCTCATTTAACGGTTTTATTCCAAGCAATTTTTTCTTTTTTTTTTTTTTACAAAGTTTTACTCCTTACTTTTTTTACTTACTTAGCAAAATCCCTATCCCCTCTAAGCCTGCCGTAAGGAACTGCGTTCCAAAAAATTGCCATAACCAAATTCTCACAATATCAAAATATAAAATTTTTGCGTGTTTTAATTTACGGCACTTAGAAAATCCACACATTTCAGCTCATTAAAAATAAATGTATATTTTACCAAGGACTAATATTTTATGGGTAAAGATAAAAAAGCCGAAAATTTGAGTGCCGGTTTATCAGCTCATGAATGTACATGGTTAATTTATGTATTACTTTTATACCAAAAGTGTAATTAAAATATTTTCTACTAATTATGACTATTATTACTTGATTGCGGCAAATTCAAAAGGAGAGTAATATGTAAGATTTAATTTTTTTCCATACACTAAATAAATTAAAATATCCGGTTCCAATGCTAAGTAGGCAGCGTGAAATTTTATAGGTTCTTAGTATTCATGTGGTCTGTGCTATACACCATGCTTCGTCAGTTTTCCTCATATTGGTCTTGGTCCCCTTTAAAGGTATTCAATTACAGATAAGACAATTTGGTACAACCGCTTTACCTATTTCTGCGGCAATAGCGTCTGTTCCGATCACTTCTTTATATCATAATATAGCAAACAAGCAGATGATTCTCCTGATGGAAAGAGACAACCATCGTCTATAGACACCGATTCCGATCGATCCGATTTTAATGGAATTTAGTTATAATATAGTTTAAGACCTGGGGTCAATAAAAATAATTAGTTTCGCTGAATAGGAGTTGAGTGACCGAAGAATTACAAAAAAAAGATCACCTTGTTCGCTAAATGTTATCATAAAAAACAGTAGGATTAACACCTTTTAGGAAATATATTAACATTAATATATTTTTTAGATGTGGCACTTCAAAGGCAAGTATAATATTATCTCTAGATTCAGCTCTGTTCGACAATTTTAATTGCCTAATTAACAAGCTTAAAAAGTTGGCTTAATCAACAATATATTTTGGGCAGAAATAATAAACTGATAGGTTTATAGCCTGACCTCACCCACCTTATCTTCCACAAAAAACTGTGTGACTTTATGAATTTCTCCGGGGCCTAATTGTTATGTGGAATGCATGTGAGATAACCCTTACCATAGAATTGTTAGGCTTAGAAATGGCACAGAAATTTGAAGTTCGAAATATTTTACAATTTTAGTAAAATTATAAGTACCTCTGTTTTAATTGGAGAAAAAGCGTAAATAAACGAAATTTGTATTAAAATCTGACAAACATGATGTCTTTTTTTATATCATAAGATAGCAAACAAGCAGATGAGTCTCCTGATCTAAAGAGTCAACCATCGCCTATAGACACCAAAGGTGTTAATGGTGCGTTGCTATCTTGTGGCGAGGTCTAATGCTACATGCGTAAGTTGGTACCAGGTGGTACCAGATCCGGGCGTGACAATGCAGAATTCTTTGCAGAATGCAGAAATTGTAAAACAGTACAAGTGTTTTAATATTAAACATTGAATGAAAATGGAGTTTCACCAGTGCCGACGACAAAGAGTGTAGAATATAAGATCTTGGTCTTGGTTATTGATATTAAGCCAAATTTAACTTCCATAATTTAGCAGCTACGATGTTTTTGAAAAAAGTAAAATTAAGTTATCGTACACGAGCAAACTGATTATGGTATTACTTCCAATAATGTGTTAGTTGGAAACTTCTGAGATATTTTACACTCGGCATAGGCAAATCATTGTCTTGTAAATATAAAATATCAATATCCTTGCAATAATGATGGAGGCAGTCCTGAAAATGAGTCTACCGTAAATTTAGCTGAGGAACTGTCTTTTTCCTGAATTACGTTTCTACAATTATTTTATTTACGTCAGTCAAACCAAACCAAGTAATTGAATTTTTATACCATAATCAAATTAGTCGGATGCTGTCCAAAAGTGGTGTCAGAAATCTCCATAGCTGACCTGTTTGCATGAAGATATTTATAAATGTGGATAAAGCAAAGCAAGTTTGTCTGGATCATGATTTTCGGCACTAAATTCTTACTCTGTAAGGGATTTGACGTAAATATATGCATGTAATAATTGTCTTTTCTCTTATAAGCGTTTTGTTGCAATTTTATAAATATATCTGTATATATAGCTGTTGTGTTTGTGTTAATAAGTATATTTAATTGATTAATTTAAAATCAAATTATTTGATAATAAATTAATCAATTTATTATCTCGCCACAAGATAGCAACGCACCATTAACATCTTTGGTGTCTATAGGCGATGGTTGAATCTTACCATCAGGAGACCCATCTGCTTGTATGCTATCTTATGATACAAAAAAAAAACAATTAACAGTCAACAAAAATGTCATGTCTAATTATTTAAAACTCTTCAATAACACCAAAACTGGGCAGCGTTCGTAGAAACTTGGTGTTTGATACTGTTATCGTCGAGGCTGGCCGCTCTAAGGCAGTTTTGATAATTATATAATTTATTGGCAACCTGATACCATCCTAATTACCCCGCTACCTCACTTTAGTTACCGCCACTCAAACATATTGTAACTGGTTAAGTTCGTTATCCAGTGGGTAAGCTAGTTTGTTTTATCTTTTTGTAATGAACTCCACTAACGGTATAAATGTAAAAGTTTATGCTTGTATTTATGCGCTTTTACAATAAGATTACGGAATTGTCGCCTCCGTGGTCTAGTGGTCCGGTGTCGGCATTATCTACATGAGGTCTCGGTTCAATTCCTTGGTCAGGTAAATCAAAAAGGTGTTTTTTCAGTTTTCTGAATAAGTAAGTGCCCGGGATTGGATAAGTGCCCGGTTGGTGAACCCTATTACTATGTCTCCAATGTCCGTCCGTCTGACCGTCTGTCTGTCGCCAGGCTGTATCTTATATACCGTGATAGCTAAACAACTGAAATTTTCACAGATGATGTATTTCTGATGCCACTATGACAAAAAATACTGAACATTTCAAAGGGGCTCCCATACAACAAACGCAATTTTTTGGCGTTTTTTTATAAATAATGGTACGGAACCCTTAGTGCGCGAATACGACTCGCATTTTGCCGGTTTTTTAAATACATAAATATAATAATTGTGACATAATAGTATTGCGTAGGTATAGTTTCCGGATGTTTTATATTTTTTGTAATAATAAAAATTAAATTATATAGAGTAGGATATAACAATTAAAAAAAAAATAATGCGTAGGGTCCACGTAGAGACATAAATCAGCTACGGGATACACAGTAAATATTAAATTTATATGAAATTTTTGTCTCTAATCAATAAACTACAGCTAAACTTAGGGCTATGGAAGACAGCCCTTTTCGACATATTGCCGGCAAACGGACTCTACAAAGATGTTTAATCATTTAAGTGTTTTACTTATTTGTTTTTATTTTACCGAATCAGTAATGTGCTTAGAAATCGACACGACTGCTTCTCGTCTTCGGAATGTGACGATATTATTACAAAGAATGTTTAATTTTTTATTTTTATTTTTATATCACAAGATGGCAAACAGGCAAATGGGTCTCCTGATGGAAAGAGTCAACCATCGCCTATAGATACCAAAGGTGTTAATGGTGCGTTGCTATCTTTTAGCGAGGTTTAATACCACATGCATAAGTTAACCGGCTACCTTACCTTCCAAACCGGAACACGACAGCGACAAGCACTGACGCTATTGCAGAGGGATGGGCAAGGCGGTGGTACCAGATCCGGGCGAGACAATGCAGAACTCTACCACCTAGTACCATGTTTGTCTAAAAGCGACCCTGATTATGTTGTTTGTAGTCTAAACCATGAAGTATTATGTATAGGTGGAGCTAGCACTTGTATTAATCAACTGAAACATATAATTAGTTAGTTATATCTCTGTCTATGAGGTCCCGACATCTCTGTTTATACAGCTGTGTTAGAAAGAGAAGGTAAGACCTCAGAAGATGACAGCAGTATTTAAAATTTGGTTTCAAGTGAGTATTAGATGTGCTGTCTCCAGATATAATATAGCTTCATGGTCTAAACCCATTTTAAGTAATTACTATATTTTTCCTAATGTAATTAATTAGGCAAAGAGACAATGAATATTAATTTCTGTTAAATTAGTGAGAGCATTGCCCCCTGTACAAGTGACGATGCTTTTTTATTCGATTTTTTGACATAAACGAGCAGTCTACTAAAGTTATACAAGAATCGATTATAATATTTATTTATTTATTTTATTTAATACTTTATTGTACACATAGAGGCAAAATTACATTTTATTTCTTGAAAAACTCCACAAAAGGCGAGCTTATCTGTGTAAGAGATTTCTTCCAGCAAACCCAAAACACTGAGAAAGCATGAAAGAAATATAGAATAGAATATAGTGGGAATGTGAACGATTTTTTTGAAAAAAGTATTATCACGCCCGTATCACCGAAGGTGCAGGCAGAGATACAACATGTGCACCCATGATTAGCCGAACATACTTAAGTCTCACAATGTGATGGGTGGCCAGTCTATCGCCAATCGGGCGCTTTTCGTCAGAAAACTGAAAAAACATAATTATGGATATGCCCGACCTAGAAATCGAACCCGTGAACTCATGTGTTCAACGCTGACACCAGACCACTCGACCATAAATGATTATTTCTACGATGTTTCGGCTCGAAATTGAGCTTTCGTCAAGCATACATACACAATACCAGAAAAATGACAGTCAAATTCATTTATAAAAACATTTAATTTTTGAGCCGAAACGTCTTTTCTATATCATAAGATAGCAAGCAAGCAGATGGGTCTCACGACGGAAAGAGTCAACCATATGGCCTATAGGAACCAAAGACGTTAATGGTGCGTTGCTATCTTTTGATTGTTGCTATCTGCATAAGTTTACCGGCTACCTTACCCTCCAAATTCACACGACAGTGACAAGCACTGATGCTATTGCGGCAGGAATACGTAAGGCCAGGCTGGTAACACCACTCCACCTGGGCGAAACAATGCAAAACTCTACAATCAGTAGCCCCAATGGTAGTGATCCACATAGCCAATTGGTCGCCTTTTACGACCTGCCTAGCAGAACGGAAGTTGGCCTATTCTTCAAAGGAGCCCAGAACAACACGGCGAAATTTCCCAGAAATAAATACGTATTAATAATAACGTTTTTTGAAGAATCTTCCACATTCCCGCTAGGTATATCATAATCGAGATATACTGGGACAACAAAAGTAAACTTTATTTTGACATGAGTATTATTATATCTTGATTATTTGTTTTCACAGTGTTGAGAGAAAGATATCTTCAAGTATACAAAACCAATCTGACGATAAAACGCCGTGTTAGTCCCGGCCTCCTTTGTAGAATAGGCCAACTGCCGTTCTGCCAGGCAGGTCGTAAAAGGCGACCGATTGGCTATCGAGTCACTACCATCGTGGCTACTAGGTGGTAGAGTTCTGCATTGTCTCGCCCGGGCCTGGTACCACCGCCTTACCTATTCCTGCCGCAATAGCGTCAGTGCTTGTTGCTGTCGTGTTCCGGTTTGGAGGGTAAGGTAGCCGGTAAACTTATGCATGTGGCATTATACCTCGCCACAAGATAGCAACGCACCATTTACATCTTTGGTGTCTATAGGCGATGGTTGACTCTTTCCATCAGGAGACCCATCTGCTTGTTTGCTATCTTATGACATAAAAAAAAAAAAAAAAAAACAAAGAACAAAGGCTATTATTGCTTATTACACAGCTGTGTTAGAAGAAAAATTCGGATAGTAGTGCATCATTAAATTTTTTGCTGTCTATAAACTATGGTTATCTCTTTAAATGAGAAGAATCATCTGCTTATTCAATAATTTTAATACATCACAAAAAACATAAGACTATTTTTATCCACTACTATATAATCTAATTGACATGACATTATACTGTCTATATTTTTGTAAATATATACATAATAATGTTTATATTTTTTTATTAAGTAGTCCAGTTTTTAAATTGTTCACTCACCAAATAATTTATTTGTTAAATTATTCATTAATTCATTCCTAATATTCTAAAATCGATTTAGAATAAACATGTTTCTGATAGAAGAGGTGCCTAGACATGTTTTTATAAAATAAATGAACAAGAGGTTTGCCTGATTAAAACAGATCATTACCATTCTGGTATGTCTCTAATATCAAAGTAATAGTGTTTTAAGTCTTTTAAACTCTTTTCTTGAAGATTGGTATGTCATAATTATCCGGACATTTTTACCATTAATTTATTTCACGAAGAAACCAAAAATCTTTTGACAAACTCTCCGTAAAACATAAATTGTACATATGAATTATTAGTGGTGGGGATCGCAAGAATCGAATTTTGAATCTTGACTCAGAACCAAATAGTTTGCTCAATTTAGAGTTAGACCAATTCGAGTAATTTTCCAGCGATATTATTATTTGGTAGGAGTTAATCCAAACAAGTTTTTGAAAATTTGCGGAGCTAAATTATGTAAAAAATATTTTAAACGTGGCCTGTATTTAATACACAAACTAAACATATACTTATAAACTTTACTTGAGACGGGTTCCAATAAAACTGGGACACGATAATTTAAAATTTTAACAATTTTGTAAACATGCTTAATATTGTAATAGACAGGTGAATATAAGTGTTGACAGGTGCCTAATATAGAAATATAACAGTAATAATAATAATTAAGCCCACCACGGCTCACTTTGTGCGCAAATAAACTATAAATAATTTATTTTTTACCTATTTTATTTTGTAAAGAATAACAAATATGCAAATCACAGACCACATGAATACTAACAGACATGCCATGGGGAAGGAAACGTGTCGCCGCGCATTAATATGTTATATTATATTGTGAAAAAATAGAAATACACCATGTTGTACTGTTTTTACGTACCGAATGAGTTGACAAGGTATAAAAATTACCCTTGAAATGATTTTATTTCATTGGCAAGTAGTACAGCTCTGCATTTTTGTGTGTAATTCTCTTGAAAGTTGTACCCATTTAATCCATGATGCAGACTATAGACATTGAAAATGTAAATGGTACGTAATTATCCGTGTCGCGGGGCTGTAATGCCTATACGGTGTGTAAAAAAAATACTGACCGATCGACAAAGGCATTATTTGGTAGCTTAATACAAACCTATCTGTGACATTATTTTATGGATATTGATAGATAAATTTTCAAAATGTTTGCTTGATTTAAGGGAAAGCAGCTAGTACTTAATTAAATATATATAAATAGTCAAACCTAAAAACACGAACGTCTATGCTCATAACAAAAATATTTGTCTCTGCCGTTATTGTGCAGTCAGGCCCAGACCACTCAACCCGCGAAGTTTGTAATTACTTCTTCTTGATTTAAAGCGATTGATGACGAAACGATGACGATTACCCCACCCACTTTTATCGATGGAGTAATCGTCATGCTTTATTATCCAGAGTCATGGTTTTGACCTCCTGATACGATACGACATTTATTTTTTTCTTGATCTGTCAAGGTAGTCGCATGTAGGTCTTTCTCTCCTTCTCTGTCCACGTACTTTCCCTTCAGTTATGTCTTATAGGAAACTGTTATATCATATCAGATGCCTAAATATTTCCCTCTTCTATCTGTATATTAATACGTAAAGGAAAAACTTTGGACCCTTTTTTAAGACAATTGTGTGAACAGTGGAGTATGAAATTTGGATTTGTTCCGTATTCGCCCTAACGTTTTTTCCCAAATTCCATAAATTTTCGTATTTTCCTCACATACCAAATATTTCCTGTTTCGCTCTACTTTTATAAGGTCCTAAAAGTATCGTTTACAAATACACAAATTTTTCAAGAACGTCGTCACTTCTGAAATATATATAAAAGATTACTTTATATATATATATATATATATATATATATATATATATATATATATATATATATATATATATATATATATATATATATATATATATATATATATATATATATATATATATATATATATATATATATATATTTCTCTGTCCATGTACTTTCCCTTCAGTTATGTCTTATAGGAAACTGTTATATCATATCATATGCCTAAATATTTCCCTCTTCTATCTGTATATTAATACGTAAAGGAAAAACTTTGGACCCTTTTTTAAGACAATTGTGTGAACAGTGGAGTATGAAATTTGGATTTGTTCCGTATTCGCCCTAACGTTTTTTCCCAAATTCCATAAATTTTCGTATTTTCCTCACATACCAAATATTTCCTGTTTCGCTCTACTTTTATAAGGTCCTAAAAGTATCGTTTACAAATACACAAATTTTTCAAGAACGTCGTCACTTCTGAAATATATATAAAAGATTACTTTATATATATATATATATATATATATATATATATATATATATATATATATATATATATATATATATATATATATATATATATATATATATATATACCAAGACGGCAACGTATCTAGTATAACATCTGTGATGTCTATAAGCAACAGTATCTCTTACCATCAGGGGACCCGTCTGCTTCTTTGCCGCTCTTTAGTTACCAAACATCAATATTAATGCAAGAGCGACTGTAAATTGGAATATGTATAAACTTTAATCATTCACTAGTTAAAATAACAAAAACAACATTTTAATTTTATTGCATAAATTATAACTTATAATCTCCAGTTCACCGTAGACCTTAAATACTATTGCAAGCAACGTCCTTACAAGTACGTAGCAACAGGATATCCAACAGAGTATTATAATTTATAATATTTGTTTTGCGTTTCCTAACTGATAAAACCCAAATTCATGTCATTGATCTATTGGCCGTTGTAGGACACTGCAACGACGTAACTGGTTTAAAATTTTCAGTATCGCATTATTTACCTGCTATAAGATATAACATTTTTGTTTCTGACCTTACTTAAAATTATTAACAAAAACGAACGAGGCAAAACAGGCATAAAATCCGGGGCGAATCTGAACAAAATCATGTTTTAGGACGAAACGGGAATAAAATGTAGGATGCACACGGATTTCTGACGTGGGGCGAAAATTTGTAGGTCAAATGTAGAACAAATCAGTTGTCAAACTTAAGAGAGATTTTATTATTTAGTCTATGGTCGATTCCCGTTCATAGACTAAATAGTATACATAGGTGATCGCTAATTTTGTATAGTTTTCAAGCTTCTCTTCTACTTAATACTAGCTGTAGCGTTTCTTCATTTCTTCTCATTTTCTTCCAACTGATTTTTTCCATTTTCCTCCAACACCACATTTCAAAAACCTCTCGTCTAGTAGGGTAATTATTATAATTTTATAATTAATAAATAAGTCTATTCTTTTAAATAATACTCAACGAATTGCTTGTTTATCAGTAAAATATTGGCTGCGATTTCTTGATGTTTTGAGAGCAATTAACGTACAAGCAATCAGTAAACGAATGTCACATTTTTAAATCACAGTACTGTTGATTGCCATGTCCTTATTATGTCTTTTTAATAATGTAATAGCTGCAAGAATTGCTTGTAACCTCATTAAATCGCTCACTGATTTATTATTATCAATTATCTACATTGTTGCATTAATAGGAAATACATATTTTAAATTTAATATGTTCTAATTGGATGTAAACTTGCTTGTTAAAATTAGAAGCTTTTAATGACAATATATAAATTAGTCTAAACAATGGATTAAATGGATAGGTACACCTTTCAAAACAATTTCGTAGTTTGTCAGTGCAGTTTGCATTTACACACAGATATACAGAGTTATAGCACTTATCGATGAAATAAAATTATTTCAAGGGTAATTTTTAAGCCTTGTCTTCTCATTACAACATGATTTGTTTCTATTTTTTCACGACATAATATATCTAGAAATGTATGACATTTTTGACAGTGACAGGAGCGTTTGCTCAAATGCGCGCTGACACGTTTCCTTTCCAATGGCGTGTCAGTTAGTATTCATGTGGTCTTTAGTCTAAACAGTCTTACGTAGACTGAACGCAAATTATTCAACCGTAACTTCTATGCTTGCATTTATCTTTTTGAGTCATATTTTTTTTAGAGAAGACGTAGAAATTTAAGGCATATTTAAGACTACATACATGTATTCACTCTTATTTATTGAGAATAAGCTTGTTCTTTACTTTTGCTTTCAATATCCGAATTAGATATTTAATATAGGATTTCCCCATCGCTTTTACTTATGTATATCTGAACATATTACAGTGAAATTTCTTTATAAAAGCGTATATATTTTTTTCTAATAATCGCAGAATTTTTTTGAATTTTAAAACTTTTATAAAACCATTTGAAGCGTGATTGAATCAACCTGACCTTTAATTTGTCTTTGAAGGACATAACGATTTATAGATTCAGGCAATACTTTTCGGAAATTCGTCACTCAAAGAACCCCGCAGACTCAGTCCATTCCGAAGAAGATGATAGAGCATCATGGCTACTAGGTGCTCTACTACAGGGGCGAGACAATGCAGAGCTCTACCACCTAGTAGCCACGTTGGTAGTGACACGTATAATTAATCAGTCGTCTTTTACAACTATTCTTCAAACCTCTCCCAGGCTAAGATGGGGTTATATACTTCAGATGGTCAAGTTCTGCAATGTCTTAGCTGGGCTTAGGACAACTGTATTATTTTTCCTATAACAATTTCGGTTATAGTAACTGTACTGTTCCAGTTTTGAGAGTATAGTTTACAGTAGCCAGTAAACTCATGCATAGGGAATTCGGAAAACAACGCTTAGGGATGTTCCGATACCAATAAGATATTGATAACAAATAATTTAGTCTTTACTTTAATCATTTTTCGGTACTACTCAAATGAAAGCCCTAAACTCTAAAGTATCGATAATTACTCATATTGATGCATTTTTTTATTTTTATGAGACTAATATAACAAAGTAAAAAATTCTTGGGCGCAACTGAAACTCATTTCTTTAATAAGTCCTCTGTGTTGGTCTGGGCTCTTCTTAAGAATAAACTGACTGCTGTTCTGATAGGCAGATTGTAAAAGGCGACCGATTGTCTATATGTGTAACTACTATAATGACTAGTAGGTGGTACTTGGTAGAGTTCCGCAACGTTTTACGGGGTATTTGACACCATCGGCTTTAATATTCCTGCAGCAAAAGAATAGAAATCAAAAATTGTAAAATAATATTCTTTCAGTTTGATTCGATTCGATACCAACTACTGTCATTTCGGTACAAGTAAGTACCGCAAGATTTAAATAGATGCTAAAAGTACTTGGTACTGAAACAAAAGTATCGAGTACGTACTCGTATTTATTTGTATTGGGACAACCCTAGTAACGCATCATTAACATATTTGGTGTATATGGGAGATACTTATAAATATTTATTTCCTTATTTGCCACTCTATGATTTAAAAAAGTATTATATCGCTATGTTAGTGGCTGTTATTGGTAACTAGGTTTCTGTTAAATTATTAAAGAAATCTCAGCGATTGCCTATTTTATTGTAGCCATATTCAACATTTGAATAAAATCTGTTTATTAAATCTATAACTACCATATAAATCATTAGCATCTTTTTTTCATTCACTTTTACATTAGAACACTAGCGAGGATGTTTCCAAAGCGAAGTTAGAAATCTTCTAAAAAGATCTTGCTCATTCTTTAAAGATCGGCAAAGCAACTGCAAAACCTCTGGAATAGGCTAAACTTGATAAATTTTCAACAACTTTACCTTATAAAACAATATGACGTTTTACCACGGTGTGACGTAACACTTCCAAATTTGGGTTTACAGTCACGTGACTTAATACCTATTTTTGCCGAAATTATATCCTAAAAATATTATTAATCCGTAGCTTTTAAAATGGATATTTGATTTTCTTGTTATATCCATACCATAATTAATAATTAGAAACTAGGATATAGGTGTATCCGATTAGACATGTGCAAAACAGTGCACCACGAAGTGATGTGATATGTCATTACATTTCGTGCCGAGTAATATTACATTACACCTTCACTTCGAACATCCATCGTGACGTTATGATTTTATGATGTAGCGCCATGCGATAGCACACCGTCGCGCGTTCTAATGTAGAAAATGCAATGTTATTGAAGTAGTAACATAGCAGCGATATGAGCGATACGATGTTGTCCATCATAATGACACGCATTACGATGATTTATAATTATTACATGAAAGAAATGAAATGAGCAATAGTGTGATTTAAATATACAAATTATATAAAGGACAGTTGAGTATTTATCTATGACCTTACAACGGGAAGTGGACGGTGGAAATATAAACCCTTTTACAATAAAAATAGAATTCTAAATAACATATTACGACGCCTGACCGGGCGAAATACAAAATTGCATGCGATCGGACTTCCGATATAAACCGAACATTGCCGATGCGATGTGTTCGGGAGGGCTCGGTTCGACCGAGTCTGGTCGCAAGCTACTGCGCTGCTACCGCACGCGTGATGTTTAGTATGATGGTGTGATGCTTATTGTAGTCGTGTAATGTGTGATGTTACAGTATGCGCTCGAGTGATAAGACGCGTGATGAATCACTCGCATTACTTATACATGTCTATATCCGATCCATTCTTATTGGAAATAAGACAATTGTAAATGTTCATGAGCAGCATTCAACATCTGGTGTAAATCCTACACATTTTTCCCCAGTTCTATAAAAGAAAATTATATAAAAAGTAATATTCATGACTTTTGCAATAAAAATATTTATACGACTGGAACTGAACAATCGACTATCAAGCGTATAAGCCAGGCGATGCTCTTATAGCTTATAATTTTGTTATTTTTTATATTTTACACTGTTTATCGTTGGCACTTGGTGAGACTCCATTTTTAATTTGTTAATACACTTGTACTGTTTCAAAAATTACTTTAAATTTAATTAATATCGCCAGCCGCTTTCGCCTTTTACGGCATCCTCAGGGCTACGAGATTTCTTTTATAAATCCCCTAGCTTAGCCACGTGTCTTCTTTGTTTTAAAGGATTCTCTAGAACGATATCAATGCTAAAACATATAATTTATAAAAAAAATATCTTTCGCCCTTAGGTTCAAGAGGTACGCAGAAGTAAAACTAGTGCACCCACAATTAGCTGAAGAAGGCGATAATTTATGAATGGCAATAAGATACACTTTTTGCCACCTCCTACTAATGTGTTATAACTGCTATCGTAACACATCGGATATAGTCGTAGTTAGCCTTTTTAAAGTATCTAATTTAGAAGTTATAAAACATTAAAAGCGGCGCAATGATGAAGGCGAAAACCCATTATAAAATTATTATAAAATAAATAACATTCAATTAATTGAGTAAGACCACAATAACAGCTGTATATTGACACAAGTTATAACTAAATCTATATTCTATATGATATATGATATATTATTATATTATAATTATTATTATTATAATATTATAAATGCGAAAGTTTGGATGTTTGGATGAATGTTTGTTACTCAATCACGCAAAAACTACTGAACGAATTTGAATGAAATTTGGCACGCAGGTAGATTATGACCTGGAATAGCACATAAGCTACTTTTAATCTCGGAAAAATAGATGATCCCGCGGGGTCACCAAAAACTTTTATAATGCAGCGGGCTGCACGCTGCAGCTAGTATTATAATATGCGAAAGTTTGGATGTTTGGGTGGATGTTTGTTACTCAATCACGCAAAAACTACTGAACGGATTTGAATAAAATTTGGCACACAGGTAGGTGATAACCTGGATTAAATAGCACATAGGTTACTTTTTATCCTGGAAAAGTAAGGTGATCCCGCGGGATTCACCAAAAACTTTTATAACGCAGCGGGCTGCACGCTGCAGCTAGTAAGAAATAAATATCACTTGATAAATCAAATGAAAAATTAAATACACAAATATATATAAGTATCTTCACGCCCGTAAAAAAAAAGAAAAAAAAAGACGTATGGCACTCGGAGACTGCCGCGGTAAAGCTATTGCATAGCATTTTTTATCAACTTATGCAATTACAATTATATATTTATTTTATTTATGCAGTATTTTTTTTCTTTGTTTTTTTTTTTCTTTGATATTAATTCAAGTTACACTTTGAGCGTGGTGACCGATAAAAATATTCATATTTAAAACACTTTGTACACAAATTATACGAGTATAGATATTCACTGTTGTGCGTAGATGATAAATACCTATATACTTTCTCACAAACAGCTGATTATGGTAGTTTTCCAATACAACCAATGCCACCTAAAGGCGGGTTGCTGAACTAAAGAGACAAGCGTGATATTTCAAAAAGTCATTAAAAGTTCTGGTATTTATCGATAGATGGAAAAACTAAAAAGTATCACCGCTGTGCCGGTCGGAGTGGGGGGTGTTAGGTTTTTTCGTTACGGAATTTCTGGATTCGGTCTCCACCGCTCAAGGCCCGCGATAGAAGCTTAAAAAGTATCTTCGCACCAAAATATTACGCATACTAACTAAAAATATACAAAAGTTGTACGAAAAATAAATATCTAGACACTAACTGACAAAATTTTATTAATAATTCATAGTAAATTTTCTTAACTTGTCTAACCCATTGCTACCTCGTATAATGCTTATCAAGCCTGCTACTGGGAACCTGTTTCTTTAATTACCTTTAAATATATATAAATTTGGGGAATGACAGCTCCAAGCTTCGCTTACAAATTGCGCCCAAAGCCGGTTTAATAGTTCATAAAAGTAATACGAAATGAACGGGGATTTATAATTAACATTGATGGAGTTTATTAACGGCTACCGGAAAAGTCTGAATAGAGACATAAAAATAAATATGTAGATTTATCGATAAAAATTTATATGGAATAAAACGTCGTTTTCGGTGGCAGCTTTAAGTGGACATACTTTGTAAGATACACAACTTTTAAAGTGTATTAATTATTACACGTTGAATTTAGACATGGTATGCGACCAAAAAATTTAAACCCAGTTATAAACCAGTACAATGACTGAATTTCAAATCATTCCATTATAAACATAAAAAGTGCGGTTGGCACTACTAAATTATTTTATACACATCATAATTTCATATAATTAAAATAGTCTAACAACAAAATCGTTGTTACATGATAGTGTACATCATATATTTGTGCACAAGCTGGGACGTCGTCGCTTACATTATCATATTTTACAATAGCATTGTCTAAGCCAGTGTTGTGCTAGATTGTAAGAGGACAATTACTGAAATTAGTATCGAGTATTTTGGGTTACCTTTCACCGCCTTTTATATTTCTGCCGCAATAACATCAAGGTTTTGATTGTCTAGTTCCGGTTTTGAGGATAAGGTAGGCGATAGACCTATAGATGTGATGTCATTCCGTCACACGGATAGCAATGCACCATTAACATCTTTAGTGTCTATAGGATGTGATTTCGCTTTCCTTCATGCGAGCCATATGTTTGTTTGCTATCTAAATAACATATGAAAATAGTTGACGAATCTAAAATTAGACTTCATGGACTAATCTAAAATTAGACATTTATTGTGGTTCACCACTAGGCCAAAAAGAGCTAATAAATCCCGAAAATTTAAATATTTGATAAAATTAAAATAATTGCAACGGACTAACACTACTCAGGCTACGATTACATTGGTCCTACTTCTCTAGGCCAGTATATTCGTTGTGAACGAAATTTTTGTTTCTATCTAAAAAACTTTATTTGCCTAAGAATGGACATAGTTCCGATTTGCTAATCAGTAGACGAGCAGTCATCTTGGACATAGTTGGCTATATACGACCGCAAGTTTCACCTAGCAACTAGCACAACATAGCAAACAAGCAGTTCTGGTCCCCTAATGAAAAAAAAATACCCATCTCCTATAGACACCAAAGATATTAACGGAGCTTTGATATTCGTGTGACGGCTTAAAATGCTGAGTAACTTCGGTCGGCACCTTTGCTGGCTTAAAACATTTTCGCTTTTCTATATTTTGTGACGTCATAAATCTCCACAATACCATTTAATAGTAGAAAGGTTATCATACTCATTACTGTGTTTTAACTACCAATAACAACTCTCACTTTATTATTGGGATGATTAGGACCGATAGTGTTACACAGTAATCTAACCGTGTCTCGAGTTTTAACTATGTATGTTATCTGCTTCAAGTACTTTGAATGTTTCTTTCTCATTCCCTCGTTATACCTATACACGTAAAGGAGAAAAGAGGAAGTATTTAATAGAACATGTAGGTACTATAATGATTCTCAATATTCGACACCTTTTCTCTCGATTCGACTAGGTAACTTACAGACAGGTTTACTAGGTGGTAGAGTTCTGCATAGTCTCGCCCGGGTCAGGTACCACCGCCTTACCTATTCCTGCCGCAATAGCGTCAGTGCTTGTCGCTGTCGTGTTCCGGTTTAGAGGGTAAGGTAACCGGTAAACTTATGCATGTGGCATTAGACCTCGCCACAAGATAGCAACGCACCATTAACACATTTGTTGTCTATAGGTGATGATTGACTCTTTCCATCAGGAGACCCATCCGCTTGTTTGCTATCTTATGATATAAAAATAAATAAGCATATTTACTTACATCGCTTAGTACGTACGTATTTTTTACTTATCACTATGCACCTGCATTAAACACTCGCACTCCCGCTAATCAAAGTGAAAACGGGGCTAGGAATGAGTAGGCTGTTCACATTGAACACGGAGGAGACCGAGTAATATGAAACATTGAAAAATGTATTCTATCTCCTTCTCCCGCGGACTAAATCTTATAGTATTTTTTATATGACCGCCCCGTTGGTCAAGTGGTTAGCGACCTTGACTATGCAATCAACGGGGCTCGGGTTCGATCCCCGACAGGAACAAGCATGTTTGTGTGATGAGCATAGATGTTTGTATTTCTGGGTTTGGGTGTTTATTAAGTATGTAACCGTATTTATATATGTATTTCTATGATTGATATCGTTCACTAACACCCATAATACAAGCAAATCTCCGTGTTGGTTCCGGGCTCCTTTGAAAAATAAACCAATTGCCGTGTCGTGTTCCGGTAGTCGCTGTCGTGTTCTGGTTTGGAGGGTAAGGTAGCCGGTAAACTTATGCATGTAGCATTAGACCTCGCCACAAGATAGCAACGCACCATTAACATCTTTGGTGTCTATAGGCGATGGTTGACGCTTTCCATCAGAACACCCATCTGCTTGTTTGCTATCTTATAATATAAAAAAAAATTGCTTACTTTTGGATTAGATCAGTAAGTGTAATTTGTCCCGTGAATATTTATTATTATTAATAATAACCTAACTAAACTAGACATGTTTTAAAATATTAATCGAAATAATCGAAAAAGTCCTCATCGCAAGACTTTACTTATAAATTTATCGATATTTTTTGTTCGATGGAATGTCTTCCCCTTAAATCTCCGGGAAAGATAAGATTTTCGGGAATATTTCTCAGTTAATTAGTATATTGAGGCGGCTTTTTTACTAAGAAATGTATTTTGTTTGGGTGGGCACTACTTGGTCAAATAAATGTCTTGTACCCATTTGTATTTACTTTCAGGTTTAGGTACTTTTATATCACCTTTTAAATTTTTAGTTATCGCGCTGTTGGGCTCAGGCAGGCTTTTTCTTTTAATCGACGCTATAACTTTTTTGATGTACATTCATATAATAAATCAAAGAGTTTTTTGTTTGTTAGTTGAATGCGCTTATCTCTGAATTAACCTGTTAGATTTTGAAAAATTGTTTTTGTGTGAGTTAGGCACAATTATAAGGAAAGCTATAGACTATTTTTGATTCCATTGAGTAAAATATACTTTAATTTTGGCTTAATTATCCAATAAAAATGTTAAGAACGGATGTCTGCTCCTAGATATCAAGTTTGTTTACAAACAAAATTTTTGTCACCGCGGCACGTTTAGGTCAAAGCACGCGCCTATCGGCCGCGCGGTGACCAAACATTTTAAATATTTTCACTACGTAGTAAATCAATATCATATTTTCATTACATTTTTATAAGTTACAAATTACCACTAGTTATTATGTACTTTTATATGTACAGGCTTTTACCAATACAATGTAATGTGTTTTTTACAATATATAAAAAGTATAATCACGCGGGTTCCTTTATAGAGTTGGTAAGGTGAGCCTAAACAAACGGTTCACCAATGTTGTCGGTTGGCAAGAAGGGTCATGGTCCGTGACTTACCGACCTGATACCGACTACCACATATTCCTTGCGATAATATGGACGGACAAAGCTGTTGCTCTCGGAGCGTGGAGAGCTAAGACACCACCGTCTAACCTGTGACTGAAATTTAATTTTTCGAAAAAATTCTAAAAAAAACATATCAAAAGCACTTTTGCCCAAACCGGGATCAATGTCGATTGAATCAACATACATGATTTGAGCTGAATAGGCTAGCTACTGATTTTTGCCCCGCGTTGGCCCGGGCTTCTTTGAAGAATATACCAACTGCGTAAAAGGCGACCGGTTGGCTATACGTGTCACTACCATCGTAGCTACTTAGTTGTAGAGTTCCATCTGGACGTCTCGCCCGGGTATTTGGTACCACCACCTTATCTATTCCTGCCGCAATAGCATCAATGCTTGTAATTGCAGTATTCCGGTTTGGAGAATAAGGTAACTGGTAGACTTATGTACGCATGTGGCATTGCCATCCCGCCACACGGATAGCATCGCACCATCAATCACTGTTTCTCTTTCCATCAGGAGAGCCATCTGCTTATTTGCTATCTTACAATATAAAAAAAAACTGTTTAATACTTTATTAGATATATTAAACAAAAAAAAACTATTTTTATTTAATATCGTACGTAGTTTTATAATAAAAATCAGCATTTTAAAATTTAAATTTACCGTGAAAACGCTTTGGACTGTCATGGCGTCATGAATAATACCAAGCCGCGCCAACGTGTCATATTAAATACTCTGTGGTTGCTATGGAAATGTCAACAACAATATTATTAGGTTTTACTCAAGGAAGTTGTACTCTACCCGGAATGTTCACACGCACTTTAAAATCGTTCCGAAGAGTAGTACCACGACATGGGTGGAGTGTGTCTTTTTCTACTAAATAAAGTGCCAATACCTATATATAAGTGCGGCCACGCCTAGTTTGCAAATTACTACTAAGTAATTCTACTAATTTGAGAAACAGCTTTACATTGCTTAAGTAATTATGTAATAATTAAAATAAGCACATTTTAGAACTCACTATGTTAATAACAATATATGCTAATGTATTTATCGACGTGTATGAATAAAAGGGATTTAACAATTACCGAATATATAAAAATCTACCATCAGTAGTTTTATTTAAACACTGGCAATTGCAAGAAAGGGACAACATCCACTCTCGTCGTTGTCTTGCTCAAAACGTTTTTCCCCTCTGTTAAGTAAGAAACAAATGTCAACTTTATGTAATTTATACTTTCCATCGTCGGCACTTGGTGAAACTCCGTCATAATTATTGTTTTAAATTAATTAGTTTTGATTAATAATTTTAGCTATAACTATTATATTTACTACCTAACAAATCATGGGAAGTTATGCCGGTAGTTAGTTCCATGAAGTACTTATTAGGTATATATAGGTGGAGCTAGCACTCGTATTAATCATTTGAAACAAATATTAACGTTATATCTCTGTCTATGAGATCTCTTTATCTCTTTTTATACAGCTGTTTTAGAAAGAGAAGATAAGACCTTAGAAGATGACAGCAGTATTTAAAATTTGGTTTCAAGTAGGTATTAGAAGTGCTGCCTATCAACCCGGGAAATAAGTTTATGTATACCGTAACGCTAATTCTTTCTAATATTACTATAATGAAGAATGTTACTAGGTATGCCAAATCGCTTGCAATTTTGTCTCAGTAAAGCCTGTATGTACACAAATACACTAGTTTTTCTTGTAGTAAAAATACCTAGTAGTTTTGATTTTATAGGCATTCAAAGTTTCGAAAAATATCAAGTCTCGCTAACAGCCACGTGACGCTTGTGACGTCATGACACAACGCGCCGCGCCTCGCTTAGTATCAAATCAAGTCTCCAGCGCTTATAATATAGTAAGGTGTAATAGCTTGCGCAGTATTTTGTTGTTTTCGTCAGCGTATTACTTTAATAGTCTATTAATAGTAAATATTATTCGATTAATAAAATGAATGAAGGATTCGAAAAAGGGCAATCGGATATTTCACCTAAAATAGATGGATTAATGGTTGCGCATTATTTATCAACAAATAGTGATTAAATAAATAAATAAATAAATATTCACGGGACAAATTACACTTACTGATCTAACCCCAAAGTAAGCAAATATTTGCTTGTGTTATGGGTGTTAGTCAACGATACTAATACACAGAAATACATATATAAATAGCAGAATATATATAATAAACACCCAAACCCGGAAATACAAACATTTATGCTCTTCACACAAATGCTTGTCCCCGTCGGGGATCGAACCCGAACCCCGTTGATTGCGTAGTCAGGGTCGTTAACCACTCGACCAACGGGGTGGTCATTTCGTTGGCGCCGAAATGCGAGGAAGAAAAATGCAAAGGTAAGAAAACTTTCCTTGCTACTACTTATGCTTAATAGTTTATCTCTTCTAAATTATTTTATCAAAACAAAATACCCAACTAATGTCGTAATGAAAGAATGCAACTCAAATAATAGAAGGACCTACCTACCATTAAATTTTTACGTTAAAGACAACAAATATGTATTAGTTTTGTAGCTATAGGTAGGTACGTAGAACGTAGGTATATGTACGTGTATAGGTACCTACCGTTCTTCTTAATTTAAATAAATACCTCGGGAACTCCATCCTTTCATACGCTTGCGTAGCGTTTGCCCATCTCCCCCGTACGGACTTGCATCCGTTGCAAGTGGTAAAAAATAAATTCCTGCGTATTGCCACGGGAGCACCGTGGTATATGCGCAACGTAGACCTCCATAACGATCTTGAATTGCCGAGCTTAGCAAAGCATTTCAAAGACATCTCCGAAAGATACTTCGATCGTGCCATCTCGCATCCGAACCCACTGGTGGTAGCCGCGGCTGACTACATCCCAGACCCTAATCCCGATCCCAAACTACGTAGGCCCCGCCACGTTCTTACCGATCCCGATGACCCGATAACTCTGGCCAACGGTTTACACGATAACACTACACACCTACATTCGCGACACCGTCGCCGCCGGCGGCGACGAGGACACCTGTTTCGCCCTTCGGCGAACCGAGCCCAAGGGCAAGGTTCGGCGGACGGACAAAACAATGCCACTAGCCCTCTCATCGCAAATCACGACCCCACCCTAAGCCGAGGTTCGGTCGGAGGGCGTACAGCCCTACACCTTTAAATTCTGGCTGAGCACTCTGCTCGCCCCCGCGACCGGTGAAGCTGTAACAGCCCATAAGGCTAACAGCAATTGAGACATTCCGAAAAAAAAAAACCTCGGGAACTGTACATTTTCCCAGAATTAAAAGGAGCCGTGAGTTATTCCAGACTTCGTCCAGATCCGTTCAGTAAGCACAACTCATGATTTCCTAGTATTTGGATTGGACATTTTTTTTGGAAAAGTATTGAGGTGTAATTTCGACGGCACGGGCGCGCGACCGCGAGCGCCGGCCGCCGAGCGAACTAGACTGAGCGTGTTGTGAGATGACGTCACAGCGTCAACGGCAGCCAGCGTCGTACGGTTCAACTTATTTTACTTCTAAATCAGAAACTAATTGACGTATCGAAATAATTCTTTCACTAGTATTTTTTATTTTTCACAGAGAATATGGAGTGCTAATAATCAAAATTAGTTAACATTCTTCATTCTTTATAAAATTACTATTAGATATATTCTTACAATAAATTATTATTTAAGTGATTGTACATTATAAAAGTGTCAACATTTTTCTTTGTTGAGTTTCAAGAGTTTTCCCTAGCACGGGACAAGTGTTGAAACACATCTCCTGTATATATAAAAATCAATTGCTGTTCGTTAGTCTCGCTAAAACTCGAGAACGGCTGGACCGATTTGGCTAATTTTGATTTTAAAATATTCATGGAGGTTCAGGTTAGGCTTAAAAGGTACAAAATGTAGAAAAAAAAAAATGGAAAAGTAGTCACAAAGTTGGCAGAAGAACGTTTGCCGGGTCAGCTAGTAATATATAGTTATTTGTAACTATTTAAGCATCGTATAATTAAGACAGGAACAATACATTTTTCATTCAAAAACAGTAATTTTTTTGTATTTGTTACTTTAGAATTCCGTAATTATTTATCGTTTTAGATATTTAAAATAGAAATGAATACTTTCTTTATTTTCTTTAAATTAAACTTAGGGCAAAATCTACTAAACGATTTTTTATTCATTTTGCGATCAAGCAAAAAAAATAATATCAGATCTTATTATTTAAATCAAGTTAGTAAACGGTAGGAAATTGCCCCTTTTTACTTGAAACGAGCCGTACCCCTGCTGCGCGATTAGTAATTTTTTGAATTCCACAGGAACAATACATTTTTCCATTGACAAAACGGTGCATTTTTATGTGTTACCTTAGAATTCCATAATTTATTAATCGGCTTAGATTTCTTTACGAAGGGTATATTTCCTGTTTGGCCTTAGCTTAATTAAAACGATACTGTGATAAATTATTGAGGAAACAAAAAGCAAAAAAACAAGTTTTGACATTTAGGATATGGTTAAAAATTATAATTAGTACGGTGCGAGCCATCGGGACGTATAATTTGCAGCTCATTCAATACAAGTGCTATGAAATTAGAATCATTCATACTTAGATTTTTTGCTTGTTGGATAGAAAAAAATTAAATTCCAATGTATTTTATCACCTCCATAGTCACCTACTAGTAGGATTTTTCCATAGTAGTTCATAGCTACACAATGATTGAAGATTGTAATATTTATGTTGTCATCATTGATATAAAAAATCCAAGATACACAGTGTTTCAAAAACGCCCTCTAAAAATGAGCGCATAATTTTAAATTGTGCGCTCATTTCAATTAGAATCGCGTCGATTGCGACACTGTCAGTTTTATTAGTTTTTGTACATTGCTTTTTAAAATCGACTATAAATCTTGCATTTAAGGTTGGATATGCAAAAACGTATGTTTTTGCCATAAACCATTGCCATTTTATCTATAACTACGTATGTGAAATTAGTGACAGTTTTGAGTGTCAGTTTTGTTCGAGACTGTGAATTTTGAGTTTTTTATATCAATGGTTGTCATGCAATTTCTTCAACACAATCTGAAACTAAAACATCAAATCATTGCTGAGCGAAAAGACAAGCGGCAAGGCAAAACTCTGTAACAATGATAGTTATCAATTGACATATAATGAAACAGCTGACCCGGCAAAGGTTGTCTTGCCATATAAATTACTTGTATTGAATATTTTGGTGGGGTACTTGAAAGAGGTGGGGAGGGGATATATATAGAAGAGACAGACAGAAACAGTTACTTTCGCATTTATAATATTAGTATGTATTTTTTATTTAATACTTTTTATTAATAACATTATACTTTAAACGTTTCGCTTCGATAGTAACCACAAAATTGTCGATTCGTCAAAGCACCTCCACCATTAAGTTTATTTACAAGGTTAATTTAAATAAAACAGTTTTTGATTTGGTTTGGCACATTTACATTAGTGCATCAGATTTAAAAGGCACTAAAAGTAATAAAATGTTATATCCTCCAGAGTTACGTAAAAATGAGGACATAAAAATTCGACGGCACCTCTCTTGCCTTAAGCACCTCCTCACGGGCAATAGTCAATCGACGATCGTAAAGTTTTACTGTCCATTTTTATGTTTGTTTGAGGCGCAATATCGGTTTAACCCTCTATAAAAGGATTTTGATTGTTTGGATTTAGTTGAACATCAAAAGATTTACCTCTACTAGAACGGTAATTCGCAAAATAATAGGGTGAAGCACGTAGAAAAGAATTTTGTCCTCATTTTGAGGGGTTACGTACCTAAAACGTAGAAACGGGACCCAATTACTAAGCTTACGCTATCTGTCTATCTGTTTGTCTCCAGGGTGTATCTTATAAAACTAGATTGCTCGAAAGCTGAAATTTTCACAAATTATGTAATTCCGTTACCGCTATAACAACAAATACTAAAAATAAAAAAAAAATGAAAATATTAGGACATTCAAGCTAAAAATGTGAACTGTTAATTATGGAGCTTAGGACGCAAGCGATTTCACGAAAACCCTTTTAGTATATAAGTCTAGGCTTCGATGATTTGATTGATTCAATATTTGAGGATTGGCTATGCGAGTCACCACCATCGTGGCTACTAGGTGGTAGAGTTCTGCATTGTCTCGCCCGAGTCTGGTATCACCACCCTACCTATTCCTACCGTAATAACGTGCTTGTCACTGTCGTGTTCCGGTTTAGAGGGTAAAGCATGTGGACCTCGCCACAAGATAGCAACGCACCATTAACACCTTTGGTGTCTATAGCGATAGTTGACTCTTTCCATTAGGAAACCCATCTGCTTGTTTGCTATGTTATAATAAAAAAACAGCAGTTATACAGCATCCTTTTTATATTATCAAATTAGCCATATATATAATTACCACGAGGAAGCCAACATACGTTAATTTGGTCTTCCAAGATACTGTACTGTACTCATTTAAAAACAAAACGTCATTGTTTCTATGACAGTTTGAAATTTTTAGCAAAATTTAGTAGATAAAAAATAATAAATTCAAGCTAATTTTAATTAAACGTTAAATCGTAAAATAAACAATATTTCTTTTTTATTATTTTAATGTTATTTATAATTGTTAACACTTTTGCATACTAAATAGTTTCGTGTGACGTTAAATGTTTTTTCCTTTTAATTAATTTGAAAATATGTCCAGTTTTGTTTTAATGAAGGCGATGGTGAAGGAATGTTATCTCCATCTAAATTGGTCTTAACCTTGGAGCTGGATTTAAATGTTGACTTAACTAATAAGTAGTTTAGATTATTTCTACTATTAGGTTTTTATTTATGCTAGTTATATTATATATTATGTATATTCACATTTAACTACTTCACCTACTACCACAGAATAAAACAGTTTGAGATTGAGTTTGAGTTTCTTATCAACGATCCGTCATTCGTAACAGTAACCATTAACAACCAATATAATAACAAGGGTATTCCACAAGTTGTTTGGATATTTGATAATACGATATTTATAGGAAAAGTTTTAGCTTACGCCTCGTAGAAAATGTTACTACTCGTAACTAAAGCGAGTCGTTTTGCTGATGTAGGAACCGGGCATTAAACCGTAACGATTTTTATGATCGGATAAGTAATTGATGTAACAACCGGGGGAAACTAAGAATGACGTAATATATTCAAATTGGAGGTAATGTCAAGAATCTGCGAAATAGGCGTGTTTGTAAAGGATTATGAGTGTAGAGAAAGCGGTATAGTTTGCTTAGACGCTGATATATACATAACACTTAGTTATTTGCAGTATTTGACGTGAAAATATGCATGACGTATGAACTGTATACTAAGTTTTTTTATATATTATAAGATAGCAAACAAGCAGATGGGTCTACTGATGGAAAGAGTCAACCATCGCTTATAGACACCAAAGGTGTCAATGGTGCGTTGCTATCTTGTGGCGAGGTCTTATGCCACGTGTTTACCGGCTAGCTTACCCTCCAAACCGGAAGACTACAGTGACAAGCACTGACGCTGTTGCGGCAAGAATAGGTAAGGCGGTGGTACCAGACCCGGGCGAGACTATGCAGAACTCTACCACCTAATAGCCACGATGGTAGTGACTTAAATAGCCAATCGGTCGCCTTTTACGACCTGCCCGGCAGAACGGCAGTTGGCTATTCTTCAAAGGAGCCCGGGACCAACACGGGGAAAAACGGGGTGGTAGAGTTTTATAACATCTCATCTGGGTTTTATTTCACCAACATTATGTGTTGGAATAACGTCAGAGCTTGTCGCTGTGTTGTGTCAGTTTGGAAGGTAAGGAGGCCGGTAAGTGAAAATAAATGACATAATATCCTTACGTAAGAAAAGCCATTTAATCGTAAGCTATGGCATAAGTTATAATAAATATCACTGGACACTACATATAGTGACTATAAAAGTCTACTTATCTCTTAAATTCTAAAAACAATTTTACATGGTATAAAATTTTTATTATTATTATATGTAAATAATTTAAATATATATTTAATTATACTTATTATTGTAAAAAGTGCAATGTTAAAATGTATACTTGAAATTTGACAAAACTAGCTGTACTGTGCAACCCGTTACATTGTAAAAGTTATTAGTTAAACCCGCAGGAATTCCAGGGTAAAAAAGTACCCTATGTGCTATTCCAGGTATCACCTATGTGTGCCAAATTTCATCAAAATTGGTTTAACCGTTTATGCGTGAAAGTGTAACACCCATATATTCGTAAATTAATATAAACTTTCGCATTTATACTCGTAATATTAATAGAACAAGTCAGAGGGGAGCACTGTGTCTAGCGATAAGCCGTTAATGGTTTGGCGGAATAGTATTGAATTTTATATTCTTACTAGCTGTTGCCCGCGACTTCGTCCACGCGGACTTTGTTTACTCCGCTCCTACTGGTCGTAGCATGATGTTATATGGCCTATAACCTTCCTCAATAAAAAGGCTATCCAAATCAAAAAGAAATATTCAAATCGGTTCAGCAGTTTTCGAGATTAGCGCGTACAACCAAACAAACAAACATACTCTACAATTTTATAATATTAGTATAGAAGTATAGATACGCAAATAAAACAAAAGAAAAAGTGAAAATTATTGTAATATGAGTCTTACTCAACGACTTTAGTACATAAAAATACATATATAAATACCTGCTACTAGATGGGAGAGTTCCGCATTGTCTCACCCGGGTTTTGGCACCATCGCTCTACCTAAACCTGCCGCAACAGCGTCAGTGCTTGTCACTGTCGTGTGCCGGTTCGGAGGGTAAGTTAGCCGGTAAACATATGCATGTGGCATTAAACCTCGTCACAAGATAGCAACGCACAATTAACACCTTTGGTGTCTATGGGCGATGATTGACTCTTTCCATTACGAGACCCATCTGCTTGTTTGCTGTCTTATGATATAAAAAAAAACTTGTTCGTGTCGGAAATCGAACCCAAGCCCGTCGATTTCGTAAGGTCGCTAATCATTCGACTAAATAATTTTAGCATTGAGCAGACAATGATTCATTACTCGCGATTCATATGTTCATTCATACATAACATCCTGAAAATAGCGTGTTATCTGTTTGTCAGAGGAAGCAATAAACCACTCACCACTATATCTCGATCATTCATTGAAGTGTCAACTAGTTTCTTTATTGCGCTAGGAAGTCTTGAATAGCAAGGATTGCTATTGCAATTAATATGGACAGTATATTGTCCACTACCTGACCAATATAGCTTTCATACAAATTTTCATCCCATATTTCAGCCCCTTAGGGGTTGATTTTTGAAAAAAAAAAAAGCTTATGTTCGATTCCCGCTCTTAAACTATCTCCATGCCGAATTTTATCAAAATTAGTTTAGCGTTTTCGCCATGAAAACGTAAGAGAGAGATAGACAGACTTTCGTTTTTATAATACTAGCTGCAGCGTGCAGACCGCTGCATTATAACAGTTTTTTGTGAATCCCGCGGGATCACCAACTTTTTTCGGGATAAAACGTAGTTTATGTGCTATTCCAGGTCATTACCTATCTGTGTGCCAAATTTCCTTCAAATCCGTTCAGTAGTTTTTGCGTGATTGAGTAAAAAACATCCATCCAAACGTCCATCCAAACATCTAAACTTTCGCATTTATAATCTTCTTTCTTCTTCTTATATATAAAATTCTCGTGTCACAATGTTAGTCTCCATACTCCTCCGAAACGGCTTGACCGATTCCTCTGAAATTTGGTAAGCATATTGGGTAGGTCTGAGAATCGGCTAACATCTATTTTTCACACCCCTAAATAATAAGGGTGGTCCACCCCTAAAAATATTTTTTTATTTTATGGACAAACTTTTTTATTTTAATTTTTTTAATTCAGCATTGAAAAATACATACAACTCTAAATTTTTACCCTTCTATCACCAACCCTTATTTTTTAATTAAATAATTTATATGGCAAAACAATGTTTGCCGGGTCAGCTAGTATTAATATAATATAATAATATAGATTAGTGTATAAAACGAATAGTACCTAGTTGATAAAAAATAGGCGATAATAGGTATACTTGATAACAATAATACCTAATTGGCAACAGAGCAAGACAGAAATTAACGAAATGCTAGAGTACGCAATGGACCGGCCCACAAGGAAGAAAAAAAAAATGTGGGCAGACCGCAAAAAAGATGGGCAGATGAGATAGCTTCGACGGTGGGGAAAAACTGGATATACATAGCACAGAACAGGGAAAAAATGAAATAAATTGGAGGAGGCCTATACCCTACAAAGAGGTTCCAACATAAAATGAAAACTAACCTTAGTACTTATAATTATTACATACTAACATAAAGATAAGAAAGCATAAAAATATTGTTACTGTTATAGTCTGAGTTTATATGAAAATTAAATACTTTACTATTATTATTATATTTATAGTTAAACAATACAAGTGTTTTAGTTAAGCATGTCTTAATACACAGTGGCAAACATTGACGCTATTGCTTATATAAAAGAAAATATTTTATTTTATTTCATTTTATTTTATTTGGAAAGCATACAGTGTACATACTTAATTTATATTACAATGTGATTAACTAGGCACCATTTATTTGCTTTCTCATATTTCGCATAATTTTATTTTAAATATAAAATTATCGTGTCACAATGTTAGTTCCCATAATCCTCCGAAACGCCTAGATCGATTTTTATGAAATTTCATATGCATATTCAGTAGGTCCGAGAATCGGCTACTATCTATTTTTCATATCCCTAAGTGATAAGGGTTGTCCAACCCTATAAATTATTTTTATTTTTTCGGACATTTTTTTTATTTTTTTTTCATAATGTGGCTTTAATGCCATGTATATAACCCTAAATTTTCACTTCCGAATGATTCCGATGATACTTCCGAAAACGATGATCTTATTCTCCTAAAGGAATACGAATCAAATTGAATAACCTAAATAAATTGAATTCATTGAATTTCCTGCATCAACAATCAACATCATCAAATCAACCCACTTTAACAAAAAATGTCTGTTTTTGTTAAAGTAAGCACAATGATCATAGTGAAAGAAGAATACGACTTTATCTTTCGAAAAGAGTTGTATATCGTAGTTAAAAGCGCGAAGGAGCACCGTGTGCGTTTCTTTTGGACGTCCCGGAGATCACATGGTGCATATAAGCGCCGAAGGTGGCATCTCTAGGGTTTTAGTCGCTAAGAGTCCGACATAACAACTCCATCACCGTCGTAATTAGAATGGTACCTATGACGGGTTTCTCGCTGTAAAAAAATAGTTATTATATTGTGTAGTTACACAAAGCTAGCCATTTTCTCAATATAATTTGCATGCAAAAATTCATTATAATGGTTGACAATGCAACTTAATTCTATAAATGTCAGAAATAATCGACATATTACTTGATTAATATGACTAGTTTATTATTTATTTGGCATGTCGAATCAAAATTAAAATGTCAATCAAATTTATTAAATTACATAGCTTACAAAGAACACAAACGTAGCTACAAAAATTTTTACGTACTATGATATTTTATTTTTTATACCTAATTATATCATAACAAACAAGCTTTCTGATGGAAAGAGAAACCATCGCCTATAGACACCAAAAAAAGTTAATGGTGCGTTACTATCAGTGTGGCGGGATGGCAATGCCACATGTATAAGTGTACTGGCTACCTTACCCTCCAAACCCGAACACGACAATGACATGTTGCGGCAGGAATAGGTAATGCGATGATACCGAATACTCGGGCGAGACGTTGTGGAACTTTACCACCTAGTAGTTACGATGGTAGTGACACGTATCAGGACTTGTAACCGGTTTAGAAAATACCGGTTAGTAGAGGTATTTAGCGGTTCTTATAAAAGGCTTTCACTTGGAGCGTATCTGAGATGACAGTGCATCTCAGATACGCTCCATCATGAACTTATATAAACCGGCTTAAGAAACCGTGGAATTGTATATCACGCACAGTGCGGTCAAAGTTCAAAGAAAAGAACATCAAATATATATATATTTAAAAAATCTCTGTAAACCGGTTTATTGACTCAAACTCTTTATAATTATGTCCCATAAGGAAACAGGTATTTTTTAGGGGTCATGTAGAACCAAACCTTTACAAAATACTCCTTACGTACTTGCGCTGATTTAGGTTTGAAATTGAACCGGTTTACAAGCCCTGACACGTATAGCCAATTGGTCGCATTTTACGACCTGCTTTGCAGAACGGCAGTTGGTCTATTCTTAATAGGAGCCCGGATCAACGCATGGAAAAATCTGAATAGTAATCTTCTTTCTCTACCTTTAAATATCAACTATTATTAGATTGAAAGTAACAGAATAAATAGTGAAATGATGTAAAGATATGGAACTAGTATACTATTCATCCGAGAGTAAAGATGAAGCAAATAAAGAAAAGATAATAATCAAAAGGGTTTCCGATTTACACTAACCAACCGTGTGAGCTATTATATTTATTAGTTTTAAAGAAAAACTCCACATCATACCTTACAGAATATAAGAACTTACTTTCTAATACAATCTAATTTCTACAAGTGTCATAGATGGAATGTATAAATTCTATAAATGTAGTAGTAGCAGATAATAAAAAGCTGGTTCATCTGAACATTTGTCTGCTATGGTGTAACTTTAACGGCAACTATTAATCGTTATCTTCTGAATCCCTTAAGAACAATGGGAACTTTTTTCCAAAGTGACATGTTTAAAATACAGTGACCTTTAAAAGTAACCCTAACCTAAACGTCCAGCCAAATTTTCAGAGGCTGTTCAGAATCGATAACATGTTCGATTTATGTAATAAAATAAATATAAAAAAATCCAAAATGTAATTTTTAACCGACACAATAAACAAAAGTCATGGACATTGGATATAATTTTAATTATGTAAAATTGTAACTAAAATGTTTTAATGCCTTCACCGAAATTAAAAGTAATGGGAAAAAAGTGCTTAGAGTGACAGATTACATAATAGTTACTATCGTAACTATAGGTAAATGTAAAATGATACACTGCAAGCATTATAGAGTTAATTCACAAGACTTGGTGCATCCAATTCATGAATTAGTGGGTTATTTTAAACAAATATTTTTATATTATCTTGTAATAATTTTACAATAATAATTACATCGTGCATCAATTAAATATTTATTTTCTAATGTTTAATATTTGGCCGTACCTTTAATAGTCAACCTGTAAATCGTAGGATATCAAACAAGCAGAAGGTTTTCCTGATGCAAAAAAATAACCACGTTATGTGTTAAAACTGTTATGTGTTGTTTAACACTAAAGATGTTAATGGTGGATTGCTATCTGTTTGGGGGGAGAGGGAAGACACATAAAGCGGCATTATTTCATCAGAAAATCTTTAATTTTTAAATAGATACATGTTACAAAAACAATTTTCAAATAATCTTCAGTTTGTGAAGCAAATGAATAAAAATCTGAAATTACACGCATCGCGCCTTCGTTTCCGCTTGACTTACAAACACACAAACGAAAGAATTCAAAATCATATTTAGTCTAGATGGAATTAGTAAATATACGATAACTTTATTTAACCCGTATCCAATTGTGCTAATTACGGGCTTTTGCACCGAAAAACGGGGCAACTTGCAAGATACGGGACTTTTGGCCAACCTACCTTCAAACTAGAATATAACACCCGTAATTCTGTACTTAGACTATGGTTTCTTACTCTCTTTTATAAATCAAGTTGATTTCGTCCGAGAATAATATTCATTATTTCTTGACTTTGATTTGTTTTAATTGTATCAGCTTATCTCATTCTTGTGAGATACGGTATTTTTTTAATTGACCGATTGTACCCATTGCAGATAGCTTCAATAACTTCATTTAAAAGACGATTAATAATAAAATTATATAAACAATCCTTTACATAAATATTTATATAAATCATTGTACTAGAAGGTTTTGATATCTTATCTAAATGTCTCTTTTACTGGACAATAATCGTTACATTATAATTATTATTGTCGGACCAATAAATAATAATTATGATTATTAACTATTATTCTGACTGAGAAATGTCCGATATTATTACGAGCGGACGTTGCAATTTTATGTCTTTGATATCGGATATTCGAGACTATATAGTTACGACTTTGATTCCACTATTTTATAGAATAACATAGAGTTGCAAACAAACAGACCGCTCTTCTGGTAGTATTGCACTCCCTATAAACAGAGCTTTGAGGTAGTGCTATACTCTCCACATGTCAAGGTCAAGCAGTTTTCAGAACTTACATAAACTGAATCTATTGTATTCATTCTTCACTAATACAATAATTATAGTGGAAAGAGACTTTCCATCAGGATAATATTATATTTGTTATTCCCCGTGTTGGTCCCGGGCTCCTTTGAAGAATAGGCCAACTGCCATTCTGCCTGGCAGGTCGTAAAAGGCGATTGAGTGGCTATGCGCGTCACTACCATCGTAACTACTAGGTAATAGAGTTCTGCATCGGCTCGACCGGGTCGGTACCACCGTCTTACCTATTCCTGCCGCAATAGCGTCAGTGCTTGTCACTGTCGTGTTCTGGTTTGGAGGGTAAGGTAGCCGGTAAACGTATGCATGTGGCATTAAATCTCGCCACAATATAGCAACGCACCATTAACATCTTTGGTGTCTATAGGCGATGGTTGACTCTTTCCACCAGGAGACCCATCTGCTTGTTTGCTATCTTATGATATAAAAAAAATCTACGATAATCGGTATAAACTAAACCACATGTAGGAATATGAATAAATGCCTGCCTTTATTTACATAACCAAACTCAATCGAATCGAAGCGTTTAGACCATTTCGTAACTGGCCTTTTCGCGCCCTAATGCCAAAAAAAATCGGATGACCCTTTCCTGTTATGAAAACGAACGTCGACTATGGAACGTCAGACGAAAAGTTGGTGACCCGGCTGGGTGCTAAATTTGGATTGTATAATAAGTGATTTAATATCTTTGATAAGAGTTTCCTTAATCTAAGTTTAAAACTGAAATCGCAATTGTTTTTTATTTTCAAGTTGAAGTTACACGCAACACAATGACAATACGGAGCCTGTGGTAATATTAGAAAGTCCTCGAAAAGGTATTTTTTTAAAAAGAAACGTCTATGAATCGCCGGGGCCCTCTTGAATCAGAGGGCCTCATGCGACCGCATTGGCATAGCTACGCTACTGCGTTTATTGCTTTTACTCACAAATAAGATAAAACGTCGCTTGCTAGGACGCGGCATGATGTCCGGTACCTAAAGCTCCATTTTTACTTTGTGTCGTGCGAGTGCGAGTGTTTAATGCAGATGCTTAATATTAAACAAAACATACGTGAAGACAGCCGTTGATCCCTGCGAGTGATTAGTAATCAGCGTCTATTCGCTTTTATTACGCTGAATACTGATCACTCGCACTACACAACGGCTGTCCTCACGTATTTTTTGCTTAATACTAAGCACCTGCATTAAACACTCGCACTCGCAATAATTAAAGTGAAAACGGGGCTTAACTGTAAAACGACTCGTTTTATATACGAATAGTAATATTTTCTATGAGGTGCAAGCTAAAATTGTTCCTATAAATGACAAATTACAAAATGTCTACACAAATTTTGTAACGTTCGTTCTTATTAAATTGGTCACAAATGGTTAGTGCTACGATCGCTTAATATCGCTTATTACAGGAAACCAGCAATAATGATTATAAAGTATCAACATTGTATCAAAATATATCTACTAGCTACATTTATGATTTATTTGGTTAGTGTTATGTTGTGATATATGTACTATAAGGCCTTTGTTATAAATGTTCTATGTGTGAGGGTAGAATATTAAATTCAATCTACATCAAATTACCGACACGTTTACTTCAGCAATGTGTAAAACAGTGTGAAATAGCTTACGCTTAATACGCTTCAATTCGATTGAAGTTTTTTTCACTTGAATAGGAGCCCTGGATGATACAGGCTTCCGATTTTTTTTTAATTGAATTTGCAGGCGAATTGGCTATCTGGTGAAAAGCAGTCACCATTGCCCATGGAAATTTACAGCACAAAGGGTTGGTTGACAATGCGATGCCGGATATTAAGGAACTTGTATATCCTCCTCTTAAAAATCGCAATATCAAAGCTACTCAGAAAAACAGTGTGAGGTAGGCTGTTCCAAAGTTTGACTTTTCGTGTAGAGAAGCTACGTGCAAATGGAACAGTCGTAGATGACCAATCGTTAAGATGGCGTGGCTGGAATCTCTCAATACGGCGTGTAGTGCAATGGCGGAAGGGGAATACAGACACTAAATCGAAAAGCTCATTTTTTTACTAATAACTTTATTTATTTGCATACAAAATACATATTAATCTTAATATTAATTAGTATACCTAACCTGGGTCGTTCCCGGCGCAAAAGTTGGGGCACTTTAATATATTTATAATAATAGTAAAACAAGTCATATTTGGTTATAATAATTGTATTTAGTTATGATATTTTACGTAAATAAGGATACTGAAGTATTTTGATAGTAAGTTAGCACCCATATGCCTAAGAAAAGCACGTAAAACGTACCTACAAATAAACGTAACCGGTATAAATAATCCAGGATAAGAAATAAACTTCTGTATCAATAAGAAGAGAGAAGCAATTATGAAGCAATTCGTTTCAACAATTTGAATCCGGAATGGCAGAATCAGCTGGCAAGATGACAGATCGCGTTCCTCACAGAACTATGTCGTGCGCGCACGCTCGACTAACATCAAATAAGCTGGGTTTAAGGAGATTGTACACTATCCAAAGCTAGATATTTTCTGTATCGGCGTGGACGCTTATTGTAGAATAGACCTGGGTTCCTAGCAGGTAGGTTGTGAAGAACGAAAGGAAAACGTGTTACTACCATTATGATCTGTTTCTTAATGAGAATGTCTTCCATTGATGTATATAAATAGAGAAGGAGTCTCCTTAGAAAAAAAATGATCAGAAAAAATATTTACAATACAAACTCTACTACCTGTAGCCACGATGGTAGTGACTCGCATAGCCAATCGGTCGCCTTTTACGACCTGCCTGGCAGAATGGCAGTTGGTCTATTCTTCAAAGGAGCCCGGAACCAACACGGGGCGACCAAAGGCGACCGATTGGCTATGCGAGTCACTACCATCGTGGCTACAGGTGGTAGAGTTCTGCATTGTCTCGCCCGGGTCTGGTACCACCGCCTTACCTATTCCTGCCGCAATAGCGTCAGTGCTTGTCGCTGTCGTGTTCCGGTTTGGAGGGTAAGGTAGCCGGTTAACTTATGCATGTGGCATTAGACCTCGCCACAAGATAGCAACGCACCATTAACACCTTTGGTGTCTATAGGCGATGGTTGACTCTTTCCATCAGGAAACCCATCTGCTTGTTTGCTATCTTATAACATAAAAACATAAAAAATAACCTTTGCCCAAATAATATACCAAATCTATAGCTACGCCGATGCTTTCTTCCGTTGTATGACTCCGTCATTATGGTCATTAAAATGGCCAAGCATTAATATTATTGGGAATTAACCTATATATGGGTCCTTTAAAATATTTTTGTAGGTTAACCTAAGGCTGACGTAAACTATTTGAGCACGAAACAAACCCCTATAGACTGAAATTAACAGACACACCACATAAACGTGATTAATATAGACAATTACGAGTAAAACCACCGCGTTTAATATAAAATCTATGCTATTTTAAAATAAGAAGTTTTTTCATTCGTACGCAAGAAACATTACGTATAACGACTCAGTTATAGTAATAAGTACATACATTACGCCGCAGGGGTTTTCTTTGAGTAACTCTTTCTCAAAGATAGTTGTCCCTGATTTGTTTTAAATCCTGGATTTTTTGCATCGTCAATATATATTGTATAGGTTCTCTAAAATAAAATCTTTCAGGCTAAACTAAGGCCGACGCGAGCTGTTTGAGCACAAAGCAAACCCCTGTGGCCTGAAAATTAACAGACACGCAACATTAACGTGATTAATATAAGCAATTAAGAGCAAGAGTACCGCGTTTAATACAAAATTAATAAGTTATTTTAAATTACGGAGTAATTGCAAACACGCGGTGTAGCGTTCACGAGATTAATTAGCTTGAAATGATGCGATGATCGCAGTGAGTGTTCCACGTTCAAGTTAAATGGAACGTAAACGGAATTAGGTTTTAATCAGTTTGTTCTCATATGACTACCCTCTTTTTTTATTTATTTAGTAAAGGCTCGCCAACGCGTGATACACAGTGAGTTAAAATAAAGTACATACATAATATTAAATAAGTCTTATATCCGTAATTAAAGACAGGCACGACATTCACAGTATTGACGCTAAGATTTTTTCTCTAGAATTCTCTAGAATTAAAAAAAAACACATCTATTAGACCCAATTGAGACTGAAACGTATTTATAAAATACTAGCTGACCCGCGCAGCTTTGCCCGCGGGTATATTAATAAGTCGTCCAAATAGCTTTTAATAAAAATTTCATCCACTATTTCAGCCCTCCAGGAACTAACTGATTTTTGAAAAAAGCCTATGTTTGACCCCGGATCTTCAAGTATATCCATTCCAAATTTCATGAAAATCGATCCAGCGGTTTAGCTGTGAAAGCGTAACAGACAGACAGACTTTCGCATTTATAATATTAGTATGGACTAGTATGGATGCACTACTGCTGTATTGACACACAATTTATAAAATATGCACTACTATATTGATATATCAATATAGTAGTGCATATTTTACGTTATATATTACTAGCTGTTGCCTGCGACTCCATTCGCGCGGACTTCGTTTACTCCGCACAGCTCCTCCCTCGTAGGTGATAGCGTGATAATATGTAACCTATATATTAACCCGACCTGTTAGTAATATTCATGCAAAAATTTGAAGTAAATCCATGCAGTAGTTTTTGAGTTTACCCCGGACATACATTGACTTTTCTACGATTTTATTATATGTATATAGATTCTAAATACGTTTCAGACTCCGTTGAGTCAAATAAGTATGTTTTTTAAATCTAGAGAAGAAATCTGGAGTTTTTTCGTAAAAACGAATATGTCGCCCATGTTTATGCTATTTTTTTAAATATATTTTTTATATTAAAAACAAGCAGATGGCTTTTCTGATGAAAAGAAAACTGTCGTCTATAAACACTGGCAATGCTGTGGCGGGATGGTGATGCCACTTGCATAAGTTTACTGACTATCCTACTTTACCAAGGAACTTATATATGATAACTGGAATTATTACGAAGCAATATTTGAAAAATAAAAATGTACTTTATTTCGTTACTCATAAAGTTGACATTTGTTTCTTACTTAACAGAGGGGAAAACGTTATGAGCAAGACAACGACATGAGTGGATGTTGTCCCTTTCTTGCAATTGCCAGTGTTTAAATAAAACTACTGATGGTAGATTTTTATATATTCGGTAATCGTGAAATCCCTTTTATTCATACACGTCGATATATACATTAGCATAAAATGTATTGTAATTAACATAGTGAGTGATAAAATGTGCTTATTTTAGTTATTACGTAATTACTTATGCAATGCAAAGCAGTGTCTCAAATTAGTAGAATTACTTAGTAGTAATTTGCGAACTACGCATGGCCGCACTTATATATGGCGATTGGCGCTTTATTTAGTAGAAAGAGACACAATCCACCCATGTCGTGGTACTCTTCGGAACGATTTTGAAGCATGTGTGAATATTCCTGGTAGAATGTAACTTCCTTGAACCTTACAAACCGGAACATGACCGTGACAAGCACCACCGCTATTGTGGCAGGAATAGGTAAGGCGGTAATAACAGACCCCTGTGAGACGTTGCGGAACTCAAACACATAGTAGTCACAATAGTAGTGACATGTATAACTTATCGTTCGCCTTTTAGGAACTGCCAGGCAGAACGGCAGATGGTATATTTTTCAAAGGAAACGAAACATAGGGCTAATTTTGTTTTAAAATTTATAATCAAACAATTTTTCACACGAGACCTAACGTTATTGAAGTTGACAGTATTTCAAATGTACATATTTCTAATAGGTTCCATAACAAGTAGTGAAATAAGACTACTGCTACACAAACATTTTTTTTTATATCATAAGATAGCAAACAAGAAGATGGGTCTCCTGATAGAAAGAGTCAACCATCACCTATTGACACCAAAGGTTTTAATGGTGCGTTGCTATCTTGTGGCGAAGTCTAATCCCACATGCATAAGTTTACCGGCTACTTTACCCTTCAAATCAGAACACGATAGTGACAAGCACTGACGCTATTGCGGCAGGAATAGGTAAGGCGGTGGTACTAGACCCGAGCAATACAATGCAGAGCTCTACCACCACGATGGTAGTGACTCGTATAACCAATTGGGCGTCTTTTACGACCTGCCTGACACAACGGCAGTTGGCCTATTTTTCAAAAGAAGCCGGGACCAATACGGAGAAATTTTGTAGCAGAGAATTAACCTATCTACTATCAAATCTACGTATTTATAATAAAAGGCCAACACAACTAGTTAAATAAGTTTATAATTAAACAACTTTTTTTCAGCCGATATCCAATTTTGTTAAGGATATAATCTATCTATGTCTAATAAGGTGCCAACACGAGTATATAGTTAAAAAAGTTTATATTTAAACTATTTTTGTAGCCGAGTCCAATTGTTATTGAGATCAAAAGTAATGTCAAATCTACCTATTTCTAGAAAGGTGCCATTACATGTAGTTAAATAAGTTTATAAATAATCCAGTTTTTAGACGAAACCTGTTTTTATAGGGGAAACTAATTTTTAGAGAGGACAATATCATTGTAATTTGTAATAACGTGCCAACACAACTAATTAAAGAAGCTTATAATTTAACCATTTTCTATAGCCTAAATCTATTATTATTGAGGTCAAAAGCAAAATCAAATCTGCGATTTTCTAATAAAGTGTCAACGCAATTAATTAGTTTATAATTAAACAAAACTTAAACCTATGACCAACCGCGTCGATTTAATAAACAAGAGATCACTTAATTTGATAAACCCTCTATTAAAATATGGAACAAACAAATCATCGATGTAGGTAAATGGGTATAGATAAATCACGATAAAAATGTTTTTGTAAGCCCAATACTCTGCTAAACTCAAAAAAATATATGGTGTCCTTAATTTGATATGATTGGTTTTTTTAGCCCCCGACGCAAAAACGAAGGATGTCATAAGTTTAAGGTATGTATCTGTGTTGCCTGTGGTATCAAAGCTCCCAAGTTAATGATACGATTTTGTTATTTTTATTTAAATGGCCCTACCTGTCTAGATCGTTTTTAAAATCTGTTCAGCCGTTTCAAGATTACCAGCTCTTTTCAACTTGATGAAAGCAGTTCAACAATTTGTACAAGTTAGATCGATACGAAATTTCGTATTCTGTTGCTTTAATGATCTATTGCTGCATGGTCCCCTTTTGGTCATCAGCTCTTTTTAAAATATTTTATTTGACTTGCGGTGTTCGTGTGTGAATGACAGACTTTTCAAATGTTGTAAACTATTTTTCAACCACTTTCAAATATCCAATTAAATCAGATAAACTGAAATTCGCCATACTTGTGTAAGTTTGGTGACAATGCAATATTATTATATCGACTTAATCTTATGAAGGAGCCTAGATTTAGGGACTAGAAATCTAGAATGCCTAGGCCCTAAATAGCTGAATTTTGACTCATTGGTTATAAGTACTAAATTTAAGTACCCAATACTGCCGAAAAAGTGCCATCTAAATTCACATAATATATAAAGTGCTATGATACTCGAGTTTGGGAATGATGGTTTAGTAATTTTGATGAGTACTTTTGATGTCGAGGGTCCGATGATGGAGTTATAAAAGTACCATCAGAACTCATAGATATAAATTACTAAGATAATAAAGTTTGGGCTAGCGGGTTTCATTGTGGTGAGGTCAACATTATGCAATAAGGTATACCTAGAGATGGAGCCGAAAAAATGCGATCAGAACTTCCACATGAATTGTGCTGAGATATATATATATATATATATATATATATATATATATATATATATATATATATATATATATATATATATATATATATATATATATATATATATATATATATATATATATATATATAATATTATAAGATAGCAAACAAGCAGATGGGTCTCCTGATGGAAAAAGTCAACCATCGCCTATAGACAGCAAAGATGTCAATGGTGCGTTGCTATCTTGTGGCGAGGTCCAATGCCTCATGCATAAGTTTACCGGCTACCTTACTCTCCAAACCGGAACACGACAGTGATCAGCACTGACGCTATTGCGGCAGGATAGGTAAGGCGGTGGTACCTGACCCGGTCGAGCCAATGCAGAACGCTACCACCTAGTAGACAAGATGGTAGTGACGCGTATAGACACTCAGTCGTCTTTTACGACCTGCCTGACAGAATGGCAGTTGGCCTATTCTTCAAAGGAGCCCGGCACCAACACGGGGAAAAAACGTTTACGTGCGCAAGTTTACTAGGAACACTACTTTCGAAGCGGAAACGCAATAGACATTATGTCCGCCTTTTGTACAAATTATTTAAGGTGTACAGTAAAGTTAAATAAATAAATGATGACAAGCCAGTCCTTGCTATTGTTTTGTTTGATTCGAATAGCAGTCTGTTATAACATTAAAATGCATAAACATTACGCAAGAAAAAATGTTTGTTGTAGACATAAGAATTAAGACATATATTTATATATTTAAATTTATTTTATGTTTTTTGTATATTAAACACCATTTATACAGCGCATTATCGCCATCGTGACCTGACCCTCTGCTATCAGACAATTAACTTTAATGGATATATTTAAATTAGTTCTCTACATAAACGACTACATCATATTAACTTTATCTATATGTCGTAATATATATTTTTAGGCACATATAGTGTTACTAATTTGACATAAAACTTGCGATTACCTTTTCTGGACTATCCAGAAAAGTCTGCATAGCGAAGGCCTTTGATAGGGTATGGCACAAAGCGCTTCTGGCGAAGCTGCCTTCCTATGAGTTTCCCGAGAAATTATGCAAGTGGATCACCAGTTTTTTTGGCTGATCGGAGCATTAAGGTCGTAGTTGACGGTGCGTGCTCTAACCTTAAATCTATCAATGCTGGTGTTTCACAAGGCTGCGTGCTATCACCGACACTGTTCCTTCTGCATATCAATGACATAATGCGAATTCGCAACATACATTGCTATGCAGATGACAGTACTGGTGATGCTACATACACCGTCCGAAGCGGTATTTCTCGGGAACACGTCGAAGAGAGCCGAAACAAGCTTGTGTTCGAAGTTGAAAATCGACTAACCGATGTCTCGGAATGGGGTCGTCAAAACCTGGTCACTTTTAACCCCAAGAAGACACAGCTTTGCGTGTTTTCCGCTAAAAAGACACCCTTTGTCATGTCAACTCAATTTGGGGATACTCTCCTGGCAGCCTGAGCTAGTATCGGAATTCTGGGAGTCGACATATCGAATTACGTTCAGTTTCGCGGTCATTTGGAAGGTAAGGCTAAACTAGCCTCCAAAAAGCTCGGTGTGCTCAGCAGAGCGAGACAGTATTTCTTGCCGACCCATGGCCTTGAACTTTATAACGCTCAAATTCGGCTTCATATGGAGTACTGTTCTCATCTCTGGGCCGGAGCTCTTCAGTACCAGCTCCTTCCTCTTTGTCGCATTCAGCGTAGAGCGGTTCGAATCTTTGACGACTTGGCAATTTCGAAACGGCTTGACTCTTTGGCATTGCGCAGAGATGTTGGTTCACTCTGTGTCTTCTATCGTATCTTTTGTGGGGAGTATTCCGACGAGTTATTTGGATTAATTTCTGCCACCGAATTTCATCATCGGACATCGCGTCAAAATTTGAAATTCCATCTTCACCATCTAGATGTCTGGAAATCCACAACTGTGCGTTTCTCTCGGCACTTTTTGCCTCGCACTACTTTGTTGTGGAACCAATTACCGGCAGGGGTGTTTCCAAACGGATACGACTTGGGGGCCTTCAAGAAAAGAGCTTACTCATTCTTAAAAGGCTAGCAACGCAACTGCAGATCAGAGGTCTCTCTGGTATTGTGAATGTCCATGGGCGGCGGTGATCACTTACCATCAGGTGCACCTACTGTTCGTTTGCCCCCTCTTTTATAAAAAAAATGTAAAAGTTAAATTAAACAGTTTTTCAAATTTAGTTAACTAGCCTATTATATTGAAGTCTAGCTTGACTTCAATATAATAGGCTAGTTGTAGTAGGTACCTACGCAATAACTATCACGTACTATCGGTTTTAACGTCTCGACAGTATTTGACAACTATAGCCGTAGCGCATGCATATGCAATGGAGCAAAACGCGTAGTTTATATATTTCTTCCAATATCTCAGAAACATACCGTGCGGATTTTAGTTGTATATTCTTATTGACGCAGAGTTTCATACACATATCCTGATAATATTAATATCATAACTTACCCTCCACAGTTTGCCTCTTTTTCAGTGAGCGTGTCTTATTCTCCACATTTTAGGTTTTCTGTGACCTGATTTTAGGAAAACTTTAAGCCTATCCGTAAATATAAATATCAGTTCAAGATTATGCACCACGCAATATGATAAAAAATTTATGTATATTATAAGAAATAAAAGCGAACCAAAAATGAGCCCACTGGCACACCTATTGTGATAACAGCCTCATTTATTTCATTCCAATCTCATTTCATTATTATCAAGTTTTGAAATTGCTATTTCATTTAAATAAGAAATCAAAAGATTTCCAATCTTTTGTATTATATAATTATTTCAATGGAATACATTTTCTTTATTTCTATTCCAAAGTGTGTAATTTTCTGATTAATAGCTAAGCTAAAAATAATCAAATGCCTTACGTAAATCTCAAAACAAACAAACAAATTACCACCTGTGACCTCCTACTCCCTCTTTTTTTAATCATAAGGTAGCAAACAAGCAGATGGGTCCCTGATGGAAAGAGTCAACCATCGCCTATAGACACCAAAGGTGTTAATGGTGCGTTGCTATCTTGTGGCGAGGCCTAATGCCACATGCATAAGTTTACCGGCTACCTTACCTCCAAACCGGAACACGACAGTTACAAGCATTAACGCTGTTGCGAGTGAAATAGGTAAGGCGTTGGTACCAGACCCTGCCCGACAATGCAGAACTTTACCACCTACTAGCCATGATGGTAGTGACTCGTATAGCCAATTGGTCGCCTTTTATGACCTACCTGGCAGAATGACAGATAGATTTTTTTTAATAATTCCACACCAGCACCAGTTTGGTGAACCTTTTTAAAAAACCGACTTATATATGAGACGCGATATATGAGAAGAGCCAAAAACCTAAAAGGCCTAAGTGCCGTCTTCAACCGGGGATTGTGATCTTCACAGGGCCGATTTCTTGTTATTTAAAAAGAACTTTAAGAAATTAAAATAATTCATATTTAAATATATTATTTTTGAAAACTCACTTTTTGAATTGCGATTTCTATCGAATAAAATTTAACAGGTGGCGTTTAGTGTGTTAAATATTTTTGTTTCAAAATTTATATAACTACACTAAATATTATTATCTGACTAGCTGACCCAGCAAACGTTGTTCTGCCTTTTTAACTACTCTTATTTTTTTTTATATTTTTCTCACCTTTTAAACCTTCCCTGGACTTCAAAAATTAATTCAAAACGAAAATTAGCCAAATCGGTTCAGCCGTTCTCGAGACTAACGAACAGTAATTGATTTTTATATATATAGATAAAGTACTTAACTCGATATTTTTCTATGATTTGACACAAAATTATGTTGAGTTTGTTAGTTTCTACAAGTCAACAATCTTAACTACGCACAACTATCTCTAATCTATCTATCTATTAATAGGATAGTTCATCTAGGTGACCCCATATACCAAAAAATAATAATTTTTAAAACCGGTAAAGCTATGTCTAGCCATTTTACTAGAATTTTTTTGTTTACCGTCATAAAAAAGGTATGCCTAATAAAAATACCAAATATAATTCTTAATGTTTCTTCAATTATAATTGCTATTTAATTAAATTAAATTTCTTTACCGCATTAAAACTGCAGTAACCGGCTTCCCATTTCCTGTATCTCCATAATCCTACATGATATCTTCGTCAAATTGAAGAAAAAAACCACACGGGAAGTATACCCTCCCAAACAAAAAAAAAATTTCGAAATCGGTTCTTAAATGACCAAGTTGTGAGGTAACAAAAATAAAAAAAGAACATACAGTCGAATTGATAACCTTCTTTTGGTAAATCGGTTGAAAATAAATAAAATACAATTAGTAGCTAATAGCTACAACCTTTGTCATCCCTATTTCCACAGATTTCTTTACTCACAGTTTACTTGTTTAGTTAAACCCCGGTTACACTTCGCTTAGTGCGAGTGCGAGTGTTTAAGGCAGGTGCTTAGCATTAAGCAAAAAATACATGAACACAGCTGTTGATTAATGCGAGTGAATTAATAATCAGCGTCTAATCACTTTACTACGCTGATTACTAATCACTCGCACTAATCAACGGCTGTCATTAAAGTACGAGTCTCAATGTTGGAGTTTACCGCTGTTCAAATGTCAGTACAATACAACTACAGCCGCATACCTTACCCTCTAAGCTGTAACATTACATCAACAAAGCACTGGTTTTATGTATAAATAGGCAAGGCATTGCATCAATCCGGGCACGTCATTACATATTGCCTGACAGAAAAGCAGATGATCTATTCCTGACAACTGGCCGGAATCGAAAAAAATGTTTTTACCTATATTTTTATATATTATTAAATAGCACAAAAAGATATGAGTATCCTGATGTAAAAAGGCAATTATAGTCTATATACATCAAAGGTGTTATATTGCGTTACTATCCAAGTAGCAGGATAGTAATGTCACATACCTACATAAGGTTATTGGCTACCTTACCTTCTAACCTAAATACAACAATGACAAGCATTCACGCTATTGCGGCAGAAATAGGTAAGGCGATAGTACCAAATCCAGGTAAGATGTTGCAGAACTCTATCAGCTATAGTACTCATGACAGCAGTGACGCGTATAGGCAATCGCTTGCCTTTTACAAACTGCCTGGCAGAATGGCAGATAGTATATTTGTTGAAAGAAGCTCGGACCAACACGGGGAACTAACATATGGCTATTAACCTATGTAATGAACTTCTTCTTAGAGTACGTCAGCAACTAGAGAAGGTTAGCAGTCAGTTTCAAATATTTAACCCCCTCATCATTTGCAAAGCGGAAAAGTTGGGCAGCACTCGCTATCCCTGTCCACTCTCTAACTTAACTTAATTTCTACGATCATAATGAACCTAAACGCTATATTAGCTGTAAGTAATGGGGGAGATTCGGATTCTACATAGGCTTTTGATTACATCATACTTACCATTTAACTTCCTAATAAAATATTTGTGTCACTTCCTTTGACTGCTTCGTGGATTAGGGATTAGCCTATTCGGTTCAGATCATAAGATCCTGGGTTCGATTCCCGTATCGGGCAAAAGTGTTATTGAGGTTTTTCGAGGTATTTCTCGAAAATTCAAAATCTTAATGCCGCTAGGAGTGTGGCGAGTGGCGAGTTTACCACCCCATGCCTCGAATGAGCACGTAAAGCCGTTGGTCCCTTTTATTGCAAGAAATAATCGATAACCGTTATCAGGTCAGTAAAATGTGGCGATGGGGAACACCACTTATCTCGCCAACTGACATACCGGTGAATCGTGGTGAACTGGACTGTCTATAGACGTTCGGTTTACTCAGCCTACTCCGCATGGGAACTAGGCGTGATGATTATTTTCTTTGCGTCAAAGATTAACAAGAAAACAAAAAAATCAATTCGAATATAATATATTTTACTACACAAGTACAAATATTAATTTACAAATAAAACTCTATATTTACAATTAATTTAGTTGATTGGGTAGCGGTGTATAATTTTGTACTGAGAACTATTTCCAAGAATTACTTAAAAATTTAGGAATTTGGTAATAAAGACATAACATATATTCCACACTTTCTCATTTTTTCCTAAATCTATCTTATAACTATATATTTACATAGACATGTACATTGCTTTAATTAGAATACTATGTCAACAAAATAACCTGAGATTAACACATCAAAAAATGCTTCTTATTTTCATAAATTTCAACGCAGTAAAATACAAAATCCGACTTCTAAGCTAAGATCTCTTGAACCCTGGGACTATTTTTTATGCCTATAGGGCCAAATAGGAAATATGCCATCCCAAGCAAAAGTAGAATATTTCAAATCGCTCCAAGCATCTTTGAGTAATTAGGAAACTTACAAAAAAAATTTTCGATGAATTGAGAATCTCCATCTTTTCAACTGACATAAAATGAGGACATTCTCAGACTGTTATTTTTATTTTTGTTACTTCGAAACTTAGTAATTTTTAAACTCATATGGAATATTATTTTTTGGACGAGGGTATACTTTCCATTTTGTCCCAAATCATATATTTTTTTAAATTTTCAATTGAAATAAGCGTTTGTTTTCCATCTCATCAGGTGAAAAGTGTCGATGAAGACAAAGGTAGACACCAATCTAGAAGAAACCTGTTCACTCTACTTTTAAAGTTTCCAGAACTGTACTTATCAATAAAATAAATAAAAATAGTTACTTATGACTCCAACCAAAAAAGGTTCACAAACTGTACCGAAAATTTAATTTAGATTCGATTCAGGGTTTAGGACCCTACTACAGCTACAGGAGATAAGTCTACTGCGTTTAAAATTTTTGAAGTTTGTTAAAAATGAAAATGATTGAAGAATGTTCACATTCTTATTAATATTCAAGTTTGATCGATACTAAGTTAGCACGCATTCTATCTCTTTCATTATCGCGTATTGCTACAACGTAGTCAATAAGACCGAATGAGGTTCAAACAGGCTTATTAAAACACCAAATTAGTTGACCATTCTATATCATTCACATCATGTCATACTATTGGTTTTTAATTCACCTGAAGACATCAATTAAATCTCTTTAAAACAATAGTTTCGGTTTATTATTTATAAGAGGTATTTTATAAATAAATAACATTTCTATTAAAGAATTAATAATACATCGTTATTAAAATCATTTTGTGGACAAGTTTAGATTATTACTCTTAAGGTTGATTTTGAAGTTGTTTCAATATTTTCTCAATATGTTTAGATGCTGTCAGCATCAATCACTCCTTTATTTTGAAAATGTCTGTTTTTCTTTCACCAAAATCTAGCTTTTTTTAATACAATACATTGGATTTTCGAGGACGCCTGAAGGCTATCCAGGCGGTTACAATGTTTGATAACCACAGCTAAATTATTGCTGTCCATTAGGAATACCACTCGGTGATGGAGAACCAGGAATCGAAGTCTGCATCGCAAGGTGCGGCATCATAGGTGCCATTGGTCTCCCCATTAATGGGTGTGGAAAATATTGCTGAAGTGGATGTGCGTACATGTGATGGGGATGGCGGGAAAATTGTGCCATTTTTAACTTTTCGATTTCTGCTTCTTGCACTCGTTTTGCTTTCGCTCTTCGATTTTGGAACCATATTTTTACCTGTTGACAAAAAATACAAAATACTTAATTTTTGTTGTAATATAAGATAGTAAACAAACAGATGGCTTTGCTGATGAAAAGAGACAACCTAGTCGCCTATAGACATCCAAGATGGCAAAGGTGTGTTTTATCCGTGGGGCGAGACAGTAATGCCACATGCATAACTTTACTAGCTTTCTTATCCTCCAAACTAGAACACGACGGTGACAAGCATTGAAACTATTGTCGAAGGAATAGGTAAAGTGGTGGTATCAAAGTCTGAGGGAGATGTTGTAAAATTCTTTCGCCTAGTAGTCACGAAGGTAGTCATAGGTTTAGCCAATCGTTTTCCTTTTACGAACTGCATTGCAGAATAGCAGACGGTCTATTCTTTAAAGGGGGTCCGGTACATGAGGAAAAGTATTTTAACTATATCCTAGAGTAAGAGACTCTATGCTAAGTTTTTAAGTTAAATCTCTTTTGTAAACCTTAACTACTCATAAACTTTTTTTATATCATTACATTAGTATAAAACAAAGTCGCTTTCTCTGTCTGTCCCTATGTCCTTATGTCCCTATGTATGCATAAATCTTTAAAACTACGCAACGGATTTTGATGCGGTTTTTTTTAATACATAGATTGATTCTTGAGGTTTAAGTGTATAAACCTTTCCGATATTCCCACGGGAACAAAAGCTGTTAATGGTGCGTTGCTATCTTGTGGCGAGGTCTAATGCCACATGCATAAGTTTACCGGATACCTTACCCTCCAAACCGGAACACGACAGCGACAAGCACTGTAGCTATTGCGGCAGGAATAGGTTTGTTTGAATTTTGAATTTTGTTTATTCAACAAGTGTCAAAATTCTTGCATTAGAAGTACGTTAGTTTGGACTTTTACTCTATTGGTCGATAAAAGGAAACCAAATCTATACGGAGATAATAACCTATGCAATTCTACGATTTCATCCATTGTGTTTCCTTTTTGAAATCACAACATGATTTTTAAATCCGTTAATATACTTGTAAATAAATTTGCTCCGTTTATTCGAAGGTGGCCTTTAATTTACAATAATTTTTAATTTTGAAATAAAATACGAGGGTACTTCAAAACTTACTTGTGTTTCCGATAATCCAAGTGATGATGAGAATTCGGCTCTTTCAGCGATGCTCAAGTACTGCTTATCAACGAACTTGCTTTCTAACGCTCTTAGTTGCTGCGCAGTGAATGGTGTACGTGGCTTTCTGTTCGGTTTGTGTTTGCGAAGGTTGCATTTTAGCTTAGGAGGTTCTCCATTGGCATCTGTGAACAAATATTCATCATTTAATAATTTAGTTTCTAAAGTTCATGACACAAATGATGGTTTTGCTTAGGGTGCATACAGAACTCGATGGATTGTCCTATCCCTGGATCTTATTCCTTTCAAAAATTCCCTTAACAAACTGTCCTACTACATAGCCGCGAACAATTGCTGTTGAAATTTAGGAAGTAAGGACTGTTGGTCGTTTTTAAGCATCCATCCATGATTGATTTTGGATTTGGCAGATCTCTCTATGAGTATAATGGAAAGAATATACAGAATCATAGTGAGATCATTCAGATCTTATTTCAGTAGCTCTACTGTAGTGCCAGTAATTTACCACATTTATTTTCCATTAAAAGCCTTATAAATAAAATTTACGCAAATAGTAAATAATTACATTCTCGCCAGAGTGATGGCAAGGCATCATTAATAATTTTGGCGCCAATAATAATAATTATGAATTCTACACTTTTCATCGTCGGCACTTGGTGAAACTCCATTTTAATGTAATATTTTATCACTTATACACTTGTACTGTTTCACAATAAAGTTTATTGTAATCATATTCACAATAAACAGTACAAATGTATAAGTGATAAAATATTACATAATAATTATTCTAATATTTGACTTATTATAGTTTGACCGCTGACCTGCATTATTACTGTTGTATAGAAGCCAGTGCTCTTCCTCCTATTTAACTTCTTACAAAAATATATTCATTTTTTATTCCCTATTGCCTTATGTATATATGACTGTGTGCATGTGTGTTTGCGTATATGTGTGTATGTGTGTGTGTATGTGTGTGTGTGTGTGTGTGTATGTGCGCGCATCGTGTGTAATTTATAGGTGTATGCATAGGTATTCAGCATTTTATCCCAGCTATTAGTTTTTCGCAACTATTGTAGTTATATATCTACAAATCTAATACAGCGTAGTCTTTTTTAAGGCGATGGTTATCTTTTTTCACCTTGAAAGCTTATTTTCTATACCATAACTGTAAAAAACCCATTTTTTTAAATTCATTTGATAAACAAGCAAATGGTCTCCGGGTGGAAGAGATTGTAGATATATTATATCGTGAAAAAATAGAAATATGCCATATTGTTCTATTCTATCGTGTCGATTAAAAAGCTAAGGCTTAAGGTATACCCCTGGAATGGTTTGATTTAATCGGTAAGTATTACAACACTGTTTTTCTGGTTGTAAAGCAAGCGACATTGACAACCTGGTTGTAAAGCAAGAGAAATTACCTAATAAATCAATTGCTGATCGTTAGTCTCGCTAAAACTCGAGAACGGCTGAACCGATTTGGCTAATTTTAGTTTTGAATTAATTGTTGAAGTGCTGGGAAGGCTTAAAAGGTGAGAAAATAAAGAAAAAATAAGAGTAGTTAAAAAGGCAGAACAACGTTTGCCGGGTCAGCTAGTCAGATAATAAATAGTAACCTACCGAAGCTGGATTTTCATTCGAAACCGAAACCGAACCTTCGGCTTTTGTTCCAGTTTCTGCCGAAACTGGAATCGAGAAGAAAGTAGTGATTCACATGATATTCGAGATCATCGGAGATCAACAAACTGCAAAGGTTTTTTTTAGGGTTAGAAAAACTGCTTTTGAGTTTCTTAGGTATCCTCCAATTCCTCGAAAGTGTGAATTAAACCTCGACTTTACGGTCGAATACGACGCTACTAACCTACGAACTTATCAACCTTTGAAAATATTATTTAGATACCCCGAAGGGTCATCACACAAATTTCACATTAGATGGAATTTGTGGATTTTTTTGTGGATTTTCTCGCCACAAAACCTGCGATGTATATCACTTTACGACTTATATGATAATATTCTAATAGGAATGCACTTAATAAATTATCAACAAATTATTTGTACAGGAGTCGTTCCTATTCATCGACTTGCTACTAGAGCACAATATTTACTAATTAAAGTCATTATTTATGAGTGAGTTTTTCTTATACTCGTATGATCAAATTAATAAATTTCTACTTAATTAATTGTACCACTCATAAACTTAATTTTTTAATATCATCGTTAAAATGTCACCTAATCATCGGTTTATAAAAGGAAGCACATTATATGACTTCAATAAAAATCCCATTAAATAAACGCGAAAACACATTGCAATCTGCAAAGATAAAATCTATATCGGCACATACATATTTTCTGGGAACAAATTAGCGAAGTTAATTGTACATTGAACTGCATATTTTAATTTGAAATGTGTCAAGAATTTAAGTTAAAGTAAAAGTTTTTAAGATTCCGTACCCAAATGGGTAACAAACGATTCCCTATTATACAATAAACCCTGTCCAACCCGAAGTATGTCAATGACATAATCAAAAAAAAAGATTCTATTTATAAAAATAAAAAGTATTTTGAAATCCTTTTATTTAACGTTCAATTTCGCTAAATTTAGCGAATATTTAAAACTGTACAACACTCCGTCAATAAAGCGGCCGTAGCCGCGTCGTCGCGTCTATGTTTGTCGCCATTTAGTCCAGAATTTTGAGGGGCCACACTTAGTATCCGGAATATGTTTTTTTTTAAATTAATCTTAAATGATTAATAATTTTGATCGTCGAAAATATCTATCTATATCCGCAAAAGTTGATCCGATAAAGAATGCTTTCATTGTTTTTCGCGCTTAAATTATATACTATATAAAATAATTAACCAAAAATAATTTATAAAATATAAATGTAAAAACTTCTAAACTTCTAAAAAAATGTAGATGTATTTTTTAAATTTAAATCATTTTAAAAATAGGTATACGTTCCTGTATAATTTTTCCAATACAGAAACTGATTTAATAATTCGCCGTACTATCCGTTCTGATTAGACCCCGTGTTGGTCTGGACCTCTGTTGATGAATAGACCATCTGCCATTCTGCCAGGCTGTTCGTAAAAGACGAACAATTGGCTAAACGTGTTACTACCATCGTGACTACTTGGCAGTAGAGTTCCGCAGCATCTTGGATTTTATACCACCGCCCTACTTATCCCTGCCGCTATAGCGTCAATGCTTGTCAGTGTCGTGTTTCGGTTTGGTGGGTAATGTGGCCGGGATATTTATATGAGTACGTGACATTAACATCTCACCACACAGATGGCAATGCTCCATTAATATCTTGCGGTGTCTTTAGACGATGGTTGTCTCTATTCATTTAGAGAGCCATCTGCTTGTTTGCTATCAAATAGTATGAAAAAAAAATCTCATTTTTATACGATAAACATAATATAGAAAATGTATATCATTAGTAAAATCAATAGTATCAAATAAATTACAAATGAATGCAGTTTGTTGAATAATTTGATTTATTAATTGACAAAATTATAATTTGATAACAAACATATCATAATAAAACATTAATTACGCAATTTATTAAATAACTATAAATATTCAACATGACGCCATTCTGAAGACATTTGACATTTAAAAAAGTAAATAACAGATACAGAACGTTATTGATTAAATTCATAAATGTATTTACTCCCAAACACTTTAAATTTATCAGAAATATCACTGTATTATTGCAATCAATTAAGAAATAATCTTTATTTTTTATTTAAAGTCTTTGCCAAATATAAAAACAAAAATTTGCGGTTAGTCTCAACTCACGACGCTATTATTTATATTAAAATATGAAACCTGTCACAAAATGTACAATTTCAACATATTAATCCCAGTGTCACACACGAGTCGCTTAATAGCTAATGGGCCACAAAAAAGTTGAGAAAAAAGTAAATTATGTGACAGTCGAAAAAAGTCTGAGTGTATTAATGTAGTGTTTAGTGAACGTCAAAGCAACTGCCGGCGGCAAACAGAAATAAATATAAAGAAGCTTGTCTACTTCCGGCGCAATACAGGAGCTTTTTTATGTTTGTCAATAGCTTTTTGAGTTTAAAACTAGGAATAAATTGAAATAATTTTATTGCAGAATTTATGTAAAAAATTAAAGCAGTAACCTTTTTAATTAAAATTTGAATAGAAGTTGACTAATAAACCCTTGTTTAAGATATTTTTTATATAAAATTTCGTTACATGAAAAATACATTTTAATATTGTTTTAAAAGTTGTTATTAGTACTATTATATAACTAGGTTTTATAAATGTTTGAATTTAGTATATATTCAGGAAGGAAAGGAATCCCTATAAATTAAATTTAAAATATTTTATTAATTTTTTACCTAATCTTAAAATTTTAATATTTATGAATTGTTCCAAATTTTCGTTAAACAGACTACAAAGTTTAAGTTTATTCCAAAATATTAAAAAAGTATTTTCACGCCAATTTCTTTACAGAGTAAATATATTCAAGCCATAATAAGTTCCGTGCTCCTCTAGTACCTTATGATAAGCTAACAAAGTATATTTTTACGTGTGATTAGGTTACAACCCACCTACAAAACCCCTCACCCAGCCATTTTTCCTGTTCATATAAAATTAATTATGTTAAAATAACAATTAATTTACTGACTAGCATTAAATAAAATTATACAAAATTAAGAATAAAATTGAAAAAATGTATAAAAATAAGAAACTTCACATATTTTATACTTTTTGCCATCAGTACTAAGTTGAACTCCTTTGTAATTATGTTAAATTGGACTTGCACTGTTTTACAAAACACTTTTTGTTTAGTTGATATCTCCTCACGGTTTCGGTTTTTACGGCATCCTCAAGGCTATATCATTTAATATGATATGTAATCATATTAAATGATATATTTAAATTATAGCCTTGAAGATGCAGTGAATAGTGACACCATTAGGCTGAAATAAACTAAATAAAAATTGTTTTGTGAAATACTACAAGTACGTTTTAACACAATCAAAAGTAACATCATATTTTTATTGATTACGGAGTATGGTAACTTGTATGTTAGTAGTTTTTGACAGTGTCATTTTCTACGTGAAATTTCTGATTGTGTAAGCTCCTTAACATCTCTCGCGAGAGTAAATTGTCTCCTTTAAAAATACATTACAGGATCTGTCTGGTTTACTCGTCTTGTTAATTGACTAAAGAGATATCGACTGCAGATGTTAACTTCTGAATTATACCCATGTTGTGACTTGTATGCGACGAAAGATATATGCTTCTTTTAAATTTTATAACGCTACTATTGTTGTGTTTTTATGCCGCTTTTAATGTGATTAACTAGAGAAGTGTTAAAAAATGACAACCATAACTTTTCCTCGATTACTTCGTGATCTAGGGGTTAGTCTATCATCTCAGGTACCAGATTCGTTCCCCGGGTTGGGCAAAAGTGTTATTGAGGATTTTTCTAGATTTTTCTTGAAAATCCAAAGCTCTGTAGCAGATCGGAGTCTAGGTGAGGTGCTAACACCTCTTTCTGTAATAAAAAGTATCCTTCCTATAAGCTATTGCAGGTCATCTTCTACATGTGTGCCAAACTTTATCTAAATCGGTTAAGCTGTTTTTGCATGATTGAATAACAAACATCCATCCAAACATCTAAACTTTCGTATTTACAATATTTTTTTATTAATATAGAAAAGAATCTTAGCGCCCGTGTCTCCGATGGGGTAGACAGAGGTACGCAGCAAGTGCACCCACGATTAGCCTCATAAGTGGCAAACCTATCGCCAATCGGGCATTTTTCAAAAAAAGTTATTTTTATAATAATTTAATTATTAATATAGATTAGCCTATATCCTGTATTAGCGACAGGTGTGTAGACCTTGCAAATTATCGTAATGGTTTCCTGTGCCCAGTGTGCCAGCACTACTTTGAGGCGAAATATATTTTAGTACCATTGCTACGCATACGTAATTTTTGCGGAATAAAAACACTGACAGTTCTTATGGGACCTTATACTAATCCATTTTGCAATTTTTTTTAAATAGGATAACAGATAGCTTTTCGCGTCTGTGGTCTAGTGGTACGGTGTCAATTTCGACCACATGAGGTCCCGGATTCGATTCCCGGGTGCCCCACCCAAGCATCCGGGTTAAATCGAATTAAATAATTATAAAATGTGTTTTTCTGTTTTTCGATGAAAACAACGTTACCCGGTATTAGATAAGTGCCCGGTTGGCGATAGGCTTGCCACCTATCACTATGTGGTACTAAGTATCTTTAGCTAATCGTGGGTACAATTGCTGTAGGTACCTCTGCCTACCTCTTCGGGGATACGGGCGTGAGGATACCTTCTTACTTTTAGAGAGTTCTTCATAATATAATGAGGTTACTATCGTCTACAGTTACCAAAGATGTTAATGGTGTGATGCTCTCCGTATAAGCTATCAGCTACCTTATACTCAAAACCAGAATACGACAGACAGGCAAACACAGAGGTGCTATTGCGACAGGTGTAGATAAAGCGGTGAAACTAAAACAAATTGAGAAGTTACTGAAATCTGCCAACTAGACGTCATTATGATGGTGATACTTTCGGCCAATCGATTGCAATTTACGAATTAGCAGAATGACAAAATTATTAAAACACTCTTTTCCTTTTGTAACCCTCGGAAAAGTACTGTTTCCAAAGGATACAAGTTATTTTTACCACTCGATAACAGTACTTTTTGTAGATGTAAGATACGCCATGTATTTTTGGCAAAGCGTATGCAGAATGACATGATGATCAGCTATATACTATTATGTATATGATTAGCTGATTATTATGAGAAAACTGCTTTGTACCACTAACTATATATTAATATGTGAAGCAATAGCTTTGTACTCCTTCTTAAGGCAAAAAAGCAAATGCTGGAGTACGAAATTTAGGACAGTTAAAATTTAGGATAGTTTAAATTAATTATTTAAAAATATTAAATTTAGAAAAATTTAATATTTTTAAATAATTTGCATTGGGATTACAATAAATTAAGTAAAATAAACGTTATACGCACTACATATACATGATAATATACACATGTATACTGTTTTCTTTGTGGCTTAAGCACAGAATACTTAGAGACGCTAATATATTGTGGCTTAAGTCTGTTGTGAAACTTAAAAAAGATTTTATTGTTTAGTCTATGGCCGAATTTTGACGAGCGGGCGATCGCAAGTGTTTATAAATATGTAGTGTCTGTTTGTACATTCATTTTTTGTACAAAAACAGTTCACTTATTTTCAAGTTAAAATATTTTTCCACAAGACCTCAAAATAAGAATTATTTATTCTTATTTTGAGGTCTTGAGGACCCGGCAAACGTTGTTCGGCCTTTTTAACTACTCTTATTTTTTCTATATTTTCTCACCTTTTAAACCTTCCCTGGACTTCAACAATTAAGTCAAAACCAAAATTAACCAAATCGGTTCAGCCGTTCTAACGAACAGACTATCGAACGAACGAGACTAACGAACAACAATTGATTTTTATACATATAGATTGAAATAAATTGTGGATTATATGTATCCTATGTCCTTTGGGGTACCCCTGACAACCGAATACAAAATTTCATCATAATCGACTATAATATGTTACTATATAAATATATGGTATATGTTTGTAATTTCAATATGTTTTGGCTAAGAAAAGGTACTTTCAATTTAAAATATTTTTCACTAAGACCTCAATAATAGGGATTGCTTATTTTAAACTGAAATAAATTGTATGTGGCATAATAATGACAATTTAAATATTACGCACATTCTGTCGGTACAAAGCGCTTCTAAAAGACAGCTGATATATTAATGAGCATGTTTGCTTTTTGTGAGAGCACCACCATTTATCGTCCGAGGCGTGGTATGTCATTCATTCCAATATTTTAACCGTTCACCGTATACTTGACGTTTTTGTTGTCTGTACAAGCGCAGCGAGCATTCTTTGCGTCTTGGATTTTACCATATTGTTTATTTTATTTACTATTCTTAGAGTAACTGAGATGTAATTGCCGTTTATGTGTCAATTAGAGACTCATTACAATGTTTTATATTTTGTTTTATGGTTTTATTTTGCTAGACTAAATGTGGCAAAGGAAATTGCATGAACAGCTTTATACGTCAATTTCACCTGCTTCTGATTACATGATTATAAAAATCAGAATATTTTTATTGCATGTTTATATTTACGTAATTGAAACTAGACATGTCAATTATGCATTATATCGTCTATATCTATGTTATTTAAATACCAAAGTTTTTTTTATTAAATTAAAACTATTAATTTGCATTTAAATGGAAAAAAAATAATGAAAAATTGTACAAAGAATGAAAAATATTTCTTTATAGAAAATTTTGTTCCGGAAAATTTAACAACCTTTATGACAACAGCTTAAAATATTTCTTTTTTACTTATATAGGCTTGCCACTTAAGAAACATAGTCTCACGACTGTTTCTTTGGCTAATCGTGGGTGCACTGGTGATACCTGTGCCTATCGCTTCGGGAATACGGGCGTAAAGAAACTTTTTTGTCTGTTATTTGTTGTTGTTGTTGTTTTTTGTGCTTTTTTTTTGTTTGGTAACTGTCTTTCTAGAAAATTAGGTACCAGAAAATTTAACAACCTTTATGAAAACAGTTTAAAATATTTCTTTTTTTACTTATATGGCCTAAATGTTCATAATGTTATATTAATTTTAATTTATCACCTCCGTGGTCTAGTAGTCCGATGGCAGTGCTAACCACATTAGATTCCGGGCATTGATTTTCGGGTTGGATAAATCAAAAATATGTTTTTTTTTTAGTTTTCTGATTTAAAAAAAACGTTGGCCGGGATTAGATAAGAGTCCGGTTAGCGATAGGCTTGCAAGCTATCACATTATGAGACTATGTTTCTTTGGCTAATCGTGGATACACTGGTGGTACATGTGCCTACCTCTTCGGGGATACGGGCGTGAAGATACTCGACCAACGGGGCAGTAAAAACCCTTTTAAGTTTGACATCTGACTTTAGCCGTAAAAGAATTAGGAAATCTGTAAGCGTATTATCATGTATGTCACATTAATTTAATGTGTGTAATGTTCATTGTATTAATTTAATGTATTTCTAATGCATTTTACTAAAAAAATATTATGTTTCTGAGATCCTCTGCAGTTTAAACTTTAAGTGTGCCAAATTTCATACTACACCGTTCACGCAATTGTCTTTAAGAGGGGTCCAAAGTTTTTCCTTCACTTATTAATATATAGATATTAACATCAGTTCAGAAACTTAAACTATTATAGAACGACCGTTAACATGTCTACCCGCTTCTTGCAAACACCCACAATATTTATCTGATGATCAAACGGAGTCACTCTAAACCATTCATCAGTAAACTCAATCAGCTCTTAAAATGGAGGCCATAGAAAACGCGGAAGTAACAGCTCTTATGATTTATTTGTGAACTTCTGTTTTTTTATTCTATTTCCGTTGTTTAAATGCTTCAAATTTAATTCAGTTGTATTTTTTTATATCTATTTACTATTTGCATTTTAGGTGCAATATATTTACTTTGTTTTTTGACCCGCGCAGCTTCGCCCGCACATGTCTTTCATATAGGTTTTCCTAGAAATATGATTTTTGAAAAAAGTTAGCTTATATGTGACACCAGATCTTCAAAAATCTTCATGCAAAATTTCATCGAAGTCGGTTCAGCGACTTAGCCGTTAAAGCGTGACAGATACACAGACTTTCGCATTTATAATATTAGTTGTAACGTGCAGCCTGCTGCATTACAAAAGCTTTTGGTGAATCCCGCGGCAACAGCCAATTTTTCCGGTATAAAAATTAGCCTGTGTTCTGTCTTATGTTCTGTGTACCAAATTTCATCCAAATCCGTTCAGTAATTTTTGCGTGATTGAGTAACAACCATCCATCCATACAAACATCCAAACTTTCGCATTTGTAATATTAATATATGTAGATATAGATTAATAAAAGTAAAAAAATGGTATAAAGTATGAATTAGTTCTTTATAGTTTGTAATGTAGAAAATCCCATCTATCTTTCTTCCAGCCAGTTTGATAAAGTTCTGCCAGGTAGTTTTTAAAAAGCGAACGATTTGGTCAAATATATCATTACCATTTTGGTAGTGTACTATGTCTGCCCCAAGTTCGGTATCAGCGCTTCACCTATTCCTACTACAGTAGCGTAAATGCTTATCACTGCCATAAGTTAGCCAGAAAACTTATTCATATAACATTTAAAAATGCCTCTCGGATCATTAAGCATCATGTTATTGAGACCATCATAATTTCTTTTATTGTTGCTCTCCAATGATATAAAATTTATATATTAACACTTACTAAAAACAAATTGTCCCACCAAGCCAACATTATAAAATTCAAAGCAGAAGAACACTTAATCTTATTTTATTTGAAACAGTAATGTTGCCAATTCCCTGGCCCGTACGAACGAACGATTAACTGTATAGTGTACTGTTTATACTCGTCCCGTGGTAGTCACTTTACAAATAGCACTATTCAATGGGACATTAGTATTTTGGCTACAAGCCAGCGGTTGACAACACTTGACTGCTTGTTCAAACGCCCCTTCCCAGATTCTGTTATTTCGTTTAAAATTACTTGGTATATTACTTCTTTGAATGCTAAGGTATGCAGAATAAAGTTATCTGAGTGTTTCAAATTTCAAGTTATTTAGCTTGTGGGTTGTTTTATTGTTTCAGTGGTAATACCGTTGTAAAGACGCGTGAGATTCTATATTCGAATTCCAGTTAGGGCAAAATGGATCTCTAATAAAAAAATACCGTCACTTTCATATTGATGAAGACAAAGTGCAATACACCCACGTTTTGATAAAATTGCACCCAAATAAGTCAATGGTATAAAACTGGGACTTGTCCAATTAAATAAAAGATTGCAAAAGTATCAATAAATCGGGCACATTTCTAGCCTTACATAAATTATGTTTTCCATAAAAACATGTTAAAAATTGAAGCCGGTAGATACCTCTAGATCACTACGGCAAAGAAATGATCTTTCAAAATTTTCTAAAAAATTTAACTTATCGAATACTGGACATTTGGCAACAGGTTAGCAATATATTTATTATATATTGTATAATTGATATTATTTCTTATAAAAAAATATTAAAATATGCATTTGACGAACATGCCTTACCAAAAAATTGAATTCTGAAATTTTTTACGCAATAAACTATATAGTAAATTGAGAATTTTAAAAATATCCATTTTCAACATACATGGAAATTGGATAACATTTGAGTAAAATGTCCAAGCACTTGTACTAAATTCCGTATGTGTATGTATGTTTGTATATTTGTATGTTTGTCGACGAATTTCTGGGAAACTAAAAGACGTATTCAAGCCATTCATTATGATTTAATTTGCACATAATGCTACTTCGGGAACAATCTAATTTTCACCAAAATAAGTTCAGTAGTTTTTGAGCTATTAATATAGTTGTTATTATACTCGTAAGTTGGTTTATTTTTTTTAAATTACTATTATTATAGCACTATCTTAATTATTATTAATTAATATAATATTGTATAGTAAAACTAGTACTAGTGTTTTGTAATTAAAATTATTAACACTGTTTTGTATCAGTTTCGCAAATAGGCATTATGATGAATGTTTATACGTACCTACGTAGTACTTATAAGTGCATAATATTATAACTGGCCTAAGTAGTTTTAATTGCAGTAATATATTACCCATATACTTGACCTATTTCAAGAAATAGAGGTATTTGAAATAAATTTTATACTCATAGAATAAATATTAATGTACAAACTTCTCTAACTTATAAATAAAACATAATTCTAAAAATTATTTAAAACATATATCTTAATTTACAGCTGTAGTTTAAAACTTTGTAGTTCTTGTAATAGTAATTAGAAATATGAGCAAAAGCGAAAACAATTTTCAAAAAAATAATGACTTGATTATATTATATTACTTAAAATGAATGAGCATATTTATACAATGCATGTACTTAATATTTTTTGCTTATATTTTATAATGCAAAAATAAAACATTTTATTTAAATAAGAAAATAATTATGTTGAAAATATAATTGAACATTTTTAAAAAGTTTTTATTTAATTTGCTTTGTTGACTGTAGTTCTATAAATATTAAACAATATTTTACCAAGTTTATGCTAAATTTTTGTTTTTAACACAAACGGAGTTTTTTAATGACTATTACAGTTGCCCTTATGAGTCGTTACTGCATCACTGGACTTATGGGGTGAGCATTTACTCACCCAGAGCTTAAATTAACACCCGCGCTAAGGGTTGTCACCTGTGAGAACGGTCCTCGACTTAGTGAGACGTTCGGACTAAATATGGTGGGCGAAGTCGTGGCATTGCGATAGAGAAGTCTTCGTCGTCGAGACTAGCGACGATGGTGTAGTATCGTGTGTGTGTTCGTTCCTAAATCTAAATTGTTGATGGTAACAATCATCGGGATAGAAAAGTACGTGGCGGGGCCTCCTGAACCTGGCTACAAAATGGAGATTTCTAGCTGAGTATATCAAGAACTGACGACATGATCACGATTAGGTGTTTACTAGCATTTTCTTGCCTTTGCATCAAATATCGTCGATTGGATCAAAATCGGTCTATTTGTTTGGTATTTATCAATGACGAAATTTTTTGAAAAATGTGTAAACGGTTGACCCTACCGGCCATTCCTGAAAATTCCCACTAAATTAAGGTACTTTAAGCTCAAAGGAGTATAAAATATAAGCATAGATTTTTCAGTTCAAACATCTATTTTGTTAAAAATGGAAGTATATTAATTTTTGAAAAGATGTATATTTGTAAACGATGATGGCATTCAACTCAATTTTTGAGATCTAAAATATTGCTTTAGCTAAATAATCTATAGGTTGAAAAACTTCGACCAGCTTTTTTTTACAGCAGAGCAGACTTTTACCAGCATTAAATGCCATTTTTCTATCCCTTAAAACATTAACCCTTGTCTCTGTCAGGAGTTGAATCTTAGCCCTTAGGTGGTTAGTTACCCTGAGTATATCTAATTAATATTAGATATACTCAGGATAACTAACCACCTGACCTAGATATTTGTTCTGTGTAAGAAGGAGGACAATAATTTTTGAGCAAATATCTACTTCCTTGTAGCTATCAAACGGCTTAGCGAATTTTAACATAATAAAGGTTTTTTTTGTTTCTTGTATTATATAATCCTAGTTGTAAATTATGCACTTGTACACTGTGTTCAACTTTTATTTGTGCATTCTCGTATCTCGGGTCTGCTGGTAGAAATCTCTTTCAGAGATAAGCTCGCTCTCAGACGTCGCGTCAAAATTTGAAGTTCCATCCTCACCATCTCGATGACTGGAAATCCACAACTGTGCGTTTCTCCCGACACTTTTTGCCTCGCTCTACTCTGTTGTGGAATCAGTTACCAGCATGGGTATTTTCGAACGAATACGACATAGGGACCTTCAAGAAAAGAGCTTACTCATTCTTAAAAGGCCGGCAACTCAACTGCAAGACCTCTGGTATTGCAGATGTCCATGGGCGGCGGTGATTACTTACCATCAGGTGCACCTCTTGCTCGTTTGCTCCCTCTTCTATAAAAATAAAATAAATAATAAATCTTTGTACACGTTTTATATTAATTTTTTAAAAAGATGTATTTTGTGTACAATAAAGTGTGAAATAAATAAAGATCTCATTGAATTCACCACAATTGGTGAAGTGTATAATTTTCACTGTCCACGCAATACGAAAAAATAATAATGATTTCCCGAAGTCGTGTTAAAGATTTTTAATATAAATTTGTAACTTGTTTTAACCTGTTTATTATTAATACTGTCATTACTTAAGTTCATAGATAAAATTCTGATCAAATTTCACTTACTTCGCGATTATTAATTAATATAAAAAATAGTAGTCCACTTAATTTACTGTCGGTACAGCAAATAAAGTCGTGTCGGTCTTGTTTCGCTCGGTAATTGATTGGGAATGCTTCTATAATTAGGAGCGTGACTCTTGTTGCGGACGGTACCTACTTATATTTAAGTGGAATAGATTTGAGTTACTTTTGCGTGTGTTACTGAACTTATAATAACTGTTCATGAACTATGAAAATAATAGATTTATACCTGAGCACAATTTTCGGGGCACAGTTATTTACGCATTTTTTGGGGGCACGATTATTTAAGCAAAATTTTTGGGGCATGGTTAATTAAACATATTTGTTTGCTGTTCTATGAACGGTTATTATTAGTTGAGGGTAAGCTAGCCGGCAAATTTATGTATGTGGCAATTCATCTCCATGCTGTCGATGGGAAGGCACCGTTAACATATTTGATGTTTAGAGACGATGCTGCTCTCCTGTTTAAAGGAGTGCCACATTCTTGTCTGCTGTTTTCTGAAAATTTTTCACTTAAGCCCAAGTACATCATATTTGTCGCTTAAATTATTTGGGCGTGCTGGATTAGGTATATCTTTACCGTGAAATGAGGTTATGGGTTTGAATCCTACGTCTGGCAATGCGTTATAATGGAACCTAATAACTTAACTCACCTCAGGATTTTAAATGTTTTTTTATTTATTTTTTTCTTAATTATTGAGAGTATTTAATTATTTTATTTATTTTAGAACTTAAGTATCGTCTCACCAATTCCCTGTAGTAGTAGGCAGGGTGAAACGAACGAGTATAATTTGTTAAATTCACCACGATTCACCAGTTCGTCGGTTGGTGAGATGATTGGTTATCCCCATCGCCACATTTTACCGACCTAATAAAGATTATTTCCTTTATTTATATATGCTTATATTCATGCTTATTTCTAGCAATAAACGTGACTGACAGCTTTACATACTCAACTAAGACTCTACTGCAATTTGAATTTTCGAGTAAAAAAAGCTAAAAAATCTCGATACATTTGCCCAACCCAGGGATCGAACTCGGGACCTCAAGATCTGAGCCAAATAGTCTAACCTCTAGAACCACGAAGCAGTCATTTTATTTATTTTATGATTTAAACCAAATAGGATAATCCCTAGTCCACACGACATTTTATTTATTTTATGATTATGATCTGAGCCAAATAGTTTAATTCCTAGTCTATGAGGCAGTAGTTTTAATTATTTTATGATCTGCGCCGAATACACAAATTCCTAGACCGCAACGTAGTCATTTTATATATATTTAGTATATCATTTAGGCTTATCGTACTACAAGTTAATAAATGAACACGTTAATATGCTTCGTTTGCACCGCGGGGTTCCTTCGGACTCCCACACCGTTGCCCACATATCAATACTAAGTTTTTTTATCTTCCTTGGGATCACGTATCTTTTAAATTAATATTATTAATAGATATCATTACGATAATTTTCTTGCAGGTAAATAGACCTGGAAAAGATCCGATGACAATTTGCGTAATGTTACTTCATTACACAAATTGTCGCCGGATCTTTCATACTTACCTACTATTATCATTATCATAATTATCATCATAAACCGCATCTCTTTTTTTTGGAGAATCATCTATTTGTTTGCTGTCCTATGATATAAAAAACTGTTATAAGAAAAAAATTGCAATTCAACATAGCTTAATTATTTCATCCTATTATCTTATACTATCGCATATAATTTACCTATTATCAAAAAAACTGTGGTAACACAGGTAATACTTATTTTTAACGTAACATTTATTATTAACGTAAAATTCATATAACGATTAGCCGGCAACGAAATAATAATAGACAATTATTTTTTGTTATTTTTAACAAAAGAGTTGTCATACCTTCTCTAAAGATTAACCACTAATATTTTTTATTTCAAAGGTTACCATTATAATAATGTAATTTATATGTGTCATATTAAAAAAAAAAGTTTATTTTAATAATCAAGTATCCTCCAATTCATCACGGATTTACTAGTAAGCTGGATGAGGTTATTCCATCATATCCCACATTTTAATATTTTATATCTCATAAGGTAATGAACAAGCATATTACGATTCTCTTGATGATTAATAAATAGAGACACGCCGCAATGACAGAAGTAGTCACTAGGATCCCACTATAACACGACTTCACCGAGCTAACAGATGAAAAATATTTTATATTCAGTAAAATATGTCGAACTATATATTACAAATGGGTTGACTAAAAACAATCAGTCCAGAATATGATTAACAATTTTTATAAACATTTCATTTCATTTTATCGACAAATTCCATACCAATCGAAAGTAGGCTCGGGTAGGATACCGAAGAGCTGTAATGGACAAAAATTGTCGACCCAACTTTTGCGTATTCTATAGGCTTCATACTTTCGATTGGTATGAAAGGAGAATGATGAGATTGGCCTAAATGGGCTACAAGAATATAGCGTCAGCCGAAATTATCAAATTAATTTTATTCAAAACAAGTCAATATTAGAATTCAACGGACACTTTTTAATAGCAAAAGGATTTTAGTCAGAAAGTCATGAAACTAATCAAACTTGTACGCTTTTTCTTATTTCTAATTCAAGCAAAGATTTTTCTATTCTCCCATAAAGTTAACACTTTCTTTTATTTCTGACCAACAAAAAAAATTATAAAAATGATGGATAGATAAGACACAAAGTTTTAAATCAACTATTGTATAAAATGCAACAAAACTGAAAATATTTATTATTATAATCGAAATCTACAACATACAAGGCCGTATAAATAAGTACTCTTAGTATCATCCGAAAGAAACAAAAAAAAACAACAAGTGTCATCTATTTACGCTGTGAGCGAGTAATAACCATTTGTTGTAAACAAAAGTTTTATCGTTTTTCAACAGTTAAGTGGTTAAAATCAAATAATCTGCATGATAAATAATACAAAAATGAAATGGATATATTGCGATGTGAGTGGCTTAAAATGGAATGTACTAATTGTAAAATCAAGTATTATTTATCTTTGAAGGAGTTTATTAGTCCAATTATTGGATATAAAATACTTTTAATTCATTAAACAGCTCAGTGAAGGTTATTCATTCTATAGTGGGGTTTTAGACTATATTAAAATTATATACGGGAAAGATGTAGCAAAATTCTACAACCTAGTAGTACCTCTATAAAAATCGCACAAAAATGATGTCGGAGTGTATTTTTGTAAAATTAACTAACAAAGTTATTAATTATTTTAACAAGTATAAAAAAAATTCATGACGAGTTGTATATTAATATATATATACTTCAGTTGGAAACTTGATGAATAAAGATGAACAGCGTATAACTGTGCTTACTATGCAATTAAATAAATATATAAATCATTTTTTTAGATGTTTATATATTAGTTACACCGCAAAAGTTAAGACATAAAGTTAAGACACATTTGAAATTAATATTTATCTTTTCGATCAGTTGATAAATCAGACAAATTAAATATAGTAGGTCGGGCAAAAGTATTTTTGTATTTTGAATGTAGGTATTATTAGTAATCAAACCTCTTTGAGAAACCACCTTTGAGAAAGTGGAGCGAGATTGACATATTAGTAGCTACGATATTGCTGAAGAACTGGATGTGATCATAAAACAGTTTTACGTCATTTACGAAAGTCTGGGTACAAGAAAAAACTTGACATTTGGGTACCACATGATCTCACTGAGAGAAACCTAATGCAACGTCTTTCCAATTGCAATTCTTTGTTGAAACGTAACAATTCCGAATCATTTCTTAAACAGTTTATTACGAGTGATGAAAAATGGGTGACTTACAATAAAAATGTGTGATAAAGATCATGGTCGAAGCATGGACAAGCCCCACAGAACGTGGAAAAGCCCGGCCTGACTCAGAACAAAGTGATGCTATGTGTATGGTGGGATTGGAAAGGAATCATCCACTATAAGCTTTTGCCAGCGGGTAAAATTATCGATTCTGACCTCTACTGTCAGCAACTGATGAGGTTAAAAAAAGCTATTGAGAAAAACCAGCCGGAGCTGGTGAATAAGAAGGGTGTGGTGTTCAACCATGACAACGCACTCATATATAGCCACGCAGTAAAAATTGAGAGAGCTTGGCTGAGATGTGTTGATGCATCTTCCGTATAGCCCTGACTGACCTAGCCCTGACCTTGCTCCATCAGATTTCCACCTGTTTCGGTCATTGCAGAACTCTTTAGGAAGCATAAAGCTAACTTTAAAAGAACACTGTGAAGACTACCTGTCAGATTTTTTAAATCAAAAATCTCAAAATTTCTACAGGAATGGGATCATGGCACTACCTACAAAATGGCAACAAGTCATCGATCAGAAGTCATATTATTATTATAAATAAATAAAAAAATATACCTAAAAATATTTTACTTTGTATGAACAATAGATACGAAAATACTTTTGGCCCGACCTTATATAATAAAAACAATATAAAAATTATATAATTTTATTAATTAAATATATAAATTTTATAATAATTATTCAATAATAGCCGACACAAAAAATATTTGAATGCGTAAATATCAGTATTTATAAAATGAAAGCTGGTTTTCATCAAGTATCCCAATAAATATTTATGTGAAGAATATTTTAAAATTAACAAATTTATCGTCACTGTTATTTAAATATGTTTCAATAAAACATTTAATAGTTCTCAGAAGGTCTATAATAATTTACGACCCGACAACAATATAGACCGTTGTCCGCGGTCGAAGACAAATTATCTAATTTGCTATGCTTGATTACTAAAATGAACTTAAATTTTTTTAATATGAAACATAGAAATTAGAGTATTAAAACGGTAACCTTAAAATATTTGTGGTCAATATTAGAGACGATATATTTCATGTCAACTCTTTTGTTAACAATAAAAATAATAAAGGTTTTAATATGAAACATAGAAATTGTCTTATTAAAACGGTAACGGTAATTATTTCATTGGAGGCAGATCGTTAGATAAATTTTAGGTAAAATAAGTTACTGTTACTACTTAAGTTACTTTTGTTTTTTTATTAATAAATTAATTATGTATATAGCTACGATATTATGAATATGAATTCGTCAAACTATGTTGAATTGCAATTTTTTTTAATACCGTTTTTTACGATTTTGTACCTTAAAGGTAAAACGGGACCCTATTACTAAGCATCCGCTGTCTGTCTGTCGGTCACCAATCTGTATCTCATAAACCATGACAGCTAGAAAGCTGCAATTTTTACAAATTTTGTATTTCCGTTGCCGCTATAACAACACAGACTAAAAATTAAAAAAATATATGAAAGCGGTTCCCCATAAAATAAACGCGTTTTTTTCGTATTTTTGTGCTCAATATTAATAACGATAACAGGTAGACGCTTAAAATTTTCACAGAATATTTAGTTTTATTATTACCTTTCAAAATAAGCAATTAAATAAAAATAAAGTAATTATTAAATGGGGATTCCCATACAACGAACGTAATTTTTAAGCAATTTTTTACTCGATCTTAGGCAGAAGGTAAGTATTTGGAAATATATTAACTATAAAAATAAATACCTAATACTTATATAAAATAAATATTAAATGATGGTACGGAACCCTTCATGCGCGAGTCCAACTCTCACTTGGCCGGTTTTTTTATTATACGATATAAAACAAACAGATTGCCACCAAATAGAAAAAGATACTGCTTATTTTACTCTGCTAGAATATTTTTAACGTTTTTTAACTTCCCGCTATGTAGTACGTAATGTACGTAGACAGGAAGTTACTGAATTTACCCCGATTTTCGAAAATCGAGTTTTCACCGGATCTCCACGTTTTGAGGTCCTTTGAGGTATGTTTTTTGTAATAGTAGTTTTTTATGTCATAGGATAATGAACCAATCAATGGCTCTCTAAATAGAAAGAGGTGCTGTTTATGATAATGATCTATATCTTCAACGATATTTTTTTTTTGTTATAACAGATTTTTTTATATATCACAGGATAGCAAACAAACAGGTGACTCTCCAAATAGAAAGAGATGATTATAATAATGATAATAGTAGGTAAGTATAATAACTTACGCAAATTGTCGCTTTGTACGTTTAACTGAACCGACATCAGTGCCAATACATAGGTCCCGTTATCTTTGGTGGAGTAAAGAAATAGTTCTGAAAGAATTTTTCCATTATTCTGGAAAACAACGTGATCTGGGTAAATAATAGGCCTTAATAATTAAAACCTTATTAGGTTAATAATGGTAAGGGTTCTTATTGCATTGTGTCTACATTCTACATCTTCTATTATCGTGGTGGTATTTATTTGATAAACAAGCTGTGCGTGCGACTTCGTCCACGTGGAAAAATAAAATAAAAGTAGCTTAAGTTACTCCTTATGACATCAGCTGTCTGTCAGTGAAAGTCCCTTTAAAATCGGTCCAGCTGATTTAGAGATTAGCTGGAACAAACAGATATAAAGATAGACAAACAGACAAAAATGGTAAAAAATGTTATTTTGGTATATGTAGTGTGTATACATCTATATGCATTTAGTAAAAAGCGGTTATTCTAATATTACAAACAGACACTCCTTTTTTATTTATCTGTACCGATAGATTTGTACTGTGTCAAACGTAGTACCGATATATTTCTATTGTTATTTTTTACATAATTTATATAATTTATTCAGATTTATAGTATTTTATAATAGAACTTTAAATTATTTAGCCAAGTTTTGTTTTTTACAGCATCACGAGAAGTACCTACCTATTTATTGTAGAGTAGAATTATAATTAAGATAGTAGAATTTCAATTTTTATTACCATTTTAGTATCGTTTTTGTAAGTTTTATCTTTAATGTTACTTATATATATTCTTGCTCCGAAATATAAATAATGTATAATTTTATATCCAATTTACATATTTTATATAGAATAGGAAGCATACCTCGTTACAATTTGTAATTAACAAATTATAATGCTAATTTTCTTAGATTTCATGTTGAATAAGTAAACAAAAATAATCTTCACCAAAATAGTAAAGATTCTGAATTAATTTTACTTATCTTAAACTCCCTTGAATAGTAATATCATGGCACTTTACGCCTATGAAATAGATACGAAAGAATTATTTAGATATTATCATTAATTTATTCTACAACCCATTTCAAAGTATACATTACTACAAACCACTGTTGGCTATTAAAATATTGAAGCTTCTTGAATTTTGATCATTTCGACGATATCGCATTTTAAATCCAGTGGCTTGTTTATTTAAAATGACGTATTAAAGCAGCCGGCTTGTTACGTGAAAGAATGCATTTTGCAAAAAGAATCGCATTTTTTATGGCCATGTCTAATTGGTCAACGCATAAGTCGAGGGCAGGACGTCTAAATATGCTAATGTTATATTTGAAACCTTTCCTAAGTTTTTCTCAGTAACTAATACAAATTTCACATTGAAATTCGTGCTTTTTTATATAATATTTAAACACATTTTATTTATTTTATGATGTGATCAGAGAAGCTAATCCCATAGTGAGGTAGTCAATTGATATATGTTATGATCTTAGCTGAATAGACTAATTCTCAGTCTACGAGGCAGTCATTTTATTTATTTTAATACACCGTTTAGGCTTATCGTACTACAGGTTTATAAATGAACACGTTAATATGCTCCGCTTGCACCACGGGGTGCCATTCGGACTCCCACACCGTCACCCACGTATACAATACACATACTAAATTTTTGATTTTCCTTGAGATCATATTTTTTGAATTAACTCTAAAATGTTATATCATTACAGCGGTACCTTTACGGTTCAGTAGAGTAAATTAAACACATCAAGGAATCGCATTTTAATGGCCATGTCTAATTGGTTCGTATGAACCTGTCCTTACAGGCAGTCTCCGATTGGGGCGATGCTAATCTGGTCAGGTTTAATGCAAGTAAGACCCAGGCGTGTCTATTCTCCGCTAAACGGAGTCCGCTTCATCTATCTCCGTCTTTCCAGGGTGTGGCCGTGCCGATGAATGACCACCTCGAGATCCTTGGTATCACGTTAACGCCTACTCTCAACTTTGGTTCGTACATCGAATCTAAAGCCCAAGTTGCCTCAAAAAAGCTTGGTATTCTGGCGAAGGTGAGACAGTATTTCAGTCCGTGACAGTTGCTCAACCTTTATAAAGCACAAGTCCGTTCGTGCATGGAATACTGCTCTCACCTCTGGGATGGATCCGCTAAATACCAGCTGGAGACACTTGAGGCCATCGAGAGGCGTGCCAAGAGGCTCATAAACGACGATGATCTGGTAGGCAAAAAACTCCAGAGCCTCGCTCATCGTCGCAGAGTGGCTAGTTTATCGGTTTTTTATCGAATACACTTTGGAGAGTGCGCTGCGGAATTGCACGATTTAATTCCGCCATCCCCGTTTTTCTATCGATCGTCGAGGTGCACAGAATCTAGGCATCGTTATATGGTGGACGTTCCACGTACCCGGACAAAGCGGTTCGACTCAACATTCTTCATTGAACCGCAAAGGATTGGAACATGCTTCCTGAGTCTGTGTTCCCGGACGAGTACAATCTGGAGATCTTCAAGAGAAGAGTGAACAGGTACCTTCTAGGGAAGCGCGTTCCATCTTAGGCCTCATCTTAGCTTACCATCAGGCGAAATCGAGGTCAAGCGCTTACCTATCGATAATAAAAAATAAAAAATAATACATAGCTCTTTTTTATAGAAGAGGGGGCAAATGGACAGGAGACTCACCCGATGGTAAGTGATTATCGCCGCCCATAGACAACTTCACTACCAGGGGTTTTTCAGTTGTGCTGCCTTTCGAGAATGAGTAAGCCTTTTTCTTAAATATCTCTAAGTAGTATCTGTTTAGAAAAATCTTTGCCGATAACTGGTTCAAAATAGGAGTAGTGTGCGGTAAAAAGTACCTAAAAATCGCACGGTTATGGATTTTCAGACATCGAGACGCCGTGGATGTAACTTTGAATACGGTTGCAAATAGCGATGTCCGATGGAAAAATTCGGCAGCAGGAATTTATCCAACCAGGTTCTCAGAGCGTTTCCCACGATAGAGTCGATGAATGATCCAGAGTGATGCAACATCTCTAGGTCGGAGGACAGTTAGTGTAAATATGCTAATGCCATAATTGAAACATTTCCTAAGTTTGACTCAGTATTTATAGGTCCAAACTTTACAATACGAAATGTATTTATGTAATAATTTTACACACAGGCTATCATTTACCAAATCCATCCATCCAAAACCTGGTGTGTGGCCTTTAAGTAATAGGAAGCACTATTTTAAAAGAGATTGTTTTAACTAAACCCTTTAAGTTTTAAGCAGTACTTTGTTCATTGTCTACAGTCATTCGAACCGGAGTTAAGCAAAGTACACTTCTACGAACCACTAAAAATATACGCGAAAATATTTTCAACTTCCTCAAACTACATGGAAAAATGAACTCTAAATTGTAAGCACTAAGTATATAGGTTTGGCCAATTAGCAAGATTGTTTTCGAGCTCTAATTTGCTCGTGCAGGAAGCACGGATGGCGTGATGGGGATCCCAGTACCGTATAATCTTTGCGTCTGATGTTATCTAAAGATTTATTATTCGCTGTCATCGTTCGAGAGATGGCAGCACGCGTCACTGAAGATCCTACTGCACTATCTCTTTAGCAGAACAATTTAAGCCTTTTATGTCTGTTTTACTATTGTTTTCTCTGTCAGGTCGTTCATTATTTTTACCTCCCACACTGCAGTTATTATAACGGGTTGTTTAATAGTTAATGATGAGGTTTATTTTAAGATTTACCTATATTTTGTTACAAATTTAAGTAGATCGTCTTAATTGAAGTTATACTTCTTTTGGCGCGTTAAGGTGATATGATGATAGTACATATTACAATGTGCACGCACACCGTCACCAAAAAATTTTTTTCAAAAAAAGTTTGTCCAGTTTTTAAATTGTGAGGTACAAATAATTAATTATTTTATGATATTTAAATAAAATTTATTTAAGTAGATAATGCTTTATAATAAAACTTTCATTAAATATCTTTTATCTATTATTGATGTCGTTTTCTCTGCAAACATAGGATAATGCGAAGAATAAAATTTTTATAGAGAATTTTGTTAATCAGAGTTAATCATTATAATTTATGAAGTATAACTTTTTATGTACATACATAAGTATACACACACGTTTTTTTCTCTTTTCTTATTGGATATTTCAACAATAACAAATTATGAAGTATCTTATTAACAAATAATTACGATCCAAATGACGCAGCAGCCAAATCCAGCAGCTAAATGACGACACTTTTAATATTGTTTTTTCTTGTAAAAAAGTTTTTTGAGTGAAGCATCATAGCATCACCTCAATTTAATATCAGTAAAATATAGATCATTTTAATCGTCTGAAGAAAATTTAGGTAAGGAATTAAATTTTTAAACACAAACAAAATTTAATTTACACGATTTTATTCCTATACATATTGATGAAATGTAGCTATTAAAATTGATTGAAATGAAATTAATGTAATGATAGCATTTTGACGGGTCCTACGTATACTAGTGCAAGTGCAATGACACAACTTTAAAGGAGAGCGGATTAAACGTTCTACAGCTCGTAATTTTGACATAAATCAATAGTAGTACTTGAAAATTTGTACTTTTGCATAAATTTTCAAATACTTTGCTACATTACTTTAATATATTAGGACAAAATATATAAGGTAATTTTAAGGCTTTTGATGCAAAAAAATGGTTTTCGTTGTTTTGCAGGTTGCACCAGTATACGTAGGACCCGTCGATGTGATGCAGGCACTTTTCGAAGAACAGACCATATTCTGCTTTCTTGATAGTCAGTTTATTAAAAAACAAAGGATTAGCTATATCTGTTACCATCGTCGTGACCATTAGTTGGTAGAGTTCTACAACGTCTTTTTTTTGTACCACTGCCAAGAATTTTCCTGCCGCAATAGCGTCAGTACTTATTTAATAGATTTAACCCCAATTTCTTCTTTGCGTCAATAAGTGCTTGTCATTTTCGTGCTCTGGTTAGAAATATAAACTTCCCGTGTAGCACGGATGTAATGATTCCCGTTGTATGGATGGCAGTGTACCATTAAAGAGATAATCGTTGATAATGGGTACCAAAGCAGGTACCCATTGTCTCTTTGCTTGACACTCCCCCCCCCCCCTCGTAATTTGTTTACCTCTATAAACTGTCTACTGTTGTAGATAAAAATATAATAACATAAAAATATAGTCTTAAAATGTTACGGTTACCCTCCTGGCCCAGAACCTAGGTACGCCCATGTATGCTATGATTTAAAAATATATTATGATGTAATAAATGCAAATGGAGTGTTATTAAATAAAAGTTAAACGAACAAATTCACATTCGCTTTAATAGTATTAGCAAAACAAGGACAGCTAAACATCGGAATATTAAACTATTTATTCGCATTCCAGACTTTCGATCGTGCGTCTCCCACGCCAACGAATCGATTAATCGCTCTGTTACTCCATACGACCGCCAGGCGGAGCCACGCGTCAATAAAATACTTGTAAAACTATCGCAAAATGAATTAAAACAGATGGTGAGCCAATTAGGAAAGGCAATCGTGCGCGTACTGCTTTAAAAAAAGACCTTAAATACCATTTCATTCGATATTGACACTAATTTCTCAAGACATAAGGTGTTTATTGAGTGGACAATGAATATCGTAATAAGGGTTTCAGGTTACAAGCGCTAACGAGTGCTTTCGAGTCGATAAGCTTTTACAGTTATTCTGATAGACAAATATGGACGTATTTATCTTTAAGTTTGCACTCGTCGACGGTTGAGTCCGCGTAATGTTATTATACGGTACTAATTAGCTCAATATTGGAGGAGCGGCTAATTCGCAATATGATTGCCTAATTGGCCACCTGATTCTGTCGCCATTATTTATATGCTGTTGCGTACAAGTTGTTCCTAACAGTCATCGCATTGAGATCTTTAGATAAGCTACCTGAAGGTTGCACGTTATAGTTCTACATTCACATATCGCTTTAATTGTTGGATAGTTTAGTATTATGCTATTTTTAGTTTACAAGTTTTTGTACTTGGTCTCTTACTTCTAATACTCATTTTTAACGCAGAAAGGTTTCATATAGTACCTAGGATGACTATTTTAATGATGTAATATTTTCTAATCGTATACAACTTTTTAAAATTGAAAATTGCCTTTAATTGAGACTGCAATTAACTCACGATGTTATACTAGATATAATAACACGTTAATGCTTATAATGTATGCTTTGCAATTAGCAATACATAAATAAAATAAATAAATATTCGTTGCTATATTACAACCTCTGCCCGAGTCTTCACCTTTCGAGAACTTTCATTTATGTGCCCCATTACAACGCATTTGTAAAAACAACTTTAATAAAATGTCTGGCAGTAGATATAAAGTTGATCTGTATTTCAAAAGGTGGCCGGATTAACAGGGACAACATCTTGTTCTAGTTTAGAAAAAAAATGTCATTAACCGTGAAAGTGATAAAGAAAATAATGATGACCTACAATGCTGATGATAGTGAATGCAAAATTACTACAACGTTGATAACAATAATTGTAACATGCTCATATACCTATTAGATATACCAACTTATTGGAGGTAGTTCAAAACACATTACAAGGTTAATGCGCGATACGATTATATGTAACTTTTTATCGATACAATAATAAATACTCATTGACTACTGATCCGTAATAGGATGTTCGATGGTGCGTTAAGTACGTCCTACGTTTTAATGCAATTATAGATAAAAGATACATTGTTCAAATGTAAGATTCATACAATACAATATTTTATATGCAACACACTTAAACTATTTCACAATAAATTGATAACTATCCAAACAGTTTCATTTTTATAAGCATCATCACAGCAATTTTAACTATTAACAACATCATCAGGGCAAAATGAAATAATTCCAATTAAGTACAAAAATAAAATATAATGGCATTTAAACTAGTTAAAAACCACATAATTTACGCTTCAAAATATGAGCTCTAACAGGAAATATACCTACGGTATGTAAAAAGATTCCGTTATTGGCATATACCTAAGTATTGCCATGATATTACCAAAAAATTAATGAATTGATTAAAGAATAATTTTGATTTGATAAATTGTTTGAAAATACCACAATATTTTAGGTTTTGTAAAAAGTTACAAAACCTTATTGTGATATTCTGTAATTCTTGTATTTAACCTTCACTTTCGCTAAAACGTAACGAATATTTCAAACTGTACAGATGCACTGTTCGAGTAAGCGGACGCGATCTCGTAGACAAGTCTATATTTTGAGTTATCGTTAAAATTTTTTTTTGAAAAAAGTATTTTTTTTTCTTTAACACTTTTTTCAAAACAATTTTTTGATCTCCTACAGTATTTAAGTACTTACAAACCGACGTCGAGTGTCATTTCAAAAATGAAAATCGACTATAATTTTCAAAAGTCACAGGTTTTCGGATATTAAAATAAAATTACGCTGTTCACAGCGTAACATTTTTAAAATAACTTTCAGGCTAATATACCAATTTATTTAATAATCTGGTCAGCTACTCTAAAAACTGCATGAAATAGCGTTTATTGGAAAAAAAATTGACATTCAACCTATCGATTTTGTAGCTAATAAAAGAATTTAGAGCTCAAAAACTCCTTTGAATGCCATTCTAAATATGAAAATCGATCATTATTTTGAAAATATGCGTATTTTCGTAAATCAGCGTACTATATTTTTTCAAATTTAGATTTTTGAACTCTTCGAGCTCAAAAATATATGTTAAGGGATAGTTGTTGCTCCTTTAAGCTTAAAATATCTAATTTAGCGAGAAGTTTCAGGGATAGTCTGCGGGGTCAACCAGCTTACAGATTTTTTACACATTGTATCCTAGACATTAAGCAAAAGTAACAAATTAAATCCTAGACTTTGAACAAAAGTAACAAGTATTTAATCAGATTATATGTTCTATACTAAGCTTCCTTATTTTTAATAGAAAGCTAATAAAAACAATGAAAAATTAATGACAAATGGTCAATGGTGCTGTTGCACATAAAATTTATTGCAAATTTTCCCATTAAGAATTTCAATTGTTATTATTAATAACAATACAGTGATATAAGACAAATCTATTACGAAATAATGAAAATGTGATATATCAATTTACTACGGTAATGAAATTAGAAATCACAATATTTATTACTGATAAGCGTACATTACACGACGATGGGAAGCCGTAATTATTTCTTAATCAAATCCACCGAACCATTACGATTTTGTATTAGTAATTTAACATTCGTAATAGTCTATTATGTCGGGTCGTAAACAAATAGGAAAATACGAGTAACAGTCGTATTAACGCGTATTTAACTTCGTAAAGCGGTAACACTGAGGCTATTGTGTGTCGATAAGGACTGGTTCTATTACGTTTATTTCCCTTTAAGACTTGTTGTGGCTCGATTGATTTTGTTCAAGATATAGGACGGGGGCCATAGCATTTTTACGATGTTAGCGATAAATTACATTAAATTTATCAATGAATTTAATAATTAATTTAAATATACGCCAATATTATTTTAGTATAAAATTAAATCTATATTGTAATGTTATAAAGAGGTAAAGTTTGAAAGTTTGTTTGTAGAAAGTAATCTCTGGAACTACAGAACCGATTTTGAAAATTTTTACACCAGTAAAATGGTACATTAATTACTCTAGGACATATTTTACATTTTATCCCAATTGTCCAGGATTAGAACCTACTCGTGTAGTACTGCGAATAATCACTAGTAGGTATCTGTATAGTAAAGACAAAGATTAGGCTAACTATATTTTTTATGTAAAGGATAAACTCAAAAATTACTTAACCAATTTTAAAATTCTTTGGTCCATCAACAGCTACATAATTCCAGTGTGACATATGCTACTTTTTTATATATAGTGTGTGACTATGTTAAAGTAAGAACGTTTTACGGCTACTACGTATGTAAATATATTGGCTCATTTAAAATAAAATCTTATATTCATTCGCTAAATACAAGAAATAAAAACAATCTAGTTGTGGACGCAATTCGTCTCCAGAGTAAGTAACTCATTTATGGGGCAGCGTACACACGCTTTTACAATAAGATCCCCGAATGTATAAGAGATTTACTGATAAATAAATTTAAAAAATGTATTAAAACACAATTATGTAAATAACCTGAATCCTGATTCTGGTTTACTGAAGTTACAGTAGTGGAAGCGAGAGGTGGGCTTCTATTAAATTATGTAAATAAGGTTATTGTAAGATTTCAGATTATTTTGAGGAGAAAAAAGCCTGGGAATGATCTCTGATAATTATTGTAATTGAATAAAAATTGTAATTAAAAAAGACAAACCCGCTGAGTTTCTTCCACCTGATCATATCAATGTGAGGCCACGTTGCGATTCGGTAATAGCTATTAAATTGTCAACTCGTTAAAAGTACCTGTAAAGTTTAATTTCAATCAAATAACGTGACTTTGAATTGACTTTGTTTTTGAAGCCCGGGCAACAGCTAGTTTATAATAATGTGTAATATAAATAAAAATTTATCAAGAATGTATTTTAGTATAATAAAGTAACTAATTTTATATTTTATGGTTACCGTAATATTAAACAGTTAAAGTCAAATTCAAGGTTACTTGGTTTTCCGATTTTACAGTTACAACATTGAGATTTTTATCTTTATCACACATTAATTAACGTTAATTTTAATAAGTACTAAATATTTGATAACATAAGATTTCGCATGCAAAGTCTGAGCAAATCACAACTATCAAGATATCTACTATTACCAACTGTACTATTACTAACTGTAAATTATACCTATATATTTGGGTACTCTTAAATACTCTATAGCTTTTTAATTACGAGACACGACGTGGTAAATTTCTACAACGCCTCTTTCCCTTATTTTTTACTTTTTTAGTACTTTATTTTAGTACTGTATTTTTTATACATTAGTAGACAAGCAGATGGCTCTCCTGATGGAGAGAGAAACCATCGCTTGTAGACACCAAAGATGTTAATGGTCCATTGCTATGCGTGTGGCGGGATGGCAATGCATAAGTCTACCGGCTACCTTACCCCGACAAACTGGAACATGACAATGACAACCATTGACACTATTGCGGAAGGAAAGGTAAAGCAATGGTATCAAATACCCGGGCGAGATATTGCGGTACTCTACCACAATATTTACGATGGTAGTGATACGTATAGCCAATCGTTTGCCTTTTACGATCTGCCTTAGCATGACAGCAGTTGGTTTATTTTTCAAAGGAGCCCAAACTACCACAAAAATATATGTAAACCCGAATAGATTCGCATATTTCTACTGAAATCGGCGTATCTATTCGGGTGCAGGGGACGACTTTCAACCGCTGCAGCAATCACTTTGTCCACTGTTTCGAAAATGCAGCAGTGGTTTTTCGTACACAAAAATTGATGAACTTTCAGATGAGCTTTTTATTTTTTCATGAGCCCGATCGTACTAGATACCTAGGTACGAGGCGTCACTTATAATGCTGCTGCCACTGACAAGGTCACTCATAGGGACATGTAGCACTGCATTTTTGTATAGTCTTACCCCTCCCTATATCGAAGAATAAACCAAATTCAGTAGTCTTATCGTACTAAAAATCGGATATTTTTATTTCTTTTAATAACTCTACTAATATTTTCGCATTGCAGCATAGCCATTTCGGATTTAATGGGGGATTTAATGAGGGATTATTTACAATGTATCTACAACCCCCCCATTAACTATGTACATACCAGAGGCATACACCATTCGGCAGTCTAATAGGCTTAGGTTTTGCGTCGTGGGCTCTTAAACCATCATGTACTTTAATTAATATTTTATAAATTATCGTGATGCAAATACGACCAGTTCTACAATCATACAAAGACATTTGCCCTTTTTAACTATTACTAACATTTATCTTGACTTTTCAAACATTACTTCTTTCAATATACAAATGTTTCCCTTAGAATGACAGTTATAGATTATAACAAAACATATATTTATAGCGTTTTTTAACTCACACGACATATTTACGATCGTAAAAAGCAAAAAATTAGGCTTAATTAATTTAAAACTGTAATGGAAAGCTTATTCGTGACGTGCGCTCATTACAAGGCGCAGATTGCATGCTTGAATGTAGTTGGACTGGTTGAAAAAGGATTTTTAGTACTACCCATGAGAATAATCACATTAATTTTACAATACTCTGTATCAGTACCTAATTGAAACATATTATAATGTATTATTAATGTATAATGTATTGATATCCATCAATAAACATGTTCTTTTTTTAAATATATATTACATTAAATTTTAGGTAATGCTCGTACTAGCTGGGCGAGAAGATGAGACTTTTTCATTTGAAAACAGATTTACCACGGCGATGACACTTACTTAGATCAAATTTAATAGAAAAACTACATAAATACTAACTTAAAATTAAAATATTTTAATAAATACCGTGTTGGTCCCGGGCTCCTTTGAAGAATAGGCCAACTGCCCTTCTGTCAGGCAGGTCGTAAAAGGCTATGCTCGTCACTACCATCGTGACTACTATTTGGTAGAGTTCTGTATCGGCTCGACCGGGTCTGGTACCACCGCCTTATCTATTCCTGCCGCAATAGCGGCAATGCTAGTCACTGTCGTGTTTCGATTTTGAGGGTAAGGTAGCCGGTAAACTTATGCATGTGGCATTAGACCTCGCCACAAGATAGCAACGCACCATTAACATGTTTAGTGTATATAGGCGATGGTTGCCTCTTTCCATCAGGAGACCCATCTGCTTGTTTGTTATCTTATAACAAAAAAATACCCGATACATATAATTATGTAAAACCAAGATAAATGTTAAAAAAATATTTTTTGTAATCTGATTTTTGAAATAAAAGCATTGACCCTATGACCCTGAAAAATTAAAACTTCGTCCAGGCATTTTAGTATTTAAAAAAAATATGATTTTAAAAATTGTTTTTTTGTGAAGTCATTTATCCCAAGTGCGGACGAAAGCATGTTTTTCTAAGATATATTTTTGATTAAATATTTGTAAATTGGAAAATTTAAATATTTTATACCATGTTTTAAGTTTTTTTTATAATGTCACCAGATATTAACGAAGTTGCTTATTTTTTAACGTTACGGAAGTTTTTGCCGGCTAGGCTAGGGTACCTCTCTACAACGCCCCATAAGTAACTTCGTTCCAAAAATAGCAAATAAGATAAAGTATGTGTTAAACAGTTTTTCGAATTTAATCAACTAGCCTATCATCCAGCCATATTCACCACTCTTTCACCCACGTTAGCAGTAAACACAAAACTACATAATTTACCTACGCACTAAACGCACGTTTCACTTCGGAACCGAAGTATGTTCAGAAGAAACTAACACTACCGCACTCGACGACAGTGTAATTAATAATTGAGATTTTACATTTCCTTTTTATTATTATTCTTTCTTTTTATTTTTCTTACTTTTTCGATACTTGTAAGTTCAATTAATTATATTATATATAATTATATTATTAATTATTATATTTTTATTCTATATTACGTTTTGTTAATGTTGTGCGCAATTGTCTGATTTCTTCGTACAGATTAGCTGGTAAAAAACTAATTATGTGATAAACTTTTGTAATTGTTTCTTTTTTTTATATCATAAGATAGCAAACAAGCAGATGGGTCTCCTGATGGAAAGAGTCAACCATCGCCTATAGACACCAAGGGTGTTAATGGTGCGTTGCTATCTTGTGGCGAGGTCTAATGCCACATGCATAAGTTTACCGGCTGTCTTACCCTCCAAACCGGAACACGACAGCGACAAGCCCTGACGCTATTGCGGCAGGAATAGGTAAGGCGGTGGTACCAGACCCGGGCGAGAATGCAGAACTCTACCACCTAGTAGGCACGATGGTAGTGACTCGATAGCCAATCGGTCGTCTCTTACGACCTGCCTGGCAGAACGGCAGTTGGCTTATTCTTCAAAGGAGGCCGGGACCAACACGGCGAAATTTTTTTAAGCGTATATTTGTATGGCTAGTGTTAAATAAATAAGAATTTTACTGGAAATAGAGACACGTTGGGTAGAAAATGTTACCGGTTTAATATAATTCTAAATGCAATTTTTCTTATCTAAGCTTACGCTTATACGTTCATACTTATGTTGAAGGAATGAATTAACATTTTTTAAGGTTAAAGACTGTTTAATATATTTTAAGAGGTATTTAAATCTCTAATTAATTTTGACTAGCAATTGAAATCCGTGGTACGCTGATGATTCAAGATAAGAACCAATTATAACCTTAAAAAACAGATTATTTCGCGCTATTAACAATTACAAAAGAACCAAATGCTGTAACAAAATTGATTTATTTGAGTTAATATAGACAATAGGACAGAAAATCGTTGTATTAATTGTCACGCGCAAAAACACATTTTCATAATCCCACACCTAAATAAATCATGGGCTATAGACGCCAAGATTTTTATGTCGCTATCCGTGTGGCGGGATAGTAATACCAAATCAGTTTACCGGCTGTCTTAACCGGAATAGAATTAAATGCATTTGTTATTTCATCGTAGTGTAAAGTTAACTTGTCAGTGTTCGTATTATTTTTATAAATAACTAGCTGTGCCCGCAGCTTCGTCCGCGTGGAACAATGTCTAAAATAAAAGTAGCCTAAGTTACTTTTTTATTTTATCACTTATACACTTGTACAGTTTCACAATAAAGCTATTATCATTTATTACCAACCGGTTTCGCTTACACAAGCATCATCAAAGCAATTTAGAGTTACAAAGGAATTTGTAAATATAAATTACCCTGATGATGCTTATAACAAAGGAGTTTGTAACTATAAATTGCCCTGATGATGCTTGTAACAAAGGAGTTTGTAACTATAAATTGCCCTGATGATACTTGTGTAAGCGAAACCGGTTGGTAACAAATGATAATAGCTTTATTGTGAAACAGTACAAGTGTAAAAGTGATAAAATATTAAATTAAAATGGAGTTTCACCAAGTGCCGACGATGAAAAGTGTAGAATATAAGTTACTTTTTATTGCCGTCGTTGTTTAAGATACAGACCATCTCGACGTTTTACTCGCGTAGATCCTGGGGATCCGTAGGATTCTGGGATAAAAACTATCTTATGTCCTTTGTCGGGTCTAAAACTATCTTTGTACTAAATTTCATTCAAATCGTTTTAGTAGTTTAGGCGTGGAGAAGAAACAGACAGAGTCACTTTCGCATTTATAATATTAGTATTGATACGAACACTGACTGGTAAACTTGAAATTATTTAGGCTTCGAGCCCACCTTATGGATGTCTCCTGTGTGACCGAACTTATGTTTAGGGAAATATCTTGTCGATGGGTGAAAAGGTAAGTGGCATCAGGATTCCAGTTTGCTATTGATTTCTGACCAGGGTTGAATCTTATTTCTGACCTGATTTTGAAGTAGAACGAAAACACGTCAAGGTCACGGTCCCATGGACCGTGACCTTGACGTGTATATGTGAAGTGTTTCACACACGCCAGTCATACATATCGTATGCCAAAATCACTAATAGATATGCCTATTAGCAAATTTGGCGTCATCGCCATCTTAAATTATTTAAACATTAAATGTAAGCTAATAAAAATCTTGTTACAGAAAAAAATCATCAATTTAGGCGTCTGTTTCTTATCTTTATTTTTTTAATAAGCGACAAAATGTCTCTACTTTAAACGAATACTGGATAATAACAATTAACGTCAAAGAATTATAGATAAAGGCTTTTATATCATAAGATACGCACAAGCAGACGGCTCTCCTGATGGAAAGAGAAATCGTCGCCCATAGATACCATAGATAACAGAGCGTTGCTATCAGCGTGGCGGTATGATGATGTCATATGCATAAGTCTGCCGGCTACTTAACCCTCCAAACCGAAACACTAAGATTTAAGAAATATATGCGTAAAGGTATATTTAAAAACAAGTCAGTAATAAGAACTGTGTTAACTTGTTATATTTCTTAATAAAATGTAATTTTATGTAGTTCAGGCATATATGTAAATGATGATTTTAATATTGCGTGAATATTGCAAACACAATATTAAAGATAAGAGTTCTCCACAAAAAATATAAAATTTACTGTATCAAAACTATCTGAAACATAGAGAAAAAAAATAACATAATAGGTAAGTTATTTAAATAGTTATTATGGTGTTGTGAATTTTAATATAAAGGAAATATTTAATTAGATGGCTATGATAATTAATATTAATTTGGTAACTGCTTTATCTCAATTGCCTCATAAACGTCAGTCAGTAATAGCCACTGTTGTGTTGCTGTTTAGAAGGCAAGGATGTTGGTAAATTAGACATAGACCTCTGTAACCCTTTCAAATATAGGATTGTCAGATTAGAATACTAAAATGCCTGGACGAAGTTTTAATTTTTCAGGATCATAGGGCTTTTATTTCAAAAATCAGATTACAAAAAATATTTTTTTAACATTTATCTTGGTTTTACATACTTATGTGTGTCGGGTATTTTTTTATTATAAGATAGCAAACAAGCAGATGGGTCTCCAGATGAAAAGAGTCAACCATCGCCTATAGACACCAAAGGAGTTAATGGTGCGTTGCTATCTTGTGGCGAGGTCTAATGCCACATGCATAAGTTTACCGGCTACCTTACCCTCAAAACCGGAATATGACAGTGACAAGCACTGGCGCTATTGCGGCAGGAATAGGTAAGGCGGTGTTACCAGACCCGGGTGAGATAATGCAGAACTCTACCACTACAACAATCGGTCGCCTTGGCCTATTCTTCAAAGGAGCCCGGGACCAACACGGGGGAACGATATTATGCAATTTAGAACATAGACTATACAGGACTATAAAAAATACGTACGGAGTAAGAAATAAACTAATCAAGCGTAGTTGGAGAAGGCATTCTATGCTTTCCGATTGGCCTATTCATTTCGTTTACACGGGTAGAAACGCACCACAAATTTTTTGGTGTCTAAAGGTTATGGTACTCTTTTTCGATCAAAAAATTCATCTATTCTTGTTTTGTATCCTATACTTAATATAAAAAATGCAATATAATATAATAATGCGATATAATGTAAAAAAAAAATTGACCATTACACATTTCTCCAGCCTACAATTGAAGGAATCATATTGAACGGATGTCTAGTTTACTCTGCCTACTTCTTAATAGATCATCACCAGGGTCATCGCCACGATTCCATTGAGCGCTTATAAATGTAAATGCGAAGCACCTTGCCAACCAACGAATTAAGACGTACAAATTATCTCATGAATTTATTTTATTTACCTCGTTTATTTTTTACATCCCGCTCTTTGATATAAAAAAGTCGTCACAAGTGAAGCACAAACTAATGATGGAAAGAAACAACCTACATTTATAGAAAAAAATATTGATAATGGTTCGTAAAATGAAGAAGACCCCAGCGGCACAACTATTCAGTATATCTACAACATTTATAACACTTCAGTGGCATCATTAATTCATCATTTTCATTCAAAAAAATAAGCATCTGAAAACTTATTCAACGCACGTTTCATTTCGTAACCAAAGCATCCTCAGGAGTTGAAGAGTTAAAACCATAAAACTCTATTATCTTTAACGTAAAAAGTATTTTAACTCTTTAATTATTTGGATTTATAATATTAATGACCATAACAGTACATTTATAATATTAATTTTACACGCAATCAATAAGTTAATATTATTTTTTGCTATTCTTTTTTTATACTTTTATTTAAAAAATAAACTCCGTTTGTATAGTATTACTGAATAAGCAGCAGTTTTTTTTTTATATTATGAATATTTAAATATGAAATTGCCTGAATTATATATTGTGGTTTTGCTAAGGGCAAAAAAAATATTAATTAATTGTTAATTTTACGTAATTTTATTTTAATGCAAACAAGCAAATGGCACTTCCGAAGGAAAAAGGTATCGTTCGCTAATAGATATGCATCCTATGAATGGTGATTTGTGTATATATATCATCCGTGTAGTGGAAATGTAATATTACACGCATACATTTACCGGCTATTTTACCCTTCAATGCATTAACACGACATTGAGAAGTACTGACGCTATTGCGCTATAATACTATATCCTAAGATAGTAAACAAGCTGATGGCTCTCCTGATCGAAAAAGATAAACATCACTTATAGACACCTAAGATGGTGTGTGTGATGGTGTGTTGCTATCCTTGAGACTGAATCTTAATGCCTCCTGCATAAGCTTTCTTCCAAACCGGAACAGCAAAGTGACAAGCGCTGGTGGTATCACGGCAGAAATAGGTAAGGCGACAGTACCCATAATATTAATATTAAGTAAAGGTCGCCTGTGGCCGAAATTCGACCAGAGACTAAACAATAAAATACCTTAAATTTGACAACTAAACAAAATAGTTTAGTGTAGGTACATGTGTGTATAATGTGATGTATGATACATGAATATATTATGTATAATGTTTAATTTTATTAATTTAATATATTTCTAATGTATTTCATTAAAAAGTATTATTTTGTTACGGTCCTCCGCAATGTAAAATTTAACTGTACCAAATTTCGTACTCCATCGTTCGCATATTTGTCAAAAAAGGGGTCCAAAGTTTTTCCTTCACGTATTAATATATAGATATTTGCAGAAACTTAATTGTTAATTAATAATGTAGCGCCATCTATTAGGGTACCCAAACTGCCAGAAACTTAATAATCAATTTGTAATGTAGCGCCATCTATAGGCTATAGCGCAAACTTTTTAAATATCATGAAAGCAGTAGATTATTCTGAGATTAAACCTATCATACAAATTAATCCTGGTAAAACTCTTCCGGGGAGCAGAGTCTTGTGTAAACACCTATGTACAGATAGAGGCATTATTAAGTTACAGATATTCAAATATCTACATGAACTTTCGCATTTATAATACTCAATGGATTGGCGGCCATGTTTCTTAAAGCTCGCCATTTTCTTGCGGATATTGTTTTCGCATTTCGACAGATCCGTTATTTATGTAAGGCTTACTGTTGGTCCCTTTGTTCGAGTGTTTGTTTTCGTAACCGGTTTTAAAGGGGTTACCAAGATTTTGAATTTGTGTTTGGGATTTGGGGATTTTATTCTATTGTATTCTATTTTAAGAGTATCTCCTCCACCTAATTTTGCATACAAGCAACTTACATTCTACTTACAAGTTTATAAATCTGCATGTGAAAAGGTAGGTAGTGCATAGAAAGCCGCTTATATATAATATGTAATAATCAAACAAGCAGATGGGTCTCTTGATGGAAAGAGTCAAACATCGCCTATAGACACCAAAGAAGTTAATGGTGCATTGCTATCTTGTGACGAGGTCTAATGCCACATGCATAAAATTACCGGCTACCTTACCCTCCAAACTGGAACACGACAGCGACAAGCACTGACGCTATTGCGGCAGGAATAGGTAATGCGGTGGTTCCTGACCCGGGCGAGACAATGCAAAACTATACCACCTAGTAGCCACGATGGTAATGACTCGCATAGCAAATCGATCACCTTTTACGAAATGCCTGGCAGAACGGCAGTTGGTCTATTCTTCAAAAGAGCCCGCATCCAACACGGGGAAAACAATACTCGGTACATTACTTTCACAATAAATTATGTTATTATTGTGGAAGACAAGTTGATTTTGTCAAACACTTGTACTATTTCACAAATCTAAATCAATATGATGCAGTTTATCCAAGTGCTGACGACAGAAAGTATAAGTTACAGGAAGATAAGTTGTTTTTTTTTAATACATAAGTGGTACCACAGACCTCATGAATAATAAACGACACGCCATTGGGAAAGAAAAGTGCCGTCGCACTTATGAGCAAACGCTCCTATTACTCTCGAAAATGTCATACATTTATAGGTTATATAAGTTATATTGTATTGTAAAACTAGCGACCTGCCCGCGGTTTCACCCGCGTAGTTCTTTTTCCCGTGGGAATATCGGAAAGTTTTTATACTAAAATGTTTCTCAAGAATCAATCTATCTATTTAAAAAAACGCATCAAAATCCGTTGCGTAGTTTTAAAGCTTTAAGAATACATAGGGACAGACAGAGAAAGCGACTTTGTTTTATACGATATAGTGAAGATAGAAATAAACCACGTTGTACCTACTGTTTTATCGTACCGAATGAGATGACAAATTATAAAAATTACCCTTAAAATGATTTTATTTTATTGGTAAGAAGTATAACTCTGTATTTCTGTAGGTAATTGATATAAAAAATGTAATTGCAAGCTACACTGACAAACTAATTAATTGCCTTAAAAGGCGTATTCATTTAATCCGTGAGTAGTATATTTGTATTTATAATATAATATATTGTATGTACGTATGTGTTTATTTTTTAAAAGTTATAATATAATATATTGTATGTACGTATGTGTTAAAAGATAATTTCATAGTGTGAAATGTGTTTTTTCAGTTTTCTGATAAAAACAACGTTGCCCGGGATTGGTTAAGTGTCCGGTTGGCGATAGGATTGCCACCTATCACATTGTGGGACTTAAGTACTTAGTCCTTAATCTTCGGCTAACCGTAAGTGCACTGGTTGTACGTCTGCCTACCTTTCCGAGGATACGTGTCTTAAGATTTTTTTTTTAAATTTTATAGAATAGCTCACAAACAGATGGTTTTCCTGATAGAAAAAGAAACCATCGCCCATGAACAGCAAAGAGATCTCGCCCGGGTTTTCGGTACCACCGTCCTGCTGCAATAGTATCGGTACTTGTAACTATCCTGTTCCTGTTTGGAGGCTAAGATAGCTGGTTAACTTAATATGCATTTAGCATTCCATCTATGCCATATAGATAGCAACGCATTATTTATATCTAGGTATCAAGGTATACGCGATGGTTTTCTTTTTATATGAAGAGACCACGCAGGCCATTTTTGAAACTTTCCACTAAATTAAGGTATTTAAGCTCAAAAGAGTTTAAATTATAAGTATAGCATTTTTCAGTTCAAACATCTGGTATATTAATTTTGATAAGCTGTTGGTATATTTTGGAAATGATGATCAATTTTTGTTCTTTCGAATGGCATTCAATGCAATTTTTAAGATCTATAATGTTGTTTTAGCTATATAATCGATAGGTAAAAAATTTCGCTGTAATGTTAAAAAAAAAAATTTTCCTCATTTTTAAATCCCAAAAAAATGATCGATTTTGATCCAATTTACATTATAACAGATTTAAAAAAAACTGATTAGATTTTTAAATTAATCGGAATATTAGTTTGAAAGTTATTTTAAAAATATTAAGTTTACTGGAAACAACATAATATTAATATTTGAAAAGCTGTTACTTTTGAAAACTTGATTTGATTTTGATTTTTGAAACTGCATTTGACGTAATATAATATGATAGAAGGTCGAACAATTATTTGGTATACATTTTCGAATTTATGTTGAAAAACACTTTTTTCAAAATTTTTCGACAACGGTAACTCCGTACGTCAACGATTTTAATGCAATTTATGCATTGGATGCAGTTTTTTAAGAAAAACAGCTGATGAGATTTTGTACTCAATCGGTATATTAATCTGGAAGTTATATTAAAAAATACTGTTTCACTATATTTTTAGAGATTTTTTCGATATTTCTCAAAATGTTCTGAACTGAATTGGATCAAATTTTCAGGAAGTCTAATTTGAGCAGAATCCAATCGAATGCCATCAAACGCGTTTCCATCAGTCAAGCCGTTCCAAAGTTATGAGCTGTTTACATACATAAACACACACACACACACATATATACAGACATACTGAAGTCATCGTGAAAATAGTCGGAAAATATTCTTAAAACCTCGAAACGTGGAGATCTGGTGAATACTGGATCGAGGCAAAATCAGCAACTTTCTTACTACATCTTCCACACACAATAATAATATCAGTAGGTATTATATAACTGTGGAAATTTCACACAAATGTACCTAACACCAAAATTAGCAAATACTTGCCTGTACTAGTAACTAGGAGTAGATATATAAGTAATAAAACATATTTAATAAACACCCTAACCCAGAAATATAAACATCTATGCCTGTCCCTGTTGGGAATCGAACTCGATCCCCACTGATTATGTAGTTAGGGTTACTAACCATTCGACCAAAAGGGACAGACAGAGATGTAAAGAAGTAGCTTCCGCTTCGTCTAGCGTCACAGGCTTAATATAGGCATATGTCGTCTTGCCCGCTTAGGATAAAAAGCGTACAATATGTCGCGCGCGATAAAACAGAGGTCTCATATCTCATTGAATACCACGACAAACGTTTCGACATTGCGTCGCGTCAAATAAACGAGATACCAATATGATATTCGCCGTGTTGGTCCCGGCCTCCTTTGAAGAATAGGCCAACTGCCGTTCTACCAGGCATGTCGTAAAAGGCGACCGTAAATTGGCTATCGAGTCACTACCATCGTGGCTACTAGGTGGTAGAGTTCATTGCATTGTCTCGCCCGGGTCTGGTACCACCGCCTTACCTATTCCTGCCGCAATAGCGTCAGTGCTTGTCACTGCCGTGTTCCGGTTTGGAGGGTAAGGTAGCCGGTAAACTTACGCATGTGGCATTAGACTTCGCCACAGGATAGCAACGCACCATTAACATCTTTGGTGTCTATAGGCGATGGTTAACTCTTTCCATCAGGAGACCCATCTGCTTGCTATCTTATGACATAAAAAAAAAGATATATAATAACATTCTGTAGTCGTAGTTGTACTATATGCACATCTGCCTATAGGTACTATTAAAGATTCATAAGTCTATATTATTAATTATTAATACCTATTATAAATGCGAAAATTTGGATGTTTGGATTGATGGATGGATGGGTGGATGTTTGTTACTCAATCACGCAAAAACTACACTATGGATTTGAATGAAATTTCGCACACAGGTAGATGATAACCTAGAATAGCACATAGACTACGTTTTATCCCGGAAAAGTTAGGTGATCCCGCGGGATTCACCAAAAACTTTTATAACGCAGCGGGCTGCACGCTGCAGCTAGTAAAGATATATATTTCAACTAGCGACCTGCCCGCGGTTTCACCCGCGCAGCTTTTGTTCTCGTGGGAATATCGGAAAGGTTTATACACTTAAACCTTCCTCAAGAATCAATCTATCTACTAAAAAAAACCGCATCAAAATCCGTTGCGTAGCTTTCAAGATTTAAGCATACACAGGGACATAAGGACATAGGGACAGACAGAGAAAGCGACTTTGTTTTATACTATGTAATGATAACATAATAGACTTGCCAGATTATTAAATAATAAGATTCGAAGAACGATGGGTCTTTTGATGGAAAATGACAAACCGTCACATATAGATACCAAAGATGTCGCCAATTTCCCACAAATTAAGAAAAATAATCCATATTATAATGATTTTGGGTAAATATTTTCATTCACTAAAATTAAGTACACAAATAAAAATCAATTCTGTGAAAGTTGTAGTTCACTGAATAAAGTACAGTAAAGAAAGATCCCTGTGTTATTTATGACGACAAAAAGTGGTCAACAGAATCTTCAAAAGAGCTGAAATTATAATGACCACACAGAAGTGTTCCATTTTTTGTGTTGTAAATTGAATAGCTTATAACAACAATTTTATTTTAACAGTTATAGTAAAGTATTATTATGCCAGATATTCGTAAAATTCGAGCGATTGGCTGTGCGAGTCACCACCATCGTGGTTAGTTGATAGAGTTTTGCAATGTGCATTGTCTCACCAAAATCTGGTACCGCCGCTTTACCTATTCCTACCGCAATAGTGTCAGTGTTATCGTGTTCCGGTTTGGATGGTAAGATAGGCGGTAAACTTATGCATAAGGCATTAAGACCCCGCCACATGGATAGCAACGCACAATTAACATCTTTGGTGTCTATAGGCTATGGTTGTCTCTTTCCATCAGGAGAGCCATTTGCTTATTTGCTATCTTATGATATATTAAAAAATTAAGTGTTTATTCCTGTCAGTTATAGAGCTGTAAATTGCGTAGGTATGAGTCGAAATATCTTAAATAAGAAGTTGGTTTCTTAGCTTGCTTTTAGCTCCGACACCTGGAATAAGAGCAACGCGCGGCGGGGCGACAACGATCTTACCTAAAATTTTGAGTAGGAGGCACTGCATAAAACTTGACAGATATTACTTTACAGTACTTACTATAAACAGTCATGGTATTTTACCGTAAACGACGTTACACGCTTTACGGTTCTTTACGGCTCTCTGTCACTTCCCAATAAAAAATATTAAATTAGAGATGAAATTCTTTTTAAAATATTATTAAGGTATGAACATATTGTTTAACAGCTATCTAAAAATAAGGAAGCATAAAAATTTGATATGATTTTCAAGAAATACTAAAACTAAACTTCTACTAACTAAATTACCTTGTTATTAAAACGTTTGTGCAAATGTCTACTTGACTCACCAAACCGCATCAAAATGATAATTTAAATTAATTCAATAATACATGCAGTGGTTGTGCTAATAATATATATAATTATTAAACTGGTTATACTCGTAGATAAATTTTAAAAGTATTTCCAAGAATTATTAGTGATATTTTAATAGAGACATCAATGATAAAATAAAATAAATTAATCAAACAGGTGTTTATAAAAAATAATATTGATTACTTGCATTCCTGCTACTTAAAAAGTAATAAAATGAAAAATCAGAATTAAATTTATTGTAAAAAATAGCATTATTTAGAAAAAGAATTGAGTAATTTAAAAAAGTGCAGATATAAATATTATCACATCAGTTCTTTGGTAAAGTAGGCAAAATAAGCCAAATATCATTAGGATTTCCGGTTAACAAATTCCACATAATGTTTTCCCGGTTATAGGAAATTCAAATGATTTTGATTCAGTTCACTGCCGTTATTCGCCTAAAATTCTTATAACTTGAGCAGGTAAGGGTCTAGCAATGCAAAGTTTTGTTAAATAATGATTTAAAAATTTAAAAACAGTTCATAACTAGGTTAATTTATATGTATTAGAAACTTTTTTGCATAAGTAAATAACTATTTTCTACATGTTTTCAAAATTTCAAAATTTCGAAATTTTAATATTTAAAAAATAATGCAAGCAACTGTACATATATATTTTTTAAAACAAAGTAGGAATTTTCTAAATCAATTTGGGTGTCTCCGAGCAATCTATGATAATATATAAAAAAATAAAAAATCGACGAGTTTTCGATGAGACGAGACAAGAACCACCTCCTTTTTTCGAAGGCGATTATAAATGAAGCCAATATTTTCTATCGAATGCTACCACTATATTTGTGACTGATCATCACAATATCTCATAATGTTAAACTTAAATAGCAAAAATATTAAAAAAATACTAAAAGTAACAAAGTTGCTTTAGACAGCTAGATTCATTTTGCTACAAGAGGGATTAAAGAAACGAGACTCAGAGAAATAATCTACTGAATATTTTAAATCTGTTATAAAACCTTACCTGTAATATGGCCAACTGGAAAATGTGACTGGAAAAGTGACCCGAACGATGGAACAACAGATGGATGACCCGGCCAACTTAATGTTTGGTAAGCTGCCGCAGCCGCTGCAATTGCAGTGAAAGGTGTTGGTCTAATAGGTCCTAGTCTTTCTATCTCATTTGGTGTAGGTATTCTCTCTTCGTCCTCGCTATGCTCATTTTGTAAATCTTCAACGTCAACTATTGAATCTTCTTGATTAACAGAATCTTCATATTCATCGTCAGAAGAAGTAACCGCTGTTGAAGCGCTTAAATTTAACGGAGGTTTTTGCGATGATGGCTTAATAGAAATCGACTTTCCGCCGGGGAGTTCAGGTTGCGCAGCTGGAGACTGTCTCAATGGAGATTCAGGAATACTTAAGTGATGTCTTATCATCTCCGCTGTATCATTAATTTTATTCCCTTTATCACCCAAAATTGACGCAACGCTAAAACTTATCCTGGAAGCTTTCGGTGGTTCAGTTGCCTCAGCTGGGCTACTAGGATATCTGGAAACACTCTGTATCGCCATATTCACTTCTTGCTCTTCGTATTTTTGTTTTTTTAACATTGAACGCCTGTCAGTTCCATTTAGCACTGTTTCACTGTAGCGCGATCGTGGGATCGTGTACGCATGCGGGCGCGGTCGGAGGTTGACTGGCCGGTGTGGAGCAGTAGAAACCCTCGTTGCGGTAAAAGGCGTGCCTTCGAATGTACCGCCCTAAGTAGAGCCGTCCTGCTCAGCCAATCGACCGTTTGGGTCCGAATCAATCCGAGCGGGGGTCGAGGGGGGGAGCGATTTAGCACGCTCTTATCTCGTTAGTCTCCTTTGTGATACTCGATTTTTTTGTAGGAATCAAAACATAATTACCTTTTGTAGGGGTTCGCGCGTTTTGATCGCGCACTTTATGTCCGCCACCAGAAGTATAAAGTATAAAAATATAATGAGCAGTCGTGAATACCGCTTGTTAAATCCTTTTGAGAGATGCTCTTGCTTGTTCCCTTTATGAGATTAGTGCCAGGGGGCAACATTTTGCTGAATTTCGGCGCTCGCTGTTTACGGATCCGTTTCAAATTAGTGTCGTGATTTACTGCCACTGTACTGACATTTAGCGTCATGATTTATACGTTTAACAATCAATTAACTATATAATAGACTTTTACAGTGGGAACTTATCTGATTACGTAATTCATATAGGTACTTGTATCGCTAGTTGCGTGTTCATTGAAACGTCATCTTCTATACATATAATAAAATATACATATAATAAAATCGTAGGAAAGTCAAAACTGTACATTGAATATTTTTTTAAAGAATACTTGAGGCGTGATCTACAATTGATATCGAAGCCAAAAATATAGTTTTTAGAATTTTTGTCTGTTTGTCTGGGGTGAACTCAAAAAGTACTGCATGGATTTACTTCAAATTTTGCATGAATGTTACTAACAAGTCGGATCAACATATAGGCTACATATTATCACGCTATCACCTACGGGGGAGGTGCTGTGCAGATTAAACGAAGTCCGCGCGGACGCAGTCGCTGGCAACAGCTAGTATACTATTATATTTAATAATACTATTATTATTAATTTATAATAAAAATGACGAATTTTGTGACGAATATTACATTGTGGAATGCAAATCTATATTAATCTATATTAAATATTAATATTATAAACTAGCTGACCCGGCAAACATTGTTCTGCCTTTTTAATTTTTTCTATATATTCTCCCTTTTTAAACCTTTCCTGGACTTCAAAAAATAATTCAAAACCAAAATTAGCCAAATCGGTTCAGCCGTTCTCGAGTTTTAGCGAGACTAACGAACAGCAATTGATTTATATATATATAGATAAGAAAGTTTGGATGGATGGATGGATGTTTGTTACTCAATCACGCACAATCTAATAAACAGATTTAAATGAAATTTGGCACACAGGTAGATGATGGCCTGAAATTGCACATATGATACTTTCATTCTGAATAAATTAAATGATCCCGCACTGGCTTCGCCAAAAACTCTTATAAGTACAGCGGGCTTTAATTAAATAAATAATAATCTTCAATACCCGCACTAACATTATAAATGTGAAAGTTTGTATTACTGTCTCCACCCGCTGAAAAAGTTTTGATAAAATTTGGCAACGAGATGTTTGAGATAGTTGCAGAGCCGCGGTTAAAGTAGGTAATCCTACTCGTAATTTATTTTGTTGAATAATTGACTTTTGAATGACTGAAATAGAGACTGAAACGATGTTTTGTGATGTGTAGAAGATATAGAATTTCTTACACTGATAACTTGTAAATCTAATTGCGTGCGAAGCTGTACGGATCAGCTAGTAGGTAGGTATGTTAGGTATAATTATTTTTTTCTTTAATAGATGTTTTCTTTAATAGATGTATGCTTCGACGAACTGCAAAGTGAGAACATTATTTCCTTGTGATATGGGTGTTGGTCAACAATATTAATTCATAGAAATACTCAAATATATTAAATAAAAACCCAAACCCAGAAATCTCGAATCGGGTAACTAATATAGTTATGGGGCTTTGAAAATTTTGATTCAGTGAAGGAAAAATATTTATTAATAACAATAATTATTTTTCGACTTTAATCGCTTGATTATATTATGAAAAATACTATATGAAGCTTTTGTCCTACACATTCGATGGTTTTTCTGGCGAGTCCTCCGCTGTAATGTTTCGGAATTAAGAGATTTTTAAATTGATATTAATTAATTTAAAAACAACCTAATTTTCACACAACAGCTTGTTAATTATTATTATAATTCAAGGGTAACATTGTATATCCTATACGTAAAGTGAAAACTTTTCCTAATCCGACACTCTAAACTTTTCTTTTTTATCTATCTTTATTAGTTACCCGATTCGAGATTTTTTGAAGATAGAAAAGATAGTTGACTCATCAAAACGAAGCTACTCACAAAAATTCAGCTTGCCATTAATCGAAAAAAAGTTTTATCGTGGGACCACGGTCTATTTAAATTTCCTGTTTACAATATTATTTTGTTTCGCAAATATTATTTGTACAAAATATCATTCGCGATATTGTAATTATAAATATTTTTTTCTTCCTTTATTGTTAATTGTTGGAGATGCAACGAGAATATTTGGTAATATAATTCTGCCACGTTTCGGCCAGGCTTCAGCCGGAATAGCGTAAATGCTTGTCAGTGTTTTTTTACATTATCTATATGCCTATATTTTTAATTACGTCGTGCCATTTGAAAAATCTTTAAAACCGGCCAGAATTATTACTCATAAGTTTGCTAGCTTCTTTCCTATAGCTTTTTATTTCACTATCACGTCGTCAAGTTATTTGTTTTTTGTCATTGTTATATCACGGGTGATAAATCACGACCGTTATATTTTATTAGTAACGATTTTTGTTACAGTGGGTGCATTTTATTTCGTATGTTACATCGCCGCGCAATGATTATCATTTGTAAGTGATTAGTAAAGTGAAATAACATATTAAACAAATTCTCGCTTCTAGCTAGTGGCACGGCGTTGCTCAAATATTGTTGCTTTGTCTCATTCGCACGATGGATTTCTACTAATTATAAGCTTAAGTAGTAGCTTGGTCCTTTTTATCACGCTTTATTAAATCACGCTTGCGTTATATTTAACAGACAGTTTCGATGCATATAACTGGTGTGACACGTGAATTATTTTATAACGTGTGATATAACCAGTGATGTGTGAAATGTGCCATGCCCACACAAATGTGAAGTTGGCAGAATTATTGTGCTAGTTCCAATAGAAGCCACACATATAAATAAAATTGAAGTGTCTGTCTGTGATTTCAAAACAACTAGGATTTTTCAAGTGTAGTGTGCTATTTTTACAACACTAATACCTATTTAGGTATTAGTACCATTTTTAAAATTCCTGTCTGTCTGTAAATCTGTTAGTACAGGATAAACTCCGAAACGGCTAGACTGATTTTGATGAAATTTCCACTGAAAGATTGGGGAGTTTGTAGGGCAGGACATAGGCTCCTTTTTAACTGCTAACCACTTTACAAACAGTTGCAGTTTTGCTGCGTTTTACTTGTGTTTTAAAATATCTAATTTATTTAAGTGTTTTAATAATAAAGAGTATCTTCACGCCCCTATCCCTGAAGAGCTAGGCAGAGGTACAACAAGTGCACCCACGATTAGCCGAAGATACTTGGTCCCACTATGTATTAAGTGACAAGCCTATCGCCAAGAGGGCACTTTTCAATCCTAGACAACGTTGTTTCCTATTATAAAACTGATAAAAACACATATGTTCCATTAAAACCCTGCCAAAACGGTAGAAACGCAGTATTAACATCTTTTGTGTATATACGATCGTGAAAAATCCTTTTTCGGAAATTGGGACAAAATCAGTAACTTTCATATATGCATACGTAGTGGGAAGTAAAAACAGGCAATCGTTTGCCTCTTTCAAACTGCTTGGCGGAACGGCAATTGGCCTATTCTTCAACATGAATATAAGAGAGTCTTTGTTATTGTGTAGTAGCGAACATTTGGCTTGAGAGACAATATAGCAGTTTCAGTAGACAGACTAGACCTAAAACCAAACCGTGTATCGTGGAGATAGAGATGTTATTTCATGTGTTTATCAAGCAAACTGTCTAGTGCTGTTGCTATAATTGTTGCTAATGAAATAGGTTTATGCAAATACATGAAGTAAACCTTCAAGTATCATGTGGATCATTTCCGAAGAAAAACATAATAAGTAAAAATCTTAGTACAACCAGTTGGATATTATGAGAGCCTCATTCAATAAGTAGTATTGTATATGCTACCAAAACTAAATATACGCTACGCCTGTGGCCGGCACTCGGCCATAGAATAAAATCTCTTTTGCTAAGAGACTTTAGTCGTAAAGAAAATAATATACATGTGTATAATATCATGTATGTCTCATGAATAATGTGTGTAATGTATATTTTCATTAATTTAATGTATTTCTAATGCATTTTATTTAAAAATATTATGTTCCTGCAGTCCTCTACAATGCAAACTTTAACTGTGCCAAATTTCATTCTCCATCGTTAGCGCAAATATCTTAAAAAGGGGTCCAAAATTTTTCCTTCGCGTATTAAAACGATTTGGAATTATCATTCCACAATTGGAACTTATTAACTTGAATGTTTACTGATATCCCGACGCTAGAGCTAAAGAGCTTGATATCATAGGGATGCCTGCTTTTATTTTCACCAAACAAAGCTACCATCCTAACGACAAACTAAACGTCTGATTTTAAAAAAAGCAACTTAATCGGATCACCCAATCGCAAGCTACGATGCTACAGATAAAGACATACATACACACGTTAAACTCATAACACCTCTGCTTTTGAGTTGGGGGTTAAAAAACGATTAGAAAACGGAATTCAAATGTTACTGTCAAAATTAGTATAATCAAACAAATGTCTTTCATATTTAACCAAAATGAATAACTTCCTATCACTTCACACTTGGTTTGTCTCCCAAAAATACCCAAAGAGGGTTGCCCGTAATCTTTAGAATGTGTATAACTACCCTAATATCATAGCGTGTAAACTTAGGGCGATATGAACTACCCCTTATAATACCCTCTCTTTTACACATATACAAACACGTATCTGTGTCTCTATCATCCAATAATAGTTATTGTTAAATAGGTATTTAGTATTCAGTAGGGAAGACAGTAAATTAAGTGGGGAGCGAAGAAAAATGGCTTATTACGACGAATATAACAAGCTCTAAATCCATTGCAATAAAGGTTAAAATCAATTACTATATTTTTTTCATTTAATTGTAACGTTATTATTGTTGACGCTTTGCATTACGCCTTGTGATCTTAAATGGCGTAATTATTAGAAGAGACGAATGATTAAAAATCAAAATTTCTATATATACTCGTAAGTTCTAGCACAATATCTGCATTATATAATATCTAACTGCCTACCTTTTGTCGCAATAGCGTTAGTGTTGGTCACTGTCGAGTTCCGGTTTGGAAAGTAAAATAATCGGTAAACTTATGCAATGGTAATATTAACTAATCGCAAGTCAGTACACGTGCCCGATTTGTCGATACGTTGGCCATCCATCACATAATTGGGTGGGTATTAATTACCACTCGGCCTACCTTTTAGAAAATACAGGCGTTACGGCAAAAGAAGCTCTCTATCGGTGCGAAGTTTTAAAATTATTAATAATTAACGGGATCTTACCGCGATTATGTGATGTATTGTTTTCCCGATATTTCAGCGCTGTCGCAAGCACCATGATCCCGGGGGAACTGAAGTATCACGGGTAGTTGAACTATTATGAGAAGACAAGTCTGTCTACGCTTTTTCTTATTCGTTTGCCCGTACCACTGGAAATCGCACGAAAGTCACTTTGACAATACACACTCACCAAGTCACTAGGTTTATTTAGACATATCGATTGTAAGACAATACTAGGTTTATTTGGACATATCGATTGTAAGACAATCGATATGTCCAAATAAACCTAGTGACGTAGTGAGTATGTATTGTCAAAGTGACTTTCGTGCGATTTCCAGTGGTACGGGTAAACGACGACGACATATCGATTGTAAAACAATACTAGGTTTATTTGGATATATCGATTGTAAGACAATCGATATGTCCAAATAAACCTAGTGCGATTTCCAGTGGTACGGGCAAACGAATAAGAAAAAGGGTAGACAGGCTTGTCTGCTCATAATAGTTCAACTACCCGCGATACTTCAGTTCCCCCGGGATCATGGTGCTTGCAACTGTTAAAAAAGCCGCGAAAGCGTAAATAGTATATGTTTTAAAATTAGTCTCATACTTTAAATACATATAGGTAAGTATATTTTGTTTTTTTCAACCGGCTTTTTTAAAAAAGAGGAGAAACTTATCCAAACTGGAATACGTCAGTGACAAGCACTGACGCTGTTGCAGCAGGAATAGACAAGACGGCGGTACCGGTACGCTTTGCAGAAATTGACGAGTGAAGTAGTGTTCATTTTTTCGGAAGATTCGACGAATAAGGTTGTGTTCCTTTCTCCTGAAGATGCTTCAGTTGCGAAGTGAAACGTGCATAAATGGTGTGCTTTTGTGATTGCTGCTGACGTGGATGAAAGACTCGTGGATGTAGATGGAATATTGTGCCGCTGGGGTCTTCTTAATTATCCGGATTTTCGGTGAGTTTTATCCATTTATTCTATATAAATATATTTTATATAAAATTAATGAGTGTAGTAGTGTTCGTGTCTGCTGAAGAGAAAGGTTGAGTGAGTTGTGTGCTTTGTGTTTGGTGCTGTCTTGGTATAAAGTGTGGTGGACGAGGGTGGATAACTATGTCGCTATGTCGCTGGGGTCTTCATTATTTTTCAGACCTACGATAAGTTTGTTCCATTTTGTACACCGCTTTTACATGTTTTCCTTTTCAGTGACATCGCAAAGGTACACTTAAAACTTCGCGGAAATTTGCAAAATAACTAGTTTTCTTCGTCTGAACAATGGATTTCCGCAAAGTAACGTCTGAATCCATAAAAATCTCTATATTTGAAAATATTGTCTTAGTCATCATAATTTAAGGTGCGAAAAAAACAATAATAAAAAGCTGAAAATACTAAAGTAATAAAACAGATACTTATTAAGGATACATGCTGATGATATATCTCAATAACAAGCCACATTGTCTTGGAGGCTAACTCACCATAGAGCGCAAGTATCTATATCTGAACAAAAATCATCTAGCACGAGGAACAAATGTATCCCCACTCCCGTATATCTCTCCCGTATCCCCGAAGGGGTAGGCAGAGGTACAACAAGTGCACCCACGACTAGCCGAAGATACTTGGTCCCACAAATGTGATAGGTGGCAAGCCTATCGCCAACCGGGCACTTTCCAATCCCGGGCAACTTTGTGTTTATGAGAAAACTGAAAAAAACCCTTTTTTATATGTGCCTGACCCGGGAATCGAACCTGGGACCTCATGTGTTCAACGCCAACACCGGACCACTAGACCACAGAGGCAACAACAAATGTAGAGTTTTAGAAATCAATCTAAATTTAGGAACGAAGATCCTTGTCGCGCGTCGAATCAAGGGGAAGTGTTTGATCAACACTTTTTTGTTAGTGTAGTAGGTTTAGGTTTAAAGACATTTATTATCACAAAGACAAATTGTCGCTTACGTGATAATACAGTTGATAATAAATTTGGATATTCGTCAGTTAATGAGTAAATACATACATAATTTGGAAAAAGTACAAGTCATAACATGGGTACTTACATAATGTTCACAGCTTTTCACAATTTATATGGTACAACACAATTACAATGGACTCATTCGATTAACACATTCATTAGGTATAATATTATCACAATATAGTATCGTCAATTACCTATATATTGAGCTAATAGTTTTTTAAATATGGGTAAAGAATAAACACTTTTAATATCTGAGGGTAGTTTGTTATAAAGTCACGCTCCTTCCGTAGTCACCATTGCTTTGCCGTAATTTAAAGGAACGTGCCGGGTCAGGCGGGGCAAGGAAATGGCATATCCATTTTACATGCATTATCGCCCACTACATCGGGATGCATTCGGGCGAACTTCGGTGAACGCAATACGGCTCGGCCGTTTCGCCAGTGTGCTCTGGTAAGTGGAACTACGCGCAGGAGTTCTGCCGTGTTTTAAGTAAACCAAGAATTATGGATGAAGAACGATTAATAATTACCTAGTTTAAGGCTACAACTTTTTTTTATATGGTAGAATAACAAACAAGCAATATTAAGCATTGGCATTGACGCTATTGTGGCATGAATAGGTAAGGCGATGGTACCAAATACCCAGGCGAGAAGTTGCAGAACTCTACCATCTAGTAGTCATGATAGTAGTGACACGTATAGGAAAATCAATCGCCTTTTATGATCTGCCTTGCAGAACGGCAGTTGGTCTATTTTAAAGTTATATGAGCTATATGATTAGCAAGATTCACGTTATTTATCGGCCCGTCCTAATCTGCTATGCTAGCTTTTTTTGTTGTGATGCGACCCACCTCAGCCCGTTGCGGCCCGTCCTAGTATGCTCTATCCTTAAAACGATGTAGAAAGACGAGAAAGAGAGGGTCAACGATATGCTCAGCAATTCATGGGAGTTGTAATAGAATTTCACTAACATTCATTCATTATACTTCTTATTATACATTTGATTTTGAACAACTCCTTTCTTTGTATAGATTCATTACTACTGGATGTCTCTTGATGCATTTTTCTTTTTCGCAATAAATATCGTTATTGGGTTCCAAGAGGATGTAAAGAATGAAATATACCAAACATATCTCCCACTTTGAGGAATCTAATATCGAACGACTTTTTCTTTGCCTTTCAGTTACAGTAAAAATATAATTAAAATAAAATTGCTATGATAAATCACAGTAGACCTAAAGGTTAAAATATATTTAGAAAAATGTATGATACTGACGTGTACCCCAAACAATAACATCTAAAAACGATTTTTATTCACCATTCAATATCTTAATTATCTCTAAATTTAGAAATGTTATCTTAATGATTACCATTATTTGGTGCGTAAAACATTCAAATGATGAAATATTACCAAATAATTAAGTTGATAATATTCCATTCCGTCACACTGGATAAGTTAAGTAAAAATATCGGAGTATATTATACTATAGATCGCAGGTATTAAAAGGATGTAGTAAAACTAAAATTTTCAATGAGGGTCAAAGATTAACCCAAAAAAACACATATTTTTTATATCCTTCATTCTACAATCAAACAAGTAGAATACTCTCATGATAGATAGAATTAAAGAAATTATTATAGCCTGTTTCCTGGCAAAGATGTAAATAATACTTTACCACTCATATGGAGGGAATTATATGTAAAATCCAATCTTGATGATGTCATCACAACTTACACTACACAATTTACACGCACACGCCAAATTCGCCGTTGGTGGCAACTCGGCCCACTGTTTCGACCCGCCAACACTCAAGACGACGACGGTCCAGAGCTATTAACGAATCAAAATCCTGATGCCACTTACGCTCCTACTCATCATCAAGATACTGCCCTTAGCCGAGGTTCAGGCACACAGGAGACATCATTAGGATTGTATCTTAACCAACTTATCTTTAACACTGGCTGAGCACTATTCGTGCCATTTGGACCAACTGCTTAAGTTAATTTCGAAAAAAAAGTGTAATATAATTTACCAACGTCGTAGTGACTGAGAAGGTAAGACACTCTTCCCGCCATTTGGACCAACTGCTTAAGTTAATTTCGAAAAAAAAAGTGTAATATTCACCAACGTTGTAGTGACTGAAAAGGTAAGACGATGGTACAAGACGCCAGCGAGACATTAGAGAACCCTACCGCTTATCATTAACGTTGGTATTGGCATCTTTGGGATATCGTTCGTTTTAACGTAGTCCTAGCTAGAAAGCAAGGTAATCAAAAAGCCTGAAATTAATACACGAATTGATCCAATTTCATACTAGGCAATTTATTTGCACTAATATTAAAATGAGGAAAGATTTCATTGTAATTTTGTAAAGGATAAACTCCCAAAACTGCTTAACCGATTTCAAAAACTTCGTTACCTATGAAAAGCTTCATAATCCCAGAGAAACATATGCCATTTTTACCCGACTAAGCATAGAGAAAGAAGAAGTTCATGCCACAGCTAGTCTGTAATATGGATCAATGATATTAATACCCAGATTTATTTATTTATTTAACAAAATCCACAGCGCTTAACAACAAAATATGTACCTACATACAAAGCGTAACTTGGGCTTAGGGCCAGTTATGGATTTACATTATATATGCAGGACTTATACAACACAGCAAACGACACAATAAATATCAAATAGCGTTTCAACATAATTTAACTTTTACAAAAAAGCCTAATCAATAAATATAAAGGTTATTTATCTGTTTGTCTGTCATTTCCAGCTAATTTCCGAAAACCAGGTGTTACACCAATAATTCTGATTGTCGCTGTAACAATAATTTATTTATAGTTGAATTTATGGGAAGTATTTTTGGCTATATGGCAGATATAAATGAATACGAATACTAAAACAATAAATAACTCCTCTCAGTAATATGATCTTAAATTTGTTATAATATCGGGAATCAAGTATCACGTAGTCAAGTATAATCTATTACGTAGTCAGGGTCGCTAGCCACTTGACCGACGAGGCACTGTTCTTATTTGTTTCATCACAAAAATATATTGCGTGATTAAATTTTTTATGTATCTCACGCGCTGATAAAACTATCTATATAAATCTCACCGGAACAATAAATTAGATACATTTTTTGAGTGTATGTTTACGCCGTGTTAATCCTAGTCTCTTTAATGCCGGGTTCCTGTAATCAACGATTCGTCATCTATATTCTATATTAATGTTATAAATGCGAAAGTTTGGATGTTTGGATGGATGTTTGTTACTCAATCACGCAAAAACTACTGAACGGATTTGAATGAAACTTGGCACACAGCAATGAAATTTAACCTGGAATAGCACATAGGCACTTTTTATCCCGGAAAAATTAGGTGATCCCGCGAGATTCATCAAAAACTGTTACAATGCAGTGGGCTGCATGCTGCAGCTAATTAATACTAGCTGCAGCGTGCAGCCCGCGGCATTATAACAGTTTTTGGCGAATCCCGCGGGATCACCTAATTTTTTCGGGATAAAAAGTAGCCTATATGCTATTCCAGGTTACCATTTACCTGTGTGCCAAATTTCAGTCAAATACGTCCAGTAATTTTTGCGTGATTGAGTAACAAACATCCATCCAAACATCCAAACTTTCGCATTTATAATATTAATATATAATATAGATAACGAGGCGTTCCATAAGTGATTTTGACATGTAATTTGACATTTATAAGCCCAGTTTTAGTTTACACCTCATAGAAAATGTTACTACTTGTACGAGTCGTTTTATTCATATAGAAACCGGGCATGACACGGAAATTACCACGGAGGATGAAGTCTCAACCAAGATGGGCACCACTGTTTTACCCAAAAAATATATATTTTTTAAATTTTATTTCACAGGATAGCAAACAAGCGTATGGTTGATAGTTAAAACAAAAGATAACTATCACCTATACATACTTAAGACTATCTAGACTAGACTAGACTATTAGACTATCTAGACTAGACTAGACTATCTGCTATTTATAAGATGGGGTCAGAATAGCACGGGTATAAGTTAACCGGCTACCTTACCCTGCAAATCGGAACACGACAGCGGCAAGCACAGACGCTATTGCTGCAGGAATAAATAAGGCGGTGATATCAGACCCTGGTCGAGACGTTGCAGAACTCTGTCATCTACTTATCTACTATCTAGTTAGATTAGGAGTTCCCTCCACTAATCTAGCTCTTTCTTTTTGACCGCATATGGCGTAGAGCGTCCAGAATCCTCGATAACCAGATTCATTCTAATCGATTTGATTCGTTGACATTGTGGACAATTAATGAATTATCATCATTATCATCATCGTTATCTATCGCATTCATCATGAAAAGTGCTCCGACAGATTTTCCAATTTAATTTCAGTCCCAAAATTTCATCATCCCGGCAAAATATGCAGCCCATTGCAGTGCGATTCTCATATAGTGTTTGGCTCGCCTATTACTCTATACAACTACAATTTAATTTTGCTAAGTAGCCAGCAACGCACCTGCAAGACCCCTGGTGTTGCAGTTGCTCACAGATGACGGTTAATGCTTCCCTTACGTAGGTGGTAGTTATGCATTGGCTCGCCCGGGTCTGGTACCACCGCCTTACCGATTTCTGCCGCAATAGCGTCAGTGCTAGTCACTGTCGTGTTCCGGTTTGGAGGGTAAGATAGTCGGTAACTTTATGCATGTGGCATGGTATCACCACAAGATAGCAACGCACCATTAAATTTTTGGTGTCTATAGGCGATGGTTGATTCTTTCCATCAGGAGAACCGTCTGCTTGTTTGTTGCTATCTTATGATGTAAAAAAAGTACGGCTTGAACCCGTTTGCCTCCTATCTTATTAAAACAACAGATTTTCTGTTTCTACCATTGTTACTAAATGCGGTTAGAAGCTAATGTTAAACAGCCCGTACTAACATGCTAACATATATTAATTATTGGTGCAAAGCGTTTTCAAAAGTTTGGGGAAACATCTGCAACAACCAGTAAAATATCCATTAAAATTAACTGATATTTTTTATATCATATGGGAATCGTAATCATCGTCAATTACATAGTTTTTAATGCGTTGCAAACAACTTTCCTTTTAAACTGGAATATAACCGCGAAAAGCACGACAGCAATTGCAACAGGAAAAAGTACAGAAGTGGTACCAAGCCCACGTGATAATCCAATCCTAAAGTAAGCAAATTATTTGCTTGTGTTATGAGTGTTAGTCAATGATACTAGTATTAATATATGTATTTCTACTACATAGAAATACTACATAAATACTCGAATATATTTAATAAACACCCAAACCCGGAAATACAAACATTTATGTTCATCACACAAATGCTTGTCCCCGTCGGATATCGAACCCGAGTCCCGTCGATTGCGTAGTCGGAGTCGCTAACCACTCGAACAACGAGGCGGTCAATCTTCTTTTTCTAACTGTTGTTGTTTATCGCTATATTTATAGTTATTAAATAAAAAGCTGAGGCCTCTTTTTTATGATTTTGTTAAAAAACACTGAATTTTCGTCTCCAGAAAAAAATAAAATTACTTCTTTCTCAACATTTAGTAGCAGTTGAGAACAGTAGTAGGTAAAATATTTTTCAGAACATGACAAGAGATAAAACGCGCACACGTGTTGCACGGAATGTCGTTTACACACAAATGATTCGGTATCCCTATTCGAAGTCCAAATATAGCGCATAAACAGTCAAACAAACATCCTTGGAATTTGGCTGTATGATTTACGCTACCTTTGCACGTTATTAGACGTTTGTTTGAAAAAAGGTCATTTATAAATGCAGACATGTAGGTGCACATAATATTTTATTCTATATATTGTTTTTACTGTTTGATTTGTACCTTCAAACCCATTTGAACCCAGTTGATTGATTGAATAACTACGAATTGATCGTGGGGATCGGGTTCGATTCCCAACAAGGACAAACATTTGCGAGACAAGCATATTGTTTCTATGTCTGGATTTGGGTGTATGTTAGATGTTGCGTTTTTTTAATATCATTAGACAGCAAACAAGCAGATGGCTCTCACGATAAGAAGAGATACTATCACCTACAGACACCAAGGATGTTCTTTAAAAGCAAAAAACAAAATATCGACACGCAGGGATTGAACCTATGACCGTCTTCCTAAAGCCGGGACGCTCTACCGCTAGTGTCGACAGGCTCGAAGTGGCGAAATTTTTCTTAGCTATATGATTGATTACGTCGATTGTACTGATCGTTAGTACATAAGTATAACTAACGTATAAAATGAGTTCATCGTTACGGATGAAATTCACATTTATAATTTTGATCAGTGCTTTCATATTTCTAATAATTTTTCCAGTTTTCTCAAACACGGGGTGAGTGCTATAACACAAAAATAACTAAGGATGTTAATGATGCATTGCTATGTACCAAATTCCCAGACTAGACGTTGTGGAAGTCTACCTAGATGGTAGTCACGACGGTAGTGACATGTTATAGTCAATCGATCGCCTTTTACGACCTGTCTGGCAGAACAGCAGTTGGTTTATTCTTCAAAGGAGCCCGGACCAACAAGTGGGTAAAATAATATTTTGCTACATATGAGGCCCTTTGACTTCAATACGAAACTTTAGAGTAAGGCAAGGTAGCTGACCCGTGTCTACACAGCTGGCTAGGTAGAGTTTATAAAAATCTTTGATAGCAATATTAGTATGTATTTCTTGGTTGGCTGGTTGATTTTACTAAACTGTGTAAAATGTTAATTTGATCTCCAAATTTAGAAGAATATTTTGTTAAATATATACAATTTGTAATAATGGGGAATACTCATAATCTTTAATAAAATGAAACGGGTTTTCCTTTAAACTGACACACGATTATGGTAAGCGTTGACATTAGCTGTTAAAATAAAGTATTTAACTATTAAATAGCTATTAAAATCGGAATTACATTATCTTATTTCCATATATCAAAAAAGTATCATCACGCTCGTTTCCCTTGCGAGATAGGCAGAGTACACAGAATGTCTAAGACTTTTTGGTTCAATGGTAATGGGCCAATTGCCCTTAAAAAAAAAACTACTTTCTGCTTTATTACAATTCACCAGTTTTTCGGTTGGCGAGACGAGTGGAGAAGTCCATTGCCGTACTTTACCGATATATTAACGGTTATCAACTATTTATAGCAATAACGGAGACCTTTAGGCCTCCGTTATTGCTATAAGCTTATTATTTATAAGCTTTAGCTTCACGTGCACATCCAAGGCATGCTACTGAGATTTAAGATTATCAAAAAAGTAAAAAAAAAGTATCTTTACGCCCACATCCCCGAAGACGTAGGCAGAGGTACAACATGTGCACTCATGATTAGCCGAAGATACTTGGTCCCACAAATGTGATAGGTGACAAGCCTATCGCCAACCGGGCACTATCCAATCCCGGGCAACTTTGTGTTTCTCAGAAAACTGAAAAAACACTTTTACTTATCAAAAAAAAATTAGAAAATTCTTTTACCCGACCGAATACGCTAAATCCTAGATCAGCGCTAGCCACCCGGTCGATCGCGACTATTAGCCCAGTCGGATTTTTTTATTAACTTTGTTTTTGTTTGTGAGAACCTATCATTAGCTTTTCTGTGTTTTGAATGTTTATATATTTTGTTATTGTTGGCTGTTGGTTCTCCTGTGATTAAAATATATAAATAAATATATGTTGATTAAACGTCATCAACTCAAGACTTACATTCCAAAGTGTTAGGTAAATTTAAGGAAACAATACTACATGATTGTATACTAAACACTAAATTATGCTATTTCATTTAAGATTTCAAGAAGTATGTAAGTGGTAGATCGCACAGAGTTTCGTTAGCAAACAGTAGATCTTATGTTATCTTAAGTTGGCCACCCCTGTTCTAGACAAATAATATTATTATATCTACTACAGTATTGTACCAATACTGAAAGATATTTTCAAAACTCTTAATTAAGGGCTTAAATGTCAAAACCCTCTTCAAAATACCAATGTGCACCTGCGGACGATTAACACCAATGTCAAAATAATATTCTGAACAGAAATATTTCCTTTCAGGCAAAAGTTAACTACGGATTAACTAATAGGTAACAATTATCTTTATCGTTAAGGACATAAGGCTCAATTTATCATATAATTTTAAAGTTATTCTCGTACTAATTGCTAAGGAAGTACACATTTAAATGGCTACATGTCTAATATCCACATTTTTAGTGATGCTAAATATATGATTGTCGATATAAGTACATATCTAGTTGATAAAATTACGAGTTTAATATCATATGTGTCAACATAACATTATTATTTACATTATTTATTTATATATACATTTTCAACGGCTTGTACTAGGGATTGTTAACTGATTAATTTTCAAACCTAAATCAGCGCAAGTACATATAACAAGTACAAAGGTAATATCGTTGAACAAATTGCATAAATTGATCTAAACCCAAAGTAAACAAATTATTTGCTTGTGTTATGGGTGCTAGTCAACGATACTAGTACTTAGAAATACATAATATATAAATACTGTTACATACATAATACACACCATAAAAAATTTGCCTCTATCATAACCTCAACAATACCGGTTTCCTTCTGGAGTAAATTACAAGGGATTTTAAATAATAAACCCGTTAAAAGACGTTTTGTTTCAACAAAACAAAACTTTGATATTCGCCTCTCCCAATTTTTGTCCACCGTAGGAACGTGATACACACACCAGCAAATATTGGCGGTTTTGCTTAAACTGATTTATTTGGGTTTATGAAGCGCTCCATCTCAGATACACACTGAGTAAATCCTTTTGTAAAAACCGCTAAGAAACTTTATTAGTCGATAATTTTTAAGCCTTAGCCTAGCTCCTATAGCAATTTTGACTAAAGATTTATTTAGGTATCTTAGTTACTTGTATTATTATTCCCCGTTGCTTCTTATCCAAACTTATTAGTTATGACGATAGCCAATAGCAATTTACCCCATATTGATCTGGGCCCTTTCGAAAATTAATCCATCTGTCTTGGTACCATCGCCTTACCTGTTCCGCGCGCAATAGCGTCAATGCTTGTCATTGTTGTGTTCAAGTCTGGAAGGTAAGGTAGATGGTAAACTAATGCAAGCTCTCACACGGATAACAACGCATTATTAATATGTTCATTATCTATAGGCGCCGGTTGTCTGTTTCTATCGGGAGAACCATCTGCTTGTTTACTATCTTATTGCAATTTCATTATAGGTACACCTACATTATAAATGACGGTATACAACGACATAACCGTATAGTGTATAAGTCGCTTGTAATGAAATACAAAGACTGAGCAACAAGAACGAGAACTGATTGTCTTGAATTGCACTTAATCACGATAACGATAAATTAATTGAAATCTTTGTGAATTATACATCAAATTATACTTGATTAAAGTTTCTGGATCTTGAAAGAAAACATTACAAACAAATGAAGTAAACTTTTTAAATTTCACAACTACCGACTATCTAACATCACTAAACTAGCCATCGGTATATTAAACAAAACCATTCCATAGACAATTTGTAACCTCATAACGAGTCGTGTTACATCGAATGTCATAAATCAAATAATTTTTTTCATCGACAAAAAACCGTACGCGGCAAAATGTCTGCTAATTGACATCTTCCTAGATATAGTGTTTCGTTTAATTATGAGATATGTGCCACTGAATGATTTATTACTTCTGAAGTTGCATTGAATACTACATATATCCATGTTTATAATAGCTTTGACATCTTTAATTAAGCCTGTATTTTATACTTTACATAATCTACAAACTATGTTTCAATTCTTTTTGATACTTAATATGAAAACATTCTGATATACTTAAGCATAGGATAGTAATAAACAAGTGTTGAATATTATCACCAAAGGTACCTTGTCACTGGGAATTCAAATATTACTTATTACGCGCATAAACGCAACATTTTTTGTGTTTTTGTTAAGGTGTTCGCTGGTATGGTTATTGGTGTGAGTTTGTACTCTTTGTACTCTTTATGGACGTGTGAGTAGGTATTAGTTTTCTAATTTAGATAGCCTTAGCCAATGAAATTTTTAAACAGGCTATATATATATATATATATATATATATATATATATATATATATATATATATATATATATATATATATATATATATATATATATATATATATATATATATATATATATATATATATATATATATATATATATATATATATATATATATATATATATATATATATATATATATATATATATATATAAAGATTTATCACTTAGGTGACACAAGGAAATTGGCAAAGAAAAAGGAAAGATGACAAAGTATTTTTTTTCCTGAAGTACAACAGTGGTAAGCATTAACCTACGGGAAAATTATGTAAGAAACACAACAGTACAATCGAATAGAGAATTTCCAAATTCCATTAAAATAAATAAATCGATTTAAATTAAATGCCTTCATTCAATCTTATCTATGGTTAACCAAAACGTACTTAAAGAACGTTTTGTTAGTCATAGATAGCGAATTAAATTTCACAAAATAATGTATTGATAATTATATATTTTTTTATTGTATTGATAATTATAAATTTTACTAAAGAATGTATTGATAAGCTTGCTCACAAAACAATACTTTACTTATAGGTTATTTGTTACTCCTGAAATATTACAGATTTTTCTTAACTGAAATACAACTAACAGAACAGAATTGTTTCATAACTGATATAGTGACAAACATTAACGTAAGAAAAAAATAATGCAAAAAACACAAAAAGAAAATATCTACTTTACTTGAAGTCGATTAGAAATATAAATCGATTCAAATGTCTATATTCAATCTTGTCTATGGCTAACGAAACGTAAGGGTTAAGTTATTTTTTCCGGCCGCCCGCGCCATTTTAAGCGTGCTCCGATTTACTTTTCTTTATTGTTTCTGTGATTTATTCTCGCTTTGATTTAGTGGTAAGCTAACGCGGGTTAAATGATTTGGTTGATATTTTTATGTGCTACGCCATCTTTCTTAATACTTTTAATTAGGGTTGCTACTTATCATTTTTTGGTTTGAGGGTTACCAGCATTAAAAATAGAGGATACAGTTTTCAATTATAAAAAAATAAACTACCTACTTTATTTTTTTCATTTATTTATATTTGTTATTACAAGAGACTGTTTTTAAAACATTCTCCCTTTGCGAAGGAAAACTCAAATTAATATATTATTGTACTTTTAACTTAATGTAATATTTTATCACATATACACTTGTACCGTTTCAATTCACCGTTTTAATCAGCAAAAAAAAAAACAAAGCTATTCGTATTATATCGTTTATTTCTAATAGGTTTCGTTTACATAAGAATCATCAGGGCAATTTATACTTAGAATTTGTAACTATAAATTGTCCTGATGATGCTTGTGTAAGCGAAACCGGTTGGAAATAAACGATAATAGCTTTATTGTGAAACGGTACAAGTGTATAAGTGATAAAATATTAAATTAAAATGAAGTTTCACCAAGTACCGACGATAAAAAGTGGAGAATATACTTTTAACTCCCCTTTGACAACATAAGTATTATTATTAGCCAGTTAAAGCTTATTCATAGTTTTGTTTACCCTGTAATTAATTTTGTTTTATTAGTTATAAGGCAAAGTAAACCGAAGGTATATAAACTTTCCGGTTCACCACGATTCACCGGTTTGTTGGTTGGCGAGACGAGTGAGGCCGACAGCTTTAAGTGCTCACCGACTCACTGCCCTGCTGCACAGCCAATTATTGACCGACCCAAGAATCAAACATGGGACCTCATTACTACAGTAGACCGCTAAGTCCTAGATCACCATAGCTTAGACACTAAAAATGTTAATGGCTATTGTTATCCATGTGGCAGTGATGTGATGTCACATTCATTAGTTTACCGACTAGCTTACCCACCAAAAAGGGAACACGATAGTGACAAAATATCGTGGCAAGAATATGTAAGGCGATGATACCATAGCTGGGCGCAACATGGAAGAACTCTACCTCATGGTATCAGAATGTTGTACCGTAACTACGTACCTAGGCGTAAAATTACAGCTATATAACTTAAGAGACAGCCTAGAAATAAAAAAAAATAGCTGCAGCTATTAGCTTAGCCAACAATAAAAATAATAATATATTTCAACGACATTTTTATAAAGATGAGGAAATAGACCGGGAACAAACCTTTTTTTGATTACAAACAAGCTGAATTTTTGTGAATTAAAAATAGAAACTTTTCGAAGATAGAAAAGGTGGTTATGGTGGTAAAATGACAGCTTCATTTTGACGAGACAACCACCTTTTCTATCTTCGAAAAATCTCGATTCGGGTAACTAATAAGATAGATAAAAAAGAAAAGTTTAGAGTGTTGGACTAAGAAAAGTTTCTACTTTACGTGTAAGACAATGTTACCCTTGAATAACAATAATAATTAACAAGCTGTTGTGAGAAAATTAGGTTGTTATTAAATTGATTAATATAAATTTAAACATCTCATAATTCCGAAACTTTAGAGTGACGGACTCATCATAAAAACCATCGAATGTGTAGGACAAAAGTTTCATCGTGCTTTGCATAATATCGTCAAGCGATTTAAGTCAAAAAATAATTATGGTTATTAATAAATATTTTTTCTTCGCCGAATGAAAATTTTCAAAGCCCCATAACTTTATCTACCCAATATGAGATTTTTCGAAGATAGAAAATACGGTTGTCTCGTCAAATCGAAGCTGTTCACAAAAATCAGCTTGTTAGTACCTAATCAAAAAAAGTTTGTTCCTGGTCTAAAAACGAGTAAGAGGTTACCCTGATTGTAAGTTCATCACTCGTCACCATTTAAAACACTAGAGGTCTTGCAATTACGTTGCCGTATTTATACTTTTTTTAATAATTTAAGCTCGGTAAAACTACAACAACCGAATTCCAATCTTCTGTATTTCTGAACCCTGGATTAGATTACCCAATTTCTATGAGACAAAATGGGAAAACTCCAAAAAAATCCAAATCAGTTAATAAATGACCGAGTTCTGACAAACATAAAAAAATATACATTCGAAGTAAGAACTTCCTCGTTTGGTTGAGATTACACAGCCGAGTATATTGCCCCATTTCAAATGGTTGATTCTGGTTTACAGATTTTACGGTGTTAGAAATGAGAGGTGGGACCATTGCATTTTTAAAAACTCCTATTAAGTCGGTTTATATGAGTCAATGATCGATTAGCTAAGTATATCTAATTTCAATTGCCGGCACTGTTTTTTAGATGAGGTGTATTAAGCGTTGAAACTTGTGCTGTACAGAAGTTACAAGATAAATAATTGTTTTTTTTTTTTCAATATCATAAGATAGCAACCAAGCAGCTATTGGTCACCTGATAGAAAGAGTAAGCCATCGCCTATAGACACCAAAGATGTTAATGGTGCTTTGTTATCTTGTGGTAAAGTCTAATGCCACATGCATAAGTATACCGCCTACCTTCCAAACCGGAACACGACAGCGACAAACACTGACGCTATTGCGGCAGGAATAAGCAAGGCGGTAGTACCACACCCGGGCGAGGCAATGCAGAACTTTGCCACCTAGTAGCGACGATTGTAGTGACTCGAATAGCCAATCGGTTGCCTTTTACGACCTGCTTGGCAGAACTGGCCTATTCCTCAAAGGAGCCCGGTACCAAAACGGAAGAGGTTAATAAATGACCGAGCTTTGACAAACATAAAAAACATACAGTCGAAGGGGGAACCTCCTTTTGAGAAGTCAGTTAAGTTTATAAAGCCATGTATACTAACCTTATTCCACTGGTTGATTTTGGTTTACAGAAGTTACAGAGGTGGGAAGAAGTGGAACCATTGCTCTTTAAAAAATCCTCGTCCTATTAAGTCGGTGAAAAATTGGTAAAGTACGTGTCGAGCTACGCGCAATGTAGGATTCCAAAGTTGCCTATCACAATAATGCGGACTAAGAACAGGGCTTTTATAGTTTCATACTAAGAATATTTAAACTATTCAACGTCAATGACAAATAAGTATATATTCGCACCACAGGCTCACCGCCTATAAAAACTTCTCTAAGTACATTTTATAAGTTAGTCGACTGTTACTCAAAAACTTGTAAGGCTTTCTAAGCCGTGATAGTTATACCCCGCACAATGGGGTACGTGAGAAAAAAAAACATCCCCTCTTTACATGTTGGAGAGCTACCCTGAAAAAAAAATTTTTTAAGATTTTATATTATTCCTTATCACTTTGTTGACGTGACTGATATGTATATTCGTGCCAAATTACAGTTTTCTAGTAATAAGGATCTCTGAGCTATCGTGCGGACTGACGAACGAACATAGCGAAACTAAAAGGTTTCATAGATTATTTAGTCATTTTTTTTACAATTACTACCGTTTAGTAAAAAAATCGACCCACAACATTTTTAGTTTCATAATAAACAACTTTAATTTAAAAAAAAAAAAATTCTTTCTAAATTTCTTTCTTTCTTTCTTTCTTTCTTTCTTTCTTTCTTTCTTTCTTTCTTTCTTTCTTTCTTTCTTTCTTTCTTTCTTTCTTTTTTTCTTTCTTTCTTCCTTTCTTTCTTATTTCGGAACCATAAAAATGAATCAATGTACGATTAGTTATATCCACTTTCAACTGTCGGCACTTTGTTATAGCGCAGGCGTGCTTGGGGAGATTTTTTAGATAAGGTAGGTGTATTAAGCGTTATAACTTGTAAATAACTTTCTAAGATGAATAATTGTTACAGTGCGATTCAGGATTTTATTTTAACTTTATATAGTGTGGTGTTGGAGCGTGTCCTTGAAGAATCTGACCTAATTGTAACATTAACTTTTAGCAATTTATACGTCCGTGGTTTTACACGACTGACATATATCTGCATACATATTATAGTCTATGATATATATTATTAATATTTTTTATCAATATTATCACATCATCCATAATATAACGGAAAATATAAATTCCAACCCATACAAATGTAAAAGAATCATTTTTTGGATTATATATAACATCCATATTAGTTTAATAGATTATATTATAGCAAGAATATAGACATTTTTAAACGACAATAATATATTACTATTTGTACGACTCATCGGCTCCCTGTTGAGCTTTCTTCATACATCTAAAAGCACGCAATATGCCAGACAATGTCACGTGCATAATTTTCTTGAATTATTGCAAACTAGCTGTTGCCCGCGACTTCGTTCGCGCGGACTTCGTTTACTCCGCACAGCTCCTCTCTCGTAGGTGACAGCGTGATAATATGTAGCCTATACGTTGACCCAACCTGTTAGTAATATTCATGCAAAATTTGAAGTAAATCCATGCAGTACGTTTGAGTTTACTCCGGACGTACATTGACTTTCCTACGATTTTATTATATGTAAAGATACATTATGAAAACCTTATGAGAAGTTAGAATTAAAAGAGAGTATCGATGTAAAAATGATAATGGGCATGCTCCGTTAGTATACGGACATGTTGAAAGAATGCTGATAGCCGGTTGAAAAAACAGATATACAATGTGAATCTGGATGGATATAGAGACCAAGACTGACATACCATGATCAAATTTGTCGGATGCTATACGAAAGTGGTGTCAAGAGTGTTCAAAACCGGTGTGTTTGCATGAAGAGAGTTATGAGTGTGCAGAAAGAAAGGCAAATCTGTCTCGGCCGTGACATATGGCCCTTAATTTTCTCTGTCTACCTCGTAAGGGATTTGGCGTGAAGATATGTATTTATGTGTGTATGTCTACACGAAAAATATACATTTTCGTACAAAGGGCGAACTTAATGCTTGCTGGCATTATCCACCAGACTACCTTTGGGCCAACAGAATATAGGTGAAGGTGCCACCGAAAAAAATCTATATATCAATATATATAAGTGAAAATGTTGTACCCCTTTTTATAAAAATTACGCAAACGGAGAAGTTTGAAATTTGGCATAGTTTAGTAAGTTAGTTAGTAATAGTTAGTATATTGCGGAGGACTGTAGAAACTTAATATTTTATATATAAAAATATGCACTAGAAATCATAAAATTAATAAATAAACATTACACACCATTCATGTGCATACATTTTAATACTTTAGTGTGTAACATGTATACTATTTTAAACATAAAAATACATATACAAACACACAAATTTATGTTAGGTAAATATATGAACATAGACTTGAATATAATACCCATTGAAAAAAAATTAGATCTATATATCAACGTAAAATTGTAAAAACCTAGGTATTACTAGTTTATAAATTGGTTAGGTTAGGTTAGCAGTTTGTTTATAATATTACTACAGAAATTTCTAAACTTGCGGATCTTAATATCTTCCGGTGACATATATAAAAGATTCATATAAAAATATTCATTTGCCTCTGATCAACAAACTTATTTGAATTGTTTTGCAGTGTAAAAACAATTATTGATGTATTCGACGCCATATTGGTAGCGCATTACCAAGGTGTCCACAGTCCAGTCAGGCGTGGTTCAACAAAAAAGCCCCATTTGTTCGATTTCAATATGGAATTTTAATCGTCGCAAGATAAAACATTCGGCGGCTCGACACAACGGCAGCCGCAAAATACTTCGCCAAAAAAGGCCCTTTATCATTCCAATTAAAATTGTGCGCACAAGATGGCTTCCGAATCGCCATGTTGATTCTTTTAAAGTCATTACAAAACTTTCTGGCGTTTATTATTCGTTGGTAATCAATCACTGTTGTGTTTTTAGTAATTTCTTTAGTCTTTACCGCCATTGTTTATGATTATTTTTTTTGTTGTAGTAACCAATAACCATTACAAGACCTAGGTGGTAGCGTTATGTAAAGTCTCGCCCGGGTCTGCATGCATTTGGCGTTGCCATCCCGCCATACGTAGAGCAACACACCATTAACATATTTGTTGGCTATAGACGATATTTTTTCTTTTTATCAGGAGAGCCCTCTGCTTGCTTGCTATCTTATTGGCGAGGTATTTCGACGCGCGTCAATTCTATAGGAAATGGGTGGCGCGGTATGTTCTGAAACCGCTGAGAAACGTGTTAATTTTCGGATAAATATAGGATATCACCTGAAAACCAAAATTTGGCACATTCTTTTTTGTATTTACAACTAAATATCACCATATAAAAATCATGTGGAAGATTAGAAATATGATTAACAAATTATTTGTTTTAGAAATTTTTTTAACCTGTTTTCGGAATTTTATATGATCGAGTAAAGTACATTCTATCATGTAACAAGTTAGCACATTCTTTAGATTATATCTTCAGGTACATCGATTACTTTTTGTAAAATTGTTATTTAACAATCAATACAAAAAAGTGATTAAACAAACCAGTTTTTTCTCGTTTGTCGCGATGCCACGCCTAAAGTAAATACGAGAAGTAAATTTGTTGTGGAATAACAGAAGAAACTTGGCACGAGCTCTTAGGTATGCATTTTTTATGCGTTAGGAATAACTGCCGACTATAGAAATCAAAAATGTTAGTAGTGCGTTGTGGTATTCATTTATAGCAATACAAGTAATCGAATTTATGAAAAGACGAGTAGTCTACCTGTCTAGCATTTTAACTTTTAGTTTTTGTTCAACAGCATGAGATTTTTGAAGGCGTGTCGTGTCATTCATTAGAAACAAATTTATCTATTGTGCTCTTTGTCCTGAACCTTTTTGTGTTGCCGCTGTTTCGGTCTATACTTTGCCATTTTAAGAGTTTTGTTTCGTAAATGTAGTATATGTAAAGATTTAAGAAAAAAAATTTAAAATCATCGGACACCTGGTTCGAATGGAGTTCTTTCCATTATAGCTGAGACTGCGACGTCACAACAAGCGTGCCAAAATTGCACGAAATAATAAATATATTAGAATGTAATATTTATATATAAAGAAAAAAGGTATAAACGTTAAAATTTTAAAATATTTTTACATATTCTCAAAACTGACGGTAAACTGAATCATTACCATCCCGCCACATGGTTAGTAACGCACCATTAACATCTTTGCTGCCTATAGGCGATGATTTCTCTTTCCATCAGGAGAGCCGTTGGTTGTTGCCATTTGGACAACCACTGATTTGTTATCTAATGATATAAATAGAATACCGTCAGCTCATATCCCCAATAGGTACTATATTATAAATATATATATTCGTAACGGGTAAATGAAGGTGGTGTCAAGAGTCTTCGCAACCGGCGTGTGTGTATGAAGAGAGCGATGGACGAAGCGAGATAAGCCTGCAAGGATCGTGATGTACGGTACTCTGTTCTCTCTGCCTACCCTGTAAAGGATCTGGCGTGAAATCAACTTAATATTTTTGTATCAATTTTAAAATCTTAATTCTACTCTATCATTAGATTGTTAGCCAGAACGAAGTTCGCCGGGTTAGCAAGTAACTAACTAGCTAATACTACTATGTAACTAATATTATGTTGTATATCCTAATAGTATACCTAATATTATGTTGTATATCCTAATAGTATACCTAATATTATGTTGTATTACTTTAGTAGTTAAGTGCATTTTGTTTATTGTCTTTTGTACACATTTTTTTCTACCTTATATTTTTTTCTCTTGTTTTGAGTTTGCTAGATGAAATTTCTTTAGAGATAAGCTTGACTTTTGTACTAATTGTGCCAATATATTTACTTTTCGATATCTGTGTGCATTAAATATAATTAATACATATATAATATAATTTTGGCTACTAGGTGGTAGAGTTCTGCGTTGTCTCACCCGGGTCTGGTACCACCGCCTTACCTATTTCTGCCGCAATAGCGTCAGTGCTTGTCACTGTCGTGTTCCGGTTTGAAGGCTAAGGTAGCCGGTAAACAGACAAGATAGCAACGCACCATTAACATCTTTGGTGTCTATATATGGCGATGGTTGACTCTTTCCATCAGGAGACTCATTTGCTTGTTTGCTATCTTATGATATAAAAAAATAGTAAAATAAATAAAATAAGTTCCACATGTAAAGGTGTTCCACATGTAAATAATATCCAGTCTTGAGCAACCCTTTTTTTCAGAAATATATGGGGTTAGATTTGAGTGGTATATTAAAGATAGTCAAGACCACCTCACTAGTCGAGTAGCATATTTTTCTAACGACGCTAATCGAATGGAGGAACGCGTGGTTCCATTCACAATACCAGTTTTTTAATATCATAAGATAACAAGCAGATGGCGTTTCTGATGGAAAGAGACAACTATCTCCTATGGACACCAAAGATGATAATGGTGTGTTGCTGTTCGTATGGCGGGATGAGAATATCACATTTACAAGTTTACTGGCTACCCTACCCTCCAAACCAGAACACAGTAAGAAGCATTGACGTTTTTAGGAGAATAGGCACGGGCGATGGTACCAATCTTACATCCTCGTTGTCACGATGATTGAAAGTCACACAAAGTCTCTCCCGATAATCAAAATTTATCAGCAAGACATTTCCACATTTTGTTTATTTTTATGAAAAGCAGTGGAAATATTCACACACACACACACACACACATACACACGTACATGCAAATATACAGACATACATAAGTCAATCGAATGAAAAAATACTATATAAATATAGATAATATACTTTGTGATAAAAATGTATAAATGTGTAACATAAAAAAATGTGTAATGTAAGAAAAAAAAGTGAAACTAGTATAAAGTTCAGAGTCACTTAAATATTGAAACAATAACGATTATTATTTTTTACACTGTTTCTATAGAAACAGTGATCATTTATTTTATTACACGTGGATCGCGTATGAAAAATTTTTACGAACTGCTGTTTATATTTACAATTTATCTGATGACTTGCCATATACCGTATGCCACTTGAAACCTCCTGGTTCGAAATATAATGACCACCACGTGGCGCCAGTTTCACGCCAATAAAATATGACAAAGAGCCATCCTATTTCACGCCCTCCAGTCCTGTTCTTCAATCATTAAAACCTATTCAACGTATTTACGTGGACAAACGGTTTTGAAAGCGAAACTAGTGTGAAATTAAAAAAAATACTACCTAACACCAGCAAGCTTCTCTGGGCGTAATATCAGTTAAGAAATAGACAAATATGTATATACTAGTTGTTGCCCGCGACTTCGTCCGCGCGGACTTCGTTTACTCTGCACAGTTCCTTCCCCGTAGCGTAGGTGATAGCGTGATAATATGCAGCCTATATGTTGACCCGACCTATTATTAATACTCATGCAAAGTTTGGTGTAAATCCATTCAGTACTTTTTCAGTTTACCCCGGACATACATACCGACATTCAGACAAAAAGACAAATAGACAAAAATTCTGAAAACTATATTTTTGGCTTCGATATCGATTGTACATCACGCCCTAAGTATTCTTTTAAAAAAATATTCAATGTACAGTTTTGACTTTCCTACGATTTTATTATATGTATGGAAGATAAGCTGGTACTGGTATAACACTGGTTATACCTCTGCCTACTCTTTGGGGATATGGGCTTGAAGATACTTTTTTAAAAATGAACATTAACAAGAAATACACTAGAAACTTATATACAGTGCTTATAAACCAATAGCTTTTTTTAATCTTTTTATTTGAAGGGCTTAAACCCTTACAGATATGTTAGCCCTATAACGTAATAATATTTATTATATTTTTTTTATATTATATTATTATTAATAAGACTACAATAATTATTTTTATCTACAATCGGCGTCGGGAAGTGACGACCCCATCGCCCGCCGGAGGGATAATATTCTTTTTTGAAATTATTCCACCGGTGCAGTCAGTCAAAAAAAGTGGTAGTGCCATGCTTAGCTGAATGGGTCGGCACGACCGGGGCGATACCACTACCTCACTTAAAACCAAGGTAAAGTAACAGCTTTACTGTTGCGTTTCGTTTGGTCTGTGAGGTTCCCGGAGGCCCTTTCCCCCCTCTCCCTAACACTATGGAAGCGCAATTTAAAGGTAGTAGTTTACCCCAGGGGGGTACCACTAGCGTAAGCGGTGGAGAATCCCTCTTTGGACATCCATGTTCAGGGGTTTATAATCAGCCTAATCATGGATGCCCAGGCTGCCCTGCGTACTCTGGGGGGGGGGGGGACAATTGCGCTCTCAAACTTCGCTGCTCGGGGCAAATCGAACAGAAATCGAAAGGCACCCCCTACCACACTCCACGTGGACTATACTACTAATATTAGGGGTCTTCACTCAAACCTAAATGCCGTCCACTACCACCTTGAGACGGCTAAGCCGGCTCTGTTCTTTTTAACTGAGACGCAGGCAAGTCAGCAGATTGGGACGGGATGCGGTTTTTTTTTGCGTCCTACCCACGGGGGTGGATGTGCTTCTCGCTGGATGATCCTAGTGTCATCGCTGACTCTGTCGCTGATGTGCTGCTGCAGGGCATGGAATTTTTCATTCCATTTTCTGCGGTACCAGTTGGTGGTAAGTCTCAGCCTTGGTTTGGTCGCTCCTGCAAAATGGCTTCACGCCGAAAGCAGGAATGCTACCGGGCTTGGGCTGCAGCGTCGACATCTCGTGAAGAAAAAACCAGCGCGTTACGTAAGGAGTACAATTCCACTTCAAGGTTCTTCTAAAGAGCTATTGCCAAGGCAAAATCTGAACACATTGGCAGAATTGGTGAGAAATTAGTTCGCCTTGCTTCGGGAACTCGTGCGTTCTGGTCTCTCGCCAAGGCTGTCTTGGGGAATTTCTCACAGCCCTCTCTTCCACCCTTACACGGTGATGATGACTCTCTGGCCCATACCGCAAGGGAGAAGGCAGATCTTCTGGGCTCGTTCTTTGCGGCCAACTCGACTCTGGACGACCAAGGAAATGAACCGCCTACCATCCCGCAGTGCTATAGTTCTATGGCGGTATTAAAATTCTTGTAGTCTTCCGTACGTAAAGCACTTTTTTCCTTGGACGTCCATAAGTCGAGTGGACCGGATGGCATCCCTCCGATTGTACTTAAATCATGTGCTCCAGAGCTGGGGCCGGTACTAACACACCTATTCCGACTCTCCTACTCACTCGGCGTAGTACCTATTTCATGGAAGACAGCTTTAGTGCATCCTATCCCTAAAAAAGGAGATCGCTCTAATCCGTCTAACTATCGACCGATAGCCATAACCTCCTTGTTCTCCAAAATTATGGAGACACTCATCAACTCGCAGCTCCTTAAGTATTTAGAAGAGCACCAGCTGATTAGCGACCGCCAGTACGGTTTCCGTCGCGGCCGCTCAGCTGGTGATCTTCTAGTATACTTAACACATCGGTGGGCGTAAGCAGTTGAGTCCAAGGGGGAGGCATTTGCAGTTAGTTTGGACAAAGCGAAGGCCTTTGATATGGTATGGCATAAAGTGCTTCTGGCGAAGCTGTCTTCCTATGGGCTTCCCGAGAAATTATGCAAGTGAATCACCAGTTTTTTGGCTGGTCGGAGCATCAAGGTCGTAGTTGATGGTGCGTGCTCTGACCTTAAATCTATCAATGCTGGTGTTCCACAAGGCTGCGTGCTATCACCGACACTGTTCCTTCTGCATGTCAATGACATAATGCGAATTCGCAGCATACATTGCTATGCGGATGACAGTACTGGTGATGCTACATACTCCAGCTGAAACGGTATTTTTCGGAAACACGTCGAAGAGAGCCGAAACAAGCTTGTGTCCGAAGTCCGAAGAATCGTACTAACCGATGTCTCGGAATGGGGTCGTCAAAACCTGGTCACTTTTAACCCCAAGAAGACACAGCTTTGCGTCTTTTCCGCTAAAAGACATCCTTTGTCGTGTCACCTCGATTTGGGGATACTCTCCTGTCAGCCTCAGCTAGTATCGGGATTCTGGGAGTCGACATATCGAATTACGTTCAGTTTCGCGGTCATTTGGATGGTAAGGCTAAACTAGCCTCCAAAAAGCTCGGTGTGCTCAGCAGAGCGAAACAGTACTTCTTGCCGGCCCATCGCCTTCAACTTTATAAGGCTCAAATTCGGCCCCAGACGAAGTACTGTTCTCATCTCTGGGCCGGAGCTCCTCAGTACCAGCTCCTTCCTCTTGATCGCATTCAGCGTAGAGCGGTTCGAATCGTTGACGACCTGGCTATTTCGAAACGGCTCGACTCTTTGGCATTGCGCAGAGATGTTGGTTCACTCTGTGTCTTCTATCGTATCTTTCATGGGGAGTGTTCCGACGAGTTATTTGGATTAATTCCTGCCGCCGAATTCCATCATCGGACATCGCGTCAAAATTTGAAATTCCATCCTCACCATCTCGATGTCTGGAAATACACAACTGTGCGTTTCTCTCGACACTTTTTGCCTCGCACTACTTTGTTGTGGAACCAATTACCGGCAGGAGTGTTTCCAAACGGATACGACTTGGGGCCTTCAAGAAAAGAGCTTACTCATTCTTAAAAGTCCGGCAACGCAACTGCATGACCTCTCGTATTGTGGATGTCCATGGGCGGCGGTGATCACTTACCATCAGGTGCACCTCCTGCTCGTTTGCCCCCTCTTCTATAAAAAAAAAAAAACAAAATATGAGGTAAGAGTATCACAGGAACACTCCTGAAAGCTCAATTGCAGCATCGCTAGTGGGTTGCGATAAAATATTTACAAATGCTCCAAGGTTTAACAGATTAATCTTATGTTTAATTAAAAACTGATTGATTTTGTCGCGGTTCTTGACACACTCCATCAATAAGTGGTGAACATCTTCAACTACACAGCAGATTTGGCAATTAGGTATAGGTACTTTTTTCATCAAATATCTAAATTTATTTGTTGGATAGTGTCCAGAAAGCACACGATGAGCTACGACAGCATAATTTCAAGTAATTTTAATTTGAAACCAACCCAATAGCTGTTACTCAAGAATTCGTTCGCATGGCACAAAATCACTACTTTTTTACTCAGTCGAGTAAAAAAGTAGCATGTGTCACAATAACAAAAATAAACAAACAAAATCACTTTCGCTTTTGTAATATAATTAGCTGACCCGCGCAGCTTCGCACGCCAATGAATAAACATGTCAATGGAGTATTTCCTACAAATTTTCATCCTCCCATTTCACCCACTTAGAGATTGATTTTAAAAAAAATACACTTACGTTTTACTTCGGATATTTATCTATCTCCATCCTAAATCAAATTTCATCAAAATCGGCTGAGTGGTTTAGCCGTGAAAGCGCATCAAACAAACAAACTCACTTTCGAATATATAATACTCCAATTTTCAAAAAGAGTCTAAGAGAACTTTTCCTTACTGGGTTTACATAACATATTTTTTTATTTCTATCGATTGTTATTTATTTTTAAATATTATGTGGCTCAATTCAATGTATCAAGACAGATATATTCACATGTATAAGTTTTATGATTATGGTACACTATTGTAATATTTCGATTATTGTGTTTACTCTTATTCGGGTCAGCTGGAAGTCATCTCTTTTATTGGGGATAAGCTCACCCATTGTTCAGTTTATTTTAAACTAGCTGTTGCCTGCGACTTCGTCCGCGCGGACTTTGTTTACTCCGCACAGCTCCTCCCCCGTAGGTGATAGCGTGATAATATGTAGCCTATATGTTATCCCGACCTATAAGTAATATTCATGCAAAATTTGAAGTAAATCCATGCAGTACTTTTTGAGTTTACCCTGGACATACAGACAAACAGACAAAAATTCTAAAAACTATATTTTTGGCTTCGATATCGATTGTAGATCACGCCCCAAGTATTCTTTTAAACAAATATTCAATGTACACTTTTGACTTCTACGATTTTATGATATATATAGATAAGTTTCTATGCAGTACTTCTCTTTTAATTGAGCACAATAGAGCATTAAGTAAATACTAGCTGTGCCTAACAGTTTTTGTGAATCCCACGGGAACAACTTACTTTTCCGGGATAAAAGTATGCTCTCACGGGCGTACCCAGGTTCTGGTCCAGGGGGGGGGGGGGAGAACCGTAACATTTTAAGACTATATTTTTATGTTATTATATTTTTATCTACAACAGTAGATAGTTAGTAGAGAGGTAAAAAAATCCAAGGGGGGCAGCTGCGCCTCCCTGCCCCCTCCTCGGTACGCCCATGTATGCTCTCATTTCGGTTCGGCCTTTTTTGCGTGAAAGAGTAACATAATTCGCATTTATAATAAATCCTGCTGCCCACTGTATTATTAAAGTTTTTGGTGAATGCCATGGAAACGACCTAATTTTCCTGGATAAAAAGGCCATTACAGATCATCATCTATATGTGTGCCCAATTCATCAAAATTGGTTCGACCGTTTCTGCGTAAAAGGGTAATCAATATCCATCTATACATCCAAACATACTTTCGCATTTACATATTACTAGCTGCAGCGTACTTACAGCCCGCTACTTTATAAAAGTCTTTGGTGAATCCCGCGGGAGCAACTCATTTTTCCGGGATAAAAAGTCAATAGCTTATGAGCTATTTCAGTTTATAATCTACCTGTATGCCAAATTTCATCCAAATCCATTTAGTAGTTTTGGTGTGATATAGCAACAAACAACCATCGTGGATACTAGGTGGTAGAGTTCTGCATTGTCTCGCCCGGGTCTGGTACCACCGCCTTGCATATTCCTGCCGCAATAGCGTCAGTGCTTGTCACTGTCGTGTTCCGGTTTGGAGGGTAAGGTAACCGGTAAACTTATGCATGTGGCATTAGACCTCGATACAAGATACACACCATTAACACCTTTTGTGCCTATAGGCGATGTTTGACTCTTTCCACCAGGACTCTTTCCATCATTTCCATCTACTTGTTTGCTATCCTATGATATAAAAAATCCATCCAAACATACTTACGCATTATTAGTAGGAGTAGGATTAGTTAGAATATACGACCATATTAATATCTTTAAAAATTCACTACTTTTAGATTCGCGTGAGCGTTTATAAGGAAAATAAAGCGAACCAGTAGCCGGTGGTATTTCTGTATATTTACTAAAGATAAACACATGCCATAGCATTTGACTAATTTCCGCGGCGGTTCTTCAAAGGGTGTTTGCTTATCGGCGCCCACGCACTCTACGTATTAATGAAATTACACTTGGCTCGGTAAATGTTTTAAAACCTGCATTTTTAATATTATTTACATACACTTTATGTTGGAATTAGGTTGCTGTGAGACACTGACAAATTGACTAATTGTCTGCTGTTAGTATTTATAGACGATCAATTTGCTTCCAACTCTATAATAAATAAATAATAAATATTCACGGGACAAATTACACTTACTGAACTAACCCCAAAGTAAGCAAATTATTTGCTTGTGTTATGGGTGTTAGTTAACGATACTAATACTTAGAAATACATATATAAATACTAGAATATATTTAATAAACACCCAAACCCGGAAATACAAACATTTATGCTCATCACACAATTGCAAAAACGGCAGATTATCTATTCCACAAAGGGGGGCCGGGCCAACCCGGGAGAAATGGACCCTCTGTCTACGTACTATACTTTATTTTAATAAAAATTAGTGATATCATTCACGTAAACAAAACCACAATTATCTATAACTAACTGTTGCGACTTTGTCCGCGCGGGATTAGTTTACTCCGCTCAACACCTCCCTCGTAGGTGATAGCGTGATAATATGTAGCCTATATGTTGACCCGACCTGTTAGTAATATTCATGCAAAATTTGAAGTAAATCCATGCAATACTTTTCGAGTTACAGACGTACTTATACAAAAATAACATTTTTTACAATTTGTTTTTGCTTGTTTGTTCCAGCTGATGGAATAAGGAATAACTTGGACTCCTTAATTTTATTTTAGATTTTTTCCACACAGACGAAGTCAAGGGCACAGCAGCTGGTGAAATATATATTACTAGCTGTTGCCAGCGACTTCGCCCGCGCGGACTTCGTTTACTCCGCACTGCTCCTCCCCCGTAGGTGATAGCGTGATAATATGTAGCCTGTATGTTGACCCGACCTGTTAGTGATATTCATGCAATTTGAAGTAAATCCATGCAGTACTTTTTGAGTTTACCCCGGACATACATACAGACAAACAGACAAGCAGACAAAAATTCTAAAAACTATATTTTTGGCTTCGATATCGATTGTAGATCACGCCCCAAGTATTCTTTTAAAAAATATTCAATGTACAGTTTTGACTTTCCTACGATTTTATTATATGTATAGATAAAGATTAAATATACAGCAATTTTCATTGTCAATAACCAGTCTTAAGTAACTGCACACCGTTACGTTGCTCGAGCATATGCCACTTATGGACACAAAAAAGGCTCGTGCCTTGCACAATGGTCGTACCTGGGCTCTGGATACAAAAGGAGCTAATTGCAGAATTATTACTGGACCTTACCACATTTGCTTGTTTTTATGCATCTATAAAGACCACCTTGAAGATTCACCAAAATATCCACTTTTGTGGTCCATAGTTGTATGGACCCTTTTGTATCTTAATAATAGGATTTAAGATTTATGTATTTTTATAAGATTGCTATTGTGTTATTAGAATTTATTAGATAAATTGATTTTAAGCGTGGTAAAACTGCAACAACTAATTTACAATTACTTGTAACTCTGGAATCCTGAGACTTTTACCAAATTTATATGGGTCTAAAAGGAGGTAATGTAAACTTTATAAACGAAAACAGGATTTTTCAAATCAGTTATGATTAACTGGCCAAGTTTTAAATTAACAATCATAAATATTTTGAGCGTAGTAAAACTACACTATCTGCTTTTCACATTTCCTGTGTCCGAAACCCCAAAATAAAATGTGACCACATGAGAAGTATACTGAATTGACAACCCCCTTTTTGCAAATTCGGTTGAGAAGAAAATTAAGTGTGTGTGTGTGTGTATGTTTGTGTGTGTGTGTGTGTGTGTGTGTGTGTGTGTGTGTGTGTGTGTGTGTGTAGGCATACCCACGTGTATGTGTGTGTGTGTATGACATCGTTTTAAAAAGAGATTTATTACCCACTAACTGCAGCGTGTAGCCCGCTGCATTATAAAACTTTTTGGTGATTCCCGTGGGATCATAGTAGCCTATGTGCTATTCCAGGTCATCATCTAACTGTGTGCCAAATTTCATTCAAATCCTTTTAGTAGTTTTTGTGTAATTGAGTCACAAACATTCATCCAAACATCCACCCATCCTAACATTTAAACTTTCGCATTTATCACATACTAGCTGCAGCGTGCAACCCGCTGCATTATAAGTTTTTGGTGAATCACGCGGGATCACCTAATTTTTCCGGGATAAATATAGCCTATGTGCTATTCCAGATCATCATCTACCTGTGTGCCAAATTTCATTTAAATCCGTTCAGTAGTTTTTGCGTGATTGAGTAACAAACATCCATCCAAACATCCAAACTTTCGCATTTATAATATTAATATGGATTAATATAGATAGACTAACTTTATGCCGCAAATTTCGTGTCACTGCGCATACGCATAGACCGCAATTCACACTAAATAATAATTTGAGAATCTCGAGAGGACAATACATATTTTTCAAGATAAAAAGTACCCTATTTGTTAAAAATTTTATTTAAATCCGTCAACTCATTTCATCTTATCTTCTGCTTATATATAAAAATCAATTGCTGTTCGTTAGTCTCGCTAAAACTCGAGAACGACTGAACCGATTTGGCTAATTTTGGTTTTGAATTAATTGTTTAAGTTCAGGGAAGGTTTAAAAGGTGAGAAAATATAGAAAAAATAAGAGTAGTTAAAAAGGCAGAACAACGTTTGCCGGGTCAGCTAGTCATAAATAAAATAACATACATACACACGAAAATTCGTATTTATAATTGAAGTGACATAACAACTTTATCCTAAAACTAAGTTTTGATTACTTATAAAAATTAAAGATGGCTCTTATATTTTTTTAAGTGCGATCAGAATTATTTATCAAGCGTTTTATGATCATTATAATATCTATGATCTATATATACATATAATAAAATCGTAGGAAAGTTAATGTATGTCCGGGGTAAACTCAAAAAGTACTGCATGGATTTACTTCAAATTTTGCATGAATATTACTAACAGGTCGGGTCAACATATAGGCTACATATTATCACGCTATCACCTACGGGGAGGAGCTGCGCGGAGTAAACGAAGTCCGCGCGGACGAAGTCGCTGGCAACAGCTAGTATATAATAATCATTGATATTGAATATAATGATTATTGAATTAATCAGTCTCGTAGCTCTCAGAACTAGTCGTCACCCGATATTCCGGAAGAGTAATAAAAATTAAAGAATTTGTTATTCAATTGACATCAAATATTGATTCGGTTACGGCAATTAGTTGGCGGTAGACACCGTGACCCGATGTCGTTCAACCACTTACCTGCGGCCTTTATAGGTATAACTACTAAACCTTAAGGCTAGCGCACACTGACGAAGTCACGGCATGAAACATTTTGTAAGACGAAAGGCATACGACATGACAAAATCCACTACGCCTTACGCTAAGCATCGTTAATGCTTGTTCCAGTTTTCAGTAAATAAGGAGGTTTTTATTCGACTGTAGATTTATTTTTATATTTGTTACCTCCATGGATTAAACTGGATACGCCTTTCAAGGCAAATTTTTAGGTAGTTATTTGTTGTTAGTTGTAGCTTGCATTAACATTTAGAAATAGAGAATTACAGTACTTAAAAAAATTATGTCAGGGGTATTCCTTATATTTTGGCTTCTCATTCGGCACGATAAAATAGCATAATATTATATATTACCAGAAGGCTTTATTTTTTGAGTAATAGTAGATCAAGTTATAAAATGAAGTTAAAGAAGTTTTTATAGGCGGTGAACCTGTGATGCGGATATGTAGTTGCTTAAACGTTCATAGTAGAAAACTATAAAAGCCCTCTTTTTAATCCGCATTATTATGTTAGACAACTTCGGAACCCTACATTGCGCGTGGCCCAACACATACTTTACAAATTTTTGGTTCCATGAACATTGTAAAAGTTATGTTATAAGAATTCACAGAAAATTGAAAATTAAATAAATTAATTTCTTCTTTTGTTTGTAGGTTTTGAGATCTTGTTTTAATGACACTAGTTTTGTTACTATTCTGTCGATTGGCGTTAATCTTTAATGAGTTTGCAGACGCCATTAAAAAACCAATGTATTGTAAGCAACTTTTTTGTTCCAGCATTGCAAAATAACCAAAAAAGACAGTTGTTTTTTGATTCGAGATAAAATACGATAACTATATTTTTTTAATAAGTCTAATACATAAAACTGTATGCGTTTTTGACTATTTTGCCATCAATATATAATTTATGTATAAAATAAATATCAATACACCAGTAATTATTATTAGTATTGATATTTGGACCCTTATTGGTAGGGTTATAGAAAGTGACCGAACACTTTATCACAAATTACTGATTAGCCTTACTTTTTTTGTTAATTCATAGAACTGGAAACAAGCAAATCGCTCTTCTTGTGAAAAAACATAACTTATAACTTAACTAAGGCATAGATTACCTTTCTTCTTTCTTTTTGTTTCGCTTTTTTATATGTATTTATTATATTATTATAATCATAGTTTTAAGATATAACGCACTTGTACACTGCGTTCTAATTATATTTGTGCATTCTCGCTTCTCGCGTCTGCTGGTAGACGTCTCTTTTAGAAATAAGCTCAACCTTTGAACATGTTTTATATAATCTGTTTATTTTTAAAAATTTTATTTTATGTAAAGTGTTAAATAAATAAATAAGGTTTAAATACATTAGAAATGTGTTTCCATCCTTGTACAGAGTACAGAGTAGAGGTGTCACATGCATTAGTTCATCAGATACCTACCTTACTCTCCAGACTGGAATATGATAGAGACAAGGAATAACAAAAGCGGTAGTACCAAACCCGGGTGAAACTTTGTAGAACTCTATATTTATTTACCACGATTATACTTTCTTTCCAACTGCCTAGCAGAAAAGAAGAAGTATATTCTTGAAGAGAAGCTCGGACCTATCTATATCTTCATATATATATATATAAAATTCTCGTATCACAATATTAATTACCATACTCCTTCAAAACGGCTTGATCGATTTTTATGAAATTTTATATGCATATATAGGTCTGAGAATAGGCTACTATCTATTTTTTTCATACCCCAAAATGATAACGATTGTCCACCATTAACATTTATTTGTTTTTTTTTAAACTTTTTTTAATTTTATTTTTTTATAATGTGGCATATAAAAATACATACAATCCTAAATTTTCACCCTTCTACCATCAACCCCCATTTTTAATTCAATTATTTATATGGCAAAACAACGTTTGCCGGGTCAGCTAGTTAATATTATAAATACGAGAGTTTTGATGGATGAATGTTTGTTACTCAATCACGCAAAAACTAGTTAAAGGATTTGAATAAATTTTGGCACCCAAGTAGATGATGACCTGGTATAGTACATAGGATACTTTTGATCCCGGAAAATGTAGGTGATCCCGCGGGATTCGCCAAAAAAGCGTGCAACCCGCTGCAGCTTGTACTTTAATAAATGTGCAACTCTAAGAGTGTGTGTGTGTGTGTGTTTATTTGGTACTCCTTCGTACTTAAACATCAAGTTGAATTTGAATAAAATCTTATACTAACTAATTTAACGATTTAATGTAATTAAATTAATTAATTTAGTTCATAGAATTGCAAATAAGCTGACGGCTCTCCCGATGAAAAGACATCGCGATAAACACCACATTTGTTAATGGTGTCCATAGGCAATAGTCAGTGTGGCAGTGAAGAAATGCTCAACGCATAAGATTACCGGCTACCTTACCTTCCAAACCAGAACTGCAATTTATAGTACAAGTACCTAATTTTGAAAAACGAAGCACATAGATTTTTGTAATAGAAAAAAAATGTTTCCGTGAAATTATGTTTGGGTGTTTCAGTATATACATACATATTTTTATATATTAGTATCGTTGAAGAAACCCACATTAGATGCAAATAATTTGCTCAGTTTGGGGTTAGATCAATTGATGTAATTTATACACGGATATTTATCTATATAATTATTAATACGTGAAGAAAAAATTTTATACACTTTAAGACAATTGCGGGAACGGTGGAGTACGTAATTTGGTATAGGTAAAGTTAACAATGCGGAGGATTGCAGAAACTAATATTATTAAATTATAAGCATTATAAACATATTTATTTAATATAAGTAAACTTACAAATACTACATTCTTGTGACATACATGATATTATAAATACATGTATAGTAATGCTATTTTCTTCACAACTAAAGTTATTACTATTAATTTGTCAAACATAAAATAGATTTTTACAACACATGTTACACACTAGGAGGTAGAGTTATGCATTGTCTCGCCCGGGTCTGGTACCACCGCCGTACCTATTCCTACAGCGAAAGCGTCAATGCTTATCACTGTCGTGTTTCGGTTTGGAGGGTAAGGTAGCCGGTAAACTTATGCATGTGGCATAAGACTTGCTACAAGATAGCATCGCACCATTAACACATTTGGTGTCTATAGGTGATGGTCGACTCTTTCCGTCAGGAGATCCATCTGCTATCCATGCTTGCTATCCATGAATATGTTATATACCTTCAATATGTACAATCTTTCTTGTTTGTTGGAGTTGGAGAATTTCATATATAATTGACATCAAATATTGGCTCAGTTACGGCAATTAAATAGTTGGTTGTAGACACCGTGACACACGACCATTTACTTGCGACTGTCACAGACATAACTACTACACCTTATTTAGTAAATTTTCAGGATAAATTCAGATTATTCTTTATGTCTATATTAATCAATCAATCAATATTATAAATGCGAAAGTTTGAATGTATAGATATATTTGGATGGATGTTTATTACTCAATCAGGCCAAACTTTTGACTTGTGACAAGTTATGACACCCATATTCTTGCAAATAAATATTTTTTCATTTTCATTTTTCATTTTCAAAAACTACTAAGCAGATTAGCATAAAATTTGGCACACATGTAGATGATGACCTGGAATAGCATAAAGGATATTTTTATCCCGGAAATATTAGGCGATCCCGCGGGATTCGGTATATATATATATATATATATATATATATATATATATATATATATATATATATATATATATATATATATATATATATATATATATATATATATATAGTATTTAGAAGAGATTTTGTTGTTTAGTCAATGCTTTAGTTAATGTTGTTTCGACCAGACGGCAAGAGTAAATATAGTTAAACACATAATATGGCACTGATAAATAAAAAATCTTACCTAACGCCTAACTTTACCCTTAATACACTTTTAAGAATTCAATCTACACAAACCCTCGCAATTAAGATGTAAAACCCCGACCTAAGAATTTGCGGACACTTATTAAACATTGTTGCTATAATGGCCGCTACGAGGCACGACTGGTATTGGTGGCAAAGCAATAGTCTGGAGGTGCCGTGTCAGCTTCTAGATAACTCGAGGCACGTTCTGCTAATGGCGCGCCGAGACATCGCTGCGATTCATATCGTTGGGATTAAGGGAAATAATTACAATAGATGCATTAATAGATAATCGGGACCTTTATTTTGTTGTTAAAGGTTAGGCTTTGTGAGTTTTGTGTTTACTTAACAATTATATTATTAACTAGTGGTTTTTCCCGCACTATGAACTTACGATGCAAAGTTTTGACTTTAGATTTTTGGACTGCCGTTTCCAAGCTCTATATTTCGGCAACTTTTGTTTAAACTTGAAAAATATTTTAAATTTATTCAAGATAGAGCAAACAAGCAATTGGATCTCCTGGTGGAAAGATAATCATTGTCTATAGACACCAAAGATGTTAATGGCGCGTTGCTGTCCGTGTGGTAGGTTGTTAATGATACGTGCATAATTTTATCGGCTTCCTTTCTTTCCAAACTAGAACACGACGGCTATGCCGAGGCCGCACTTGCGTCTATCGTCCCAAAAATTCGTGCAATGATATGATAAATGTAGAGATCACATCTGCATTTATAATATGATTCACGAAGCTTTATGACGATAGATATAAGAGCGGCTGAAGCATTACAAAAATTGATGCTATTGTGGCAGGAATAGGTAAAGCGTTACTACCATAACCAAGGTGTGACGTTCTACCACCTAGTAGTCACGATGGTGAACCCCGTTATCTATGTAGCATATTGGTGATAACTTATTTTAGGGATAGGTAATTATAATTAAATAAATCTCTCTTTTCTTTTTTTATTTACTTACATCACAAAATAAATAATTACAATGATAATTTATTGACATTGGTTTTAATTATGAATTTTGTCAGAGACGTCGGTAGAAGTTGAAAGATCATTTTTTGCCTCAAATGAATATGATAGTTTATGGTTTGAGAATTTTATTTCTCTAAAGAATTACATTAAAATTCACTTAAGAAGAAACAACAATATCACTACGTAATATAAAAACGAGTGTGAGAAGGGCTGAGCCAGACCTCCTGATTTTTCAGGGATCTACTGATTTCCTCTCTACTCTAAGGAACTCTACTGATCTACTGATTTGAACTGAAAGTCTACTGATTTTTTCAAATACTTTAAAATATGATATGTAACAAAACCTGCATGAAATGAAACACAAAATTATCATTGAGTTGACAATGGTATTACAAAAATGTCATCGTAAAATAGACTTAACATGATGGGAACATCGTTGAATATTGAAACGTGAATCACAGGAAACGAAATAAATCAACTCGGTATAATCCCTGCGAAAATTAAAATAACAATTACATGACTAAATTAAAAATGTTCCTAATGTTTCTTTAATGCCTGACATTTTTTTATGAAACTAAATACATCTTCTGATTTTTTTAAAAACTTCTCCATACATCTCCTGATTTTTTCTAGTCGCATCTTCTGATATTATAAAAATAGATCTGGCAACACCCCAGTGTTGTAATACCTGAGGGTAATATACAAATGAACATTTTGAGCATTAGTCAAAGCTTTACTTCCGTTAATATGGACGTATCCAAGTCATTTACGAGTATCATTTACTAAACAAATGCCAATGACAATTATGTAATTATTTATTTTGTTATGTAAATAAAAGAAAACACTGATTTATTCAATTATAATTACCCCATCCCACAAATCAGTTGCCACCAATATGCTACATAGATAACGGGTTATAAATAACAGTTATAGCCAATCGTTCATCTGTTACGAAATGCCTGGCAGAATAGCAGGGGGTCTATATTATAGAGAGACCCGGACCAAAACAGGGGAAAATCGATTCACTAACCAAATTTCATGACGTTCCAATTTACATTTTCCCGGGTTTGATACCACTGTCTTACCTTTTCCTACTGCAATAGATGGTGTTTTTCGCTGTCGTATTCCATCACTATCATACGGATAGAAACGTAACATTAACATCTTAGGTATTTTTAGTTATTTTTTATATCATAGATAGCTAAGACACAGATGGCTTGCCTGATGGAAAGAGAAACCATCGCTTACAGTCACCAAAGATGTTAATGGTGCGTTGCTACGTGAGGCGGAATGTCAATGCCACATGCATAAGTCTACCGGCTACCTTAACCTCCAAATCGGAACACAACAATGAAAGTACTGACGCTATTGCGGCAGGAATAGGTAAGGCAGTGATACCAACTACTCGGGTAGTTGCGTTGGACCACCACCAAAGATATTATAGACACCAAAGATGCGCATGCTATCTTGTGGCAAGGACTTATGCCACATGCATCAGTTTACCGGCTACCTTACCCTCCAAACCGGAACACGACAGTTACAAGCACTGACGCTATTGCGGCAGAAATAGGTAAGGCGGTTGTACCAGACCCGGGCGAGATAATGCGAGAGAACTTAGTAGTCACGATGGTAGTGACACGTATAATGGCCAATCGATCGCCTTTTATGACCGGCCTGGAAGAACGGCAGTTGATCTATTATTCAAAGGAGCCCAGAACAACACATGAAAAATTCTCTGTACTCGTATCTTTAAATCAGGAGAACCTGATGATATATTTATATTTGACGTTATTTAACTATAAATTAAAGTATGTTTTGAATTCCATAACATGACGCTATAAACATCTGTTAACACAGATCACATGAATACTTATAGACACTCCATTGGGAAGGTAACGTGTCACCGCGCATATGAGCAAACGCTTGTATTACTGTTAATATTTTTTATACGTTTGTAGATTATATGTTATATTGTGAAAAAATAGAAATAAATCATAATGTACTATTTTATCATACCGAATGAGATAACAAGGTTTAAAAATTACCCTTAAAATGATTTTATTTCTTTGGTAAGTAGTATAACTCTGTATTTCTGTAGGTAATTGCAAGCTACGCTGCCAAACTAAGAAATTGTCTTGAAAGACGTATCCATTTAATCCGTGTCTATTAACGTCTGTTATGCACACAACTAAAAACAATCAGATTGTAAATTGTGAAGACATGATTGACATTATAATGCTAGCTAGGTATAGAGGCAATTGTCCTATTACTATCCAGCCAGTAACCCGTGTATATACAGCCTAGGTTATAAAGGTCCGAGCGAGGTGCGTCCGCGTCGTGACTCGCCGCTTGACGCGTCCTAATGAAGTCGTAAGGTGTATTCTGAGGTTGCATTCGCTCTACGAACTATGGTTGCTAACTACAGAAGTAGCTTGTGTAAGGCGTGGTATTTTGACGCGCGTCAGTTCTATAGGAAATGGGCGGCGCGGCGTGGCATGTTCTGAAACCGCTGGGAAACGTGTTAATTTTCGGATAAATAAATATAGGACTTCAGCTGAAAACCAAAAGTTAGCACATTCTTTTTTGTATTTAAAACTAAATATCACCATATAAAAATCATGTGGAAGATTAGAAATATTATTAACAAATTATTTGTTTTAGAGATTTTTTTAGCCTGTTTTCGGAATTTTATATGATCGAGTAAAGTACATTCTATCATGTAATAAATTATCACATTCCTTAGATAATATCTTCAGTTATATTGTGTAATTTTTGTAAAATTGTCATTTAACAATCAATACAAAAAAACGGAATTTAGCAAACCAGTTTTTTCCGATTTGTCCCGATGCCTCGCCTTAATATCCATAATAATGTCAATAATGCGAAATTCTGTCTATCTGTCTGTCTATGTGATACGTTTTCACGGCTTAACCACTGAACCTATATTGATGAAATTTTTCAAGGAGATAGTTGAAGACCCGGTCAAACAAAAACATGCTGCTAGCTGGTAGCTAGGCACTAGCTGCAGTGTGCAGCCCGCTGCACTTTTGGGGAATCTCGTGGGAACAATTTTTTTGTATAATAAGATAGCAAACAAGCAGATGGGTCTCCTGATGGAAAGAGTCCACCAACGCCTATAGACACCAAAGATGTTAATGGTGCGTTGCTATCTTGTGGCGAGGTTTTATGCAAAAGTTTACCGGCTACCTTACCCTCCAAACTGGAACTCGACAGTGACAAGCACTGAAACACTGTTTGAGGTGAACTAATAATTAGGTAATAATTATTAGGTAACTAATAATTTGGTAGATAATTAGGTATGTAAGAATTTCCTAAGAAGTATGATATCCTATCCTATTTAGATGATGTTATCATAGTTCAAATATATTTCGACATTACGACTCTTGGCCTGCAAACACCCGAGACCCTGGTCAAGAATTAATAACGAGCTGAAATCACGTTGCTCCCTATTCTCCCAGTTATCGGCAATATACTACATAAGTTAAGATTCGATTTCTTAGAAGATATACTTGAGGGTAGGCTCCGAACCCACCAAACTTGAACTCTGGTTGAGTATTCTTCTTACTCAAAAAGCATGGTTTCGCAGTAACAGTTATACAGACCAATTCCAGGTTCTAAGTCAACCAAATTTAAACTATGACTAAACACCCGGTCATCTTAAATGACCATTTACGCACTAACAGCCATACCGACCAACTGTTAAGGTACTGAGCCAACCAAACTTGTCCTCTGGCTGAGCACTATCCTTACCAAAAGCTCTGGTTTCACACTAACCGCAGGCCTCTATTATTTCGTGTACTTATGCAATTTAAGTAATTACGACTTAGTACATACTGGGGTACTAGACGGTCGGGGTCGGGGTTCGAGGGTTAACGCATTTTTACCGTGATGTCGCGCTCTGCAATTCGCACGTTATTCCGCGCGCGCTGCAATTACCCATTAATATTAATAACAAATAAGTTAAATAATATATTATGTACATTTTTAAAAATATATAAACGGGTCAAAAACGCGTACATATATAGAACTTACTTGTAAAGCTCGACGTTTCGGCCAAGTTTCAATGACCGTGGTCACGAGCAAACTGCTCGTTTTTGACCCGTAAATAAATAAATATAGGACTTCAGGCTTTTTTGACACGTTTATATATTTTTAAAAATGATAGTAGAACGCGTTAGTTGAAAAGTTCATTATTTACATTGATTGCTCCTTCATTTTTATGATTATGATATAGGGCCTGAACAATTTTATTGTTCAGGCCCTACATCAGCTATTAATTTAAAATGTCGGTTTTCTTCAAGACCACAGGAGTACTACTTCTGTATGTAATACTATTATTCATTCTGCCCTAACGGTCATACAAACCAACAGCTTGAATTCATTTCGACAAAAAAGAGTATGATATCATCCTTTGAAAACATATTGTGTGATTTTAAAGGAATTGTGGTTAGCACCTAGTTTATCTTGTTAACAGATTTATTCATCTTACTGTATATTTTTAGTTTGAGCGAATACGCTAAATTGTTGTTTATCATCAAATAAAATAAACTCAAATTTACTTGTGGTTTGTTTCGAACCGTAATCTATAGTAAGGTCACGGTTCGAGGCAAACCTTATTTTTGGGGGATTTAGTCATAAATCTCCCCCGTGTTGGTCTCAGGCTCCTTTGAAGAATAGGCCAACTGCCGTTCTGCCAGGCAGATCCCGAAAGGCGAACGATTGGCTTTGCGAGTTACTACCATCGTGGCTACAATGTAGTAAAGTTCTGCATTGTCTCGCCCGGGTCTGGTACCACCGCCTTACCTATTCTTGCCGCAATAGCCTCAGTGCGTGTTCCAGTTTGGAATTATTTATGACATAAATGGCGTCAATGCCAACTATAAATTCCAATTTCACCAATGGCCGACGGAGCTCCGCTAGGCGGAGCTCCTTTTCCATGTGTTGGACCTAAGGGCAACATAGCAAACCTGGTTCTTTTTATCTCAGAAACCGGATAGGGTTCTAGTTCTAAATATATCCACTTATATAATAAGTAATTTCAACTGTATGCAGAAGTAAAGCAGTTAAAGGTGGCGGTAATTGTCACGCATTTTATATAAACGTATTTATCTTTGTAATTTGTCAGTCATTTGTATATGGACAAAATATAAAATATACTTGTGACAGTTATATTGTGTTTTGGGCACTATTTATATATTATAGAAAAGCAGTTTCCATAGTGCCATGGTTTCATTAGTTGCATATAATAAGTAATTTCAACATTATGCAGCGGCAATTTGTTAAAGGTGGCGGTAATTGTCACGCATTTTATATAATGACGACATTTTAGATTCGGCGTATAACATTTTCTAAAACGTATTTATCTTTGTAATCTGTTAGCTATTTGTATACGGACAAAATATAGAATATGCTTGTGACAGTTATATTGTGTTTTGGCACTATTTATATATTATAGAAAAGCAGTTTCCATAGTGCCGACTGCCGAGACTATCTTGCTGGGTGGCGTACATTACAAGTCATTAGAACGGCAGGACACTCGCCACTCGCGCCAACTACACAATTATCCCGGTTGACTCATCTCACGCCTGTCTCCACTGTTGTGTAATAACTTTTCATTGTTTTTAAGCCAAAAAATTACCCTACTGGAGAAGCGATTTAATTATGTTTACTTAATTAATTTTCTCTGTTGGAGCGGATCTTCATTTGCAGAATAGACCATGCCATTTTGCCCAGCAATTCGGAAACACGTTACTGCTATAGTGACTACCAGGTAGTAGAGTTCCGTAACTCACCAAGGTTCGGTAGTTGTAGGTACCTATTTCTGTCGCAATAGTTCCCGTGCTAGATATTGTGGTGGGCTGATTTGGAGAATAAGGTATCGCGATACAGTGCACATGCCAATGCCACGTACATACGTTTACGGGCTACGTAAACTTAGGCATGTGGCGTTGCCATCTCGCGACACCGCACCATTAACATCTTTGATGTCTTAGGCTATGAAAACTCTTTCTATCAAGAAAACTATCTGTATATCAACCGACCTCCTAAAAGGAGAAGGAGAATCAATTCGTTTGTATGTTTTTTTTTAAGTTTGTTACCTCAGAACTTGACCGATTTATGAACCGATTTTGAAAATTATTTTTTTGTTCGCGAGGATGTACTCCTGGTGTGGTTCCATTTTAATTCGGTGAAGATTTGATGCAGCGTACCGGAGACACAAGAAACGAGAAGTCAGTTGCTGCAGTTTTACTGCGTCAAAAATTATTAGCTATTCAACGATATAAAAAATATATTATTTTAAATTAAAAAAGTTTTTAAAGTTGACGATTTGTGCTTGTTGTTAAAGCTTGTGACAAATCGAAATTGTGTGATCGCTCGTTATTATTTCGATGAACTCATCTAAGCCTGTTGTTTTTTAAGACTCTGTTGTTTTTTAAGAATCTATCAAAAATATCATCAGGCTGAAAGAAAGAAAGAAACCATTTATTCTGACAATTGTACACAGTGTATTAAGACACCACTGGTTCTCTGGCGTACTAATCAAAGTGAATCGAATGTCAATAAACGCTTATATTTACCTAAAGATATTAATGTGTTACATATCCCATGTTGGTCTGGGTTCCTTTGTAGAATAGACCAACTGCCGTTCTGCCAGGCAGGTCGTAAAAGGCGATTGGCTATATGTATCACTACTATGGTGACTACTAGATGGTAGAGTTCCGCAACGTCTCGCTCGGGTATTTGGTACCACCACCCTACATTTTCTCGCCGAAATTGCTTAAAGCTTGTCATTGTCATGTTCCAGTTTAGAGGTTAAGGAGGCCGGTAGGCTTATGTATGTGGCACTACGTCCCGCTACGTGGATAGCAACGCACTATTGACATCTTTGATTTGTATAGGTCAAGACGACTCTTTTAAGAAAACTATCTGCTTGGTGTCTATAGGCGATGGTTTATATTTCCATAAGGAGCGCCATCTGCTTGTTTGCTATTTAATTCAATAAAAAACGCACGTAGTACATAGAGGTAGTAAGATTTAACACAGCCTACTAATATGTTTTTAACATACCATCTCTTAATCAAACTCTGGACAGCTATTGATATTTTTTTATATTGATATATTTTTGACGAAGTAAAACGGCTACAACCCGCTTCTGATCTCCTGTACCTCTGGAATACTGGATAAGATTTTTAACAAATTGGTCCCATAAAGGATCAAGTGGATATATTCTTTCAAACAAAAGAAGTATTCTCAAAATCGACCCAAGCATTTTTGAGTAATCGGGAAATACATATAAAAAAAGATCCCACTGAATTGAGAAACTCCTACATTTTGAATTCTATTAAAATCCAATAACACTTTACCCTAATCGGGAAGCGAACTTTATGATTTGAGCTGAATAGCTTCACTATTAGAATAACAAGGCTGTCACATCTATATTATAATACCATAATATAGATGTGACAGCCATAAAGTTTGGACGTTTGGATAGATGTTTTGATGGATGTTTGTTACTCAATCACGCAAAAACTACTAAACAGATTTGAATGAAATTTGGTGCACAAGTAGATGATGACCTGAACAGCACATAGGCTTTTTATCCTGGAAAAACTAGGTGATCCCGCGGGATTCGCCAAAAACTTTTATAACGGTAGCAGCGGGCAGCAGGCTGCACACTGCCGCTAGTATCTATATAAAGAGGAAAGTCCTGATTTACAGACATATCAACGGCCAGCCTAAAATCTTATACAAGAAAGCTGAATTTCTTTACAAGGCTGTTCTTCCGATGTAAACGAGGAATGAAAAAGAATTTTTGAAACTGTATCCCGTACGATGGTAAAATAGGGGTTGAAATATTGGAATTTTTCTAATGTTCTGAATTTTTTAAATATTGTAAAATTTCTTACGTGTACGACATATTAATTTATCTACGGGCGAAGCTACGTGTGTCAGCTAGTATACCTATATTATAATATTATATAATCAATCGTTTCTATATTCGCTACTACAAAGACTAACTATATAGCTATAAAGCTCCTGCTTCCCACAGACAAGGTTCTCACAGCGTCTGGCGCTAAACACAATTTGCTAATGTAATTTCCCGTATATTTGCCGGGTTCCGTACCCACGCTATACCGGTTGTTTGTACTGGCTACTAAACGCCCAATAGGAAGTAAGAAGTAAGTATCGACAGTTAATACATCGTGCTCCAAAAAGTAGATGGAGGAAATTACAATATTATGATTACTGCTAATAATTATTATTACTAATAATTAGCAGTCATCATAATATTGTAATCATTATAATGATTATCAAGATTATTATCATCTTTCAAAGAAAACCTGGAACATCGCGGGAGAAAAAAGGTTCTCAAAAATCTTTTAATTTATTTTTCCGTTTACTCAAATACGCTTAGACTGATTTTGAAAAATCTTCTTTTGTTTAATAGCATAATATAGGTACTTCTCGTTCGATCCCATATAAATTATTAATATTAGGATCTGATCCAGCTTTCCAGTGATACAGGGGATCGGAAATCGGTTTTTGCAGTTTTTCTGCATTTGAATTATTACCAAAATGATTTTAAATTCTTCAGTGTAATGAGACTTATATATTATATTATACTTGCTTACTTATAATTTAGTCAATCATACTAGCGATATAAATAATAACGCATGAGTAGTATCCTCAATGATTCAAAATCCTCAATGAGTAAAGAACAAACAAATCAATTTTTACAGGCATTATTGATGAGCCAAGAATTTTATGAACCGTTTGTTTCTTGTTAATCTGTATTTTTTAAGCGTGACAGAGCGAAGAAAAAAATCAGTAGATTTTTTAACTACTGTGTCATATTTCATCATTATGAAACTAAGACGATGATGCATGTCTGTTCTCATAGCAGGGATATTAAAACCTTATGTGCAATTTTACCGCAATGCTACTGACAACCAAAGGCTCGATTATCAAAGTGATAAGTATTGATGTTATAGCACAGGAATCGAACAAATTCCCAAAAAAGTCAGTATAGTCATACACATAACAATACTTTGTGCAATGTGTATGTGTGTTTGGCACAAATATACATTACACATACACAAACCATTGTAATTAAAAGCTTATAAAAATTTCAAACAAAGCTCAAAAGAAACACTGGGAAAATGTCTTGTGAAATATTTTATGTCATATTATGGTGATGCCAAATCGTTCTGTAATAGTAATAATTTCTGTAAACATTGTTCTTTGAATCGTGTCATAATAATGAGTTTTCACGTTAATTCATTTCACGTTATTTCAAATTAGTCTATAACGCATAAAGAAAAAAATAAAAATTAGTATTTTTTGATTAGCAGCAAAGCGATCAAAAATTCTAGTGACATGCCATTCAAGTGTGTAAAAATGATGTTATATTCAGGCGTAGATCCAGGGGATAAGGGGGAGCAATGCGTGTAGTCATCTCCCCCCACCCCTCAAGTTACGTCCAAATGATTGAAATTGGAATATTCAGCAGATGAAATGAGCTTAGATCGCTTTTTCTCTGAACCAAATCCCGAATCCACGTCTGGACATATTCACTAAGGATCAAAAAATAATTGTCTTTTGATCAAAGATCTATCATATCTTATTATCCACACTTGAACACTAGTAGTTGGATGTAAATATCTGTCTGTCTGTATCTGAGAATAAAAATTACCAGTTTCAACCTTGATGAATATCTTGGTCTCTTCAGAATACGTCATTTCCATTTTACACTTAAAACATTTGTTCATAATTAAAAAATATGACAGAATACAAGTTTATTTTCTAGTCGGGCTGCTGTTCGGAAAACTAGATTATAATAATTATGAAATAAAACATGCTGTATCAGATAAAGTGAAGACAATATTTCCCATCGGCAGGCGTTAATTTGTGATAAGTGAGTTTATTCGATGGTGGAACTAGTCGAAGTCACGATGTTATGGTCACCGTTAACGTATTTAGGAAAATTAGTCTGGGAACTGTTATGGGAATTAATTATACTTGAACTTGCTTTGTGTACTCCGAGGAATAATTAGCTCGATCATAAAAAGATAGCTGATGGGAAAATGCAAGTGTGGATCCAGCGTTGTGGGCACGGTGGGCATGACTACAATCAAAAAATAGATATGTGCATGGGCTTACCGAGCCCCCACCCCCTCCCTTCCTTAATTCCAGGGAGGGGCAGTGGCGCCCTGGAATTTATTTTATTCTCTACTGTTTTACAATCTAGAAATATAGAAATATAGTCTTAAAATGTTACGGTTTCCCCCTCCCCCCTGGCCCAAAACCTGGGTGCGCCCATGAATATGTATGCTCTCTTTCTGTGCCCTAACACCCACCTCAGAGTGCGATAGAGACCACCGTAACGTTGTCTGAAAATACCGATAAAAATTACAGAAAAACAATGTTTCGTTGACCCTTGATTCTTTTTCTAAATCTGAATATATTTGTTACCAGTTGTCCCGCGCAGCTTCGTCCGTGAGCAGATTAACATGTCGTCGATATAGTTTTTCATCCCCTATTTCAGCCCCTTAGGGTTTGATTATAGAAAATAAAATAGCCTTTGATACCCCGGACCTTCAACTACCTCCATGCCGAATTGCATGAAAATCGGTCCAGCGGTTTAGCCATGAAAACGTAACAGACAGACAAACAAACAGACGAAAAGAGAAGTATGAATAGTATAGATTTTTTTAAATTGTAAATTTGAAAAAGGCTTCCGCTGTGTTCCTATGTTTTCCTTTTTTAATATCATTTCGTCAAATCGAATTGCCGGATCTTTGAATACAACGTAAAATTAACCAAACTTTTTAAGGTTTTAACGGCTTATATATCTTTTAATAACGAATTTATAAAAAAAGAAAAACGTAGGAACATGGTTGTTATCGCCTTAGGTTAAGGAAAAAAATATACTGGCATTATTATTTAACCACGCGACCGGTGAAGCTGTGACGGCACATAAGGCCAGGAGTTATTCAGACATTCCGAAAAAAAATCATTAATTCAGAGAGGAAACAGGAGACAACGTTTGTATGGAGAACCGGCACTAGTGTTCCTTCGTAATTGAGGTCAATATACAGATGCTATATTCAATCCCCAATAAAAAATTTTGTACCAATAATACGGTAGGTATAATCAAAAAATCCTGAGTTACTCAACCTTAAATCAATCAAAAAAAATGTTTTATTTAAATATTTTTCACCATCTTAGGGTATTAATTTTAAACAATCCTTATTTTCTTCACTTATATCGTAAGAGCATTTTCTGTAAAAAATTTAGGCTTCTCAAGGGCTGGGCGTTGATATTATGTCAATCAGCTAGACAGGACTCGCAACTTCGTTCCCGTGACCACAAATTATTACTTCCTTTACTCAGTCGGGGAAAAAAGTAGCCTACGTCACTCCTAAATAATGTAGCTTTCTCAAGGTGAATGAATTTATCAAATCGGTTGAGTCGTTTTTAAATAGAATACTAACAAACAAACAAAAATTCAAATCTTTCCTCTTTATAATATTAGTTTTAGATATTTAGCTGACCTGCGTTTCACACGTGAGTAGATTAGCATATCATCGATCTATATCGAACCTATTTTTTAAACAAATTCAAAACTATTTTTGCATACAAAGTTTCATCCCATAGTTCAAAAGACACAAAATTTACAAAGAAATCACCTATGTTTGACCTAATCTTCAACTATCTCCATGCCAAATTAAGTCAAAATCAGTTTAACAGTTTAGCCATGAAAACGACACACCTGGGCTTCGCATGGATATTAAATGATACGCTGTAAAAAAAATTAAAATTCTTGGCTTTTTTCGAGTATTTTTAACGTTTATTATAACAGATAAACCTTTCACTTGAATCACTATGTCTATCGAACAAACTGCATTAAAAATTGTTACGTAGTTTAAAAGATTTAAGTGAACATACAGCGAAAGTGACTTTGTGTTATACCGTGTAAAGAACTACAGATTTTTCTTTTAATGCCATATAAGATTGTAAGGTAAAACATATTCTTAACCACATTATCATATCTTATATTGTAACATCACTTAAATAACAGGTTTCCGTTACTTTAATTACCAACTTCTTCTCTAATCGAATCCCACGTTCATTCATTTCGTCCATCATAATACTCTTTCATTATCACAAGAACATCACTAATTGATTTACAGTCAAGTTCATAGACTTCATATACATTGTTAGGGTTTTTTTCCTTAATTACATCATTCTTCACACATCCGCACTCACACCTACATTGATTTAATCATCACCGTAACAAATATTTATTTTATTAATTTTAAATGATTTTACGATAGGTGAGAAATTGTTTGATGGAGTTTTATCATATTATAGGATAGCAAATAAGTAGATCTCCTTGCGGAAAAAATAACCATTGCCTAAAGACAAAAAATGTCAATGGTGTGTTGCCACTATGTGGTAGATTTTTGCCACATTCGTGAATTTACTAGTCATTTTAATTTACAAATCACAACAGAACAGCGACGAGTATTGACGCGATTGCAAAATATATTTTAATATTATGGATCTACTGTCCACATCATGAAATCATCGGACCAGATCAATGACATATTCAATCATTACTGATCATATCGCAAGATAATTACATTATACACCGATAGCGGCGCGGCGCTGATATCGTTTTGTTTGTGTGACGTATCGTGGTGGCGAACAATAATTCTAAATATTCTAAAAGCTAGTAATACGACAATTTGCTTCACTTTTATTTCCAACTAGCTTTTTCCCGCGGCTTCGCTCTCGTAAAGTAAGAGACAAAAAGTAGTCTATGTCACTCTCCACCCCTTCAGCTATCCCCACTTAAAAATCATGTCAATTCATCGCTCCGTGAAAGACGGACGAAGAAACATACACACTCTCTTATAAGATTAGTATGGATAGGCAAGGATTTAAAACCTTACAATATCGATATGTTTGCTGTTTCGTGATTGGTTCGCCGCGTTTAATGCTGTTTCGTGATTGGTTGGCCAACTAGCGCTAGAAGACAAACGTCATAATATCATATACCATAACCAATCACGACGACGCAAATATATCAATATTATAACGTTATAAATCCTTGTGGATGGGTGCACTAATGGAAATAAAGGTGAAGTTAGTTGTCTTTACAACATACAAGTTCCAAGGTTTTGCGAGATTCACTTAAAAATAAGTTCCGTCTTCATTTGCAATTTTTATTAAACTTTTGGTATAATAGAAATCCTACTGAGATGGTATGGCCAAACGTGTATTAACATATATTTCTATTAGTATTATTGACTAACACCCATATCACGCGCAAATAATTTGCTTATTTTAGGGATAGTTCAATTCGTGTTATTTGTCCAGCCAATATTTATTTAAATTTACCTACATACATACGTATCTTCATGCCAGATCCCCTTCGGGGTAAGCAGCGAGAACCGAGTGCTATACATTTTACGCTTTATTTTAATTGATATTATTATATTTGTTTGATTTAATTTAATAAAATTCATATATTTGACCATAACTCTTCAATTAAGTCCTTGCCAAACTTCATTTATTTAAATTTATTTTATAAAAATATACACAAACTCCACACACACACGCACACATACAAACATACACATACACACTAGCACATATATACCTACACACATGCACAATCACACACACAAACCCTTACATGATTATTGACGTTTTGCTACGGATTTATAAAATTATCCGTTTTGGAACTTAGGAATAGGGTTGAAATATGTTTCTCTGCAGTATTACTGACGAGTTAATCTTCGTCTTAAGGACGTGCTAAGGGACGTCGTTAGCATACAGCGGCAATTAGCGATACGTTAGCAATAATTAATGCGAGCTCTGGCGGGCCTTTGTCTATCTTTGCCTCATACAATAACAAAGACTTGAAGGTTGACAGATTCCCGAGAATTGTTTGGATCATATCTTCCACCTGTAAGGGAAATGCTTAATTTTGTTTCGTTTTTTTTATTTACGTAGAGCGAAAACTTTTACCCCTTTTTAAGACAATTACGCGAACGATGGAGTATGAATTTTGGCACAGTTAAAGTTTATTTATTTATTTTAATAATTAATTAATCGTTGATCTGCATTTATATTGCGGAGGACTGCAGAAACCTAATATTTATAAGTAATATTATGCATTAAAAATACATTAAATTAATAAAAATGTATTAATAAACATTACACGTTCATGTCACATACATAGTACGAGTTTTTCCCCGTGTTGGTCCCGGGCTCCTTTGAAGAATAGGCTAACTGCCGTTCTGCCAGGCAAGTCTTAAAAGGCGGACTGATTGGCTATACGAGTCACTACCATCGTGGCTACTAGGTGGTGGAGTTCTGCATTGTCTCGCCCGGGTCTGGTACCACCGCCTTACCCATTCCTGCCGCAATAGCATCAGTGCTTGTCACTGTCGTGTTTCGGTTTGGAGGGTAAGCTAGCCGGTAAATGAATGACAATGAATGTACTATTAACATCTTCAGTGTGTATATGATACGATAGTCTCTTTTCTACAGTAAAGTTATATGCGTGTTTGTAATCTTACGATATCAAAAACATTAACATTAAAATATATCTTTTTTTATCACCTTTTTCATTAAGTTTTAAATTCTGGATATAAACCCCGCGTTACTTAATCGAGTATGTGAAAAAATATAAACTTGTTTTAAATAAAGCTCAGGTATTAAAATATCACTTAAATCAAAACGAAAGCAATTAAAACGGTAACTAATTAAAAAATTAAAATATCGTTTCGCAAAACCGGTAATCTTAAGATAGCTTTAATTAAGTAATCTCGCGTGCGATCTTTTAACATTTCAACTTAGGCCTTAACGTAATTACTGTAGGTAGTTTACTACAGTCTATTTGGGTTCCGCAAGCAGATGTGTTAGCCTCTCGTTAGCGAACATGCGCTGCGTTCTGCCTACATCTTAATTAAGGGGAATGGTGTCTACAGGATCGGTACGGCTTAACGAAAGTTTTGATATTGATTTTACTTAAAAATCTTTAAAGAATTAAAATTACTGAGTAATTAATTATTGCAATGAAATGTTGAAATTATTTTCCTTACACAAACAAATTCACAAAACTTATTAGTGTAAGTAAAAAATAATAACTAGGTACAATAGTTGACGATCTTTTTACACCCATATATACTTATATACACTTACAAATGTAACAATTTAAGAAAACGATTTTAAAGACGTATATTTATTTATATCTACTGAATTAAACAGAAAAGCATTTACAGAAAAAAATATGAAATTATCCCATTGCATTATATACAATACCAAAATACATAGTAGTATGACTTCGGCTTTTGTTGAATAAAGTAATGTTCGTTTTTTCTGAAGATACTTCGATTTCGAATTGAAACATGAGTCGAATGCGTAGAATGTGCGCTTTACGTGTTACTGTCGTGGAGGATGAGGGTTCATAATTGTGGCACTAGGATCTTTTTTATTTTTCAAGCTTACAGTTTGAATTTTTAATTTCTTAGACCGCTTTTTTATTTTTTTTCCTTTTCATTGGCATTGCAAGGGCACACATGAAAGATCACGAAAATTTGGAAATTAAATAGTTTTCCTCGCTTTTGTGGTCTTGTAGTCTGATGTCAATGTTGACAACATAAGGTCCTAGGTTCAATTCCCCGGTCGGGCAATTCAAAATGTGTTTTTTCAGTTTTCTGATTAAAAACAACCTTACCTGGAAAACATCTGGTTGGCGATAGGCACCTATCAAATTGTGGAACCAAGTATCTTCGGCTAATCGTGGATGCACTTGTTGTACCTCTGCCTATCTCTTCCGGGATACCAGCACGAAGATACGTTTTTTAAATAGTTTTTTTTAAAGAGTTATTGATTTCGGAAAGTCACACCTGAATCTAAAAAATATGTCTAAAAGGTTGTATAGATGACGTATCACTCTATTAATTAATAATAAAGTTTTACTAAATGTATGAATAAACTATACAATGAACGATATAATGTAGTATCAACGCAAAACTTTCCACACGCTGCACCGTCTTATTAGGTCGAATATTGATGACCAATTAAGCGCTGTGTTCGAGCAATCTCGGCTGGTATCCGCGAGATAACAGCATTTGTTGGTGTCTGCCACCAGACAACTTTATGCTAATTCCGAGCCTTCAATAGTTGAGCCGGTGGTCTGGAATAAAAATTGAATAGTGACTTTAACTTAGGAGTTGCTTAATTAGCGTCGCTCGAAACGAATTGAGAAGTCTTGTGCTCTGTTTTATTCCCGGGGTTGTTTAATCCATTCGAGAATTCAGTCTTTGAAATAGGCAGTTTTAAATGACTTAACTAGTCGTATCTTATTAACATTTAATAGTCAATATATTATTACAGTACTATAATATATTATAATGTAAATATATGACGTTATTATAATATATTATAATGTCAATATATGACAGTACTATAATATATTATAGTACTGTCATACATACTATCTGACACCTGCATATTTTTAATTATTTTTTTCATTCAAAATATATTGAATTTGAAAAATGTTTATGTCATTGGACAGCAAAGGTACCTAGATACATTACTGGAGATCTCCACCAGGCAAACCGATAGATTGTGGTGAACCAGAGTCTTTGAACATTCCGCTCACTTTGTCCACTCGCAACAAACCGACTGAGGAAAATATTAAATTTGTATATTGTATTTATTTTTTTCTAAAATCTTTTCGTCATAAGGTAGCGAATATAGCTTTTCTAATGGGAAGAAATATCCATCACCTATAGACATCAAAGATTTAAAAAGATATTAATACTGCATTGTCATTCGTGTGTCGGATACATGGCGCATGAATGCGTCTTCGAACGTTGTTTGTAAGTATCTCCGTTTGTATAGAAAACACGCACAGTCCAACACACAGAAAATGCATCCACGTGCGTTCACGCAGATCACGCGCATACAAGCGGAGAAACATGCACCCACGCGGGGCGAGACGCAAGGTATGGCACACCGAGTTCCGCAGTGACCCGGGCGAGCAGGAATGCTACCGAGCTTGGGCTGCTGCGTCGGCATCTCGTGATGTAAAAACTAGCGCATTACGAAAGGAGTACAACTCTTCCTCGATGTTCTTCAAAAGAGCTATCGCCAAGGCAAATTTGGAACACATTGGCAGAATTGGTGGGAAATTAGTTCGCTTTCGCTCGGGCACTCATGCGCTCTGGTCTCTCGCCGAGGCTGTCTTAGGGAATTTCTCCCAGCCTTCATTTCCATCCTTGCACAGAGACGATGACTCTCTGGCCCATACCGCAACGGAGAAAGCCGATCTTCTGGGCTCGTTCTTTGCAGTCAACTCGTCGCTAGATGACCAAGGGAACGCACCGCCTACCATCCCGCAGTGTGATAGTTCTATGCCAGAACCACAGTTTCAGCAGTCATCTGTGCGTAAAGCACTACTTTCCTTGGACATCCACAAGTCGAGTGGGCCTGATGGCGTCCCTCCGATTGTGCTTAAAGTATGTACTCCAGAGTTGGCGCCAGTATTGATGCACTTATTCCGGCTTTCCTATTCACTCGGCGTGGTACCGAATTCATGGAAAACAGCTTTAGTGCATCCCATCCCTAAAAAAGGTGTTTCCGTCGTGTCGCTCAGCTGGTGATCTTCTAGTATACCTGAAGCATCGCTGGGGGAGGCTATTGAGTCCAAGGGGGAGGCATTGGCAGTTAGTTTAGACATAGCGAAGGCCTTCGACAGGGATGGCATAAAGCGCTTCTCTCAAAGTTGCCTTCTTATGGGCTTCCCGAGAAATTATGCAAGTAGATCACCAGTTTTTTGGCTGATTGGAACATCAAGGACGTAGTTGACGGTGCATGCTCCGACCTCAAACTTGTCAATGTTGGTGTTCCCCAAGGCTGCGTGCTATCGCCGACACTGTTTCTTCTGCATATCAATGATATATTGCGAATTAGTAACATACATTGCTATGCGGACGACAATAATGGTGATGCTACATACTCCGGCCGTAGCGGTATTTCTCGGGAACACGTCGAAGAGGGCCGGGACAAGCTCGTTTCTGAACTCGAGAATCGACTAACCGATGTCTCAGAATGGGGTCGTCAAAACCTTGTTACATTTAACCCCAAAAAGACGCAGGTTTGTGCGTTCACCTCTAAAAAATACCCTTTATCGTATCACCTCGGTTCGAGAACACTCACCTGATAGCCTCAGCCACTATTAGATTACTGGGTGTCGACATATTGATCAACGTTCAGTTCCGCGGTCATTTGGAAGGAAAGGCTAAACTAGCCTCCAAAAAGCTTGGCGTACTCAGTAGAGCAAAGCAGTACTTCATGCCAGCCCATCGCCTTCAACTTTACAAGGCCGAAATTTGACCTCACATGGAGTATTTGACCTCACCTTTTCTCACCTCTGGGCTGAAGCTCCTCAATACCAGCTTCTTCCTCTTGATCACATTCAACGTAGAGCGGTTCGAATCGTCGACGATCAGGCTATTTCTAATCGGCTTGACTCTTTGGTGGTACGCAGGGATGTAGGTTCGCTCTGCATCTTTTATCGTATGTATCATGGGGAGTGTTCCGAAGAGTTATTCGGACTAATTCCTGCAGCTAAATTCCATCATCGGACATCGCGTCAAAATTTAAAGTTTCATCCTCACCACCTCGATGTCTGGAAATCCACAACCCTGCGCTTTTGTCGGCACTTTTTGCCTCGCACTACTCTATTGTGGAATCAATTACCCTCGAGGGTGTTTCCGAAAGGATAAGACTTAGGGACCTTCAAGAAATGAGCTTATTTATTCTTAAAAGGTCGGCAACGCAGCTGCAAGACCCCTGGTATTGCAGTTGTCCATGGGCGGCGGTGATCACTTACCATCAGGTGCACCACCGGCTCGTTTGCCCCCTCTGCTATAAAAAAAAATTCAAAACTCTACCACCTAGTAGCCACGATGATAGTGACTCCCATAGCCAATCGGTCGCCTTTTACGACCTGTCTGGCAGAACAGCAGTTGGCCTATTCTACAAAGGAGCCCGGGACCAACACGGGGAAAGAAACAACAAGGGGAAAGAAGCTCTTGTTTGTAAATAAGGATGTACTCAGTATTTCCTAATGATACAGAGCCATGATACAGAGTGCGCAAAACGCCGCACGAGGATGCAAATCTGCACAACCCAAGTACGCGCGTAGATGCGTCGATACGAAACATGCAGCGTAGTGTGTGGCAGTGTGAGAATCGACTTAGATAAATGTGGAGCAGCTAGCACTCGGATTAATCGCTTAAAACATATTCCTACGTTATATCTCTGTCTATGAGGTCTAGCCATCTCTTTTTAAAAATCTGTGTAAGAATGAGAGGGTAAGACCTCAGAAGATGACAGCAGTATGTAAAGTTTTGTTTCTAGTAGGTATTAGAAGTGTTGCCTCCAGATAAAATACAGCTACATGGTCGGGTATATAATGGCACAACTTTGATTAATCTAGTTTTATATTATAACTAGCTGTTGCCCGCGACTTTGTCCGCGCGGACTTTATTTACTTCGCTCCTACTGGTCGTAGCATGATGCTATATAGCCTATAACCTTCCTCGATAAACAGGCTATCCAACTCAAAAAGAATTATTCAAATCGGTTTAGTAGCTTTCGAGATTAGCGCGTACAACCAAACAAACAAACAAACTCTACAATTTTATAATATTAGTATAGATATTATAAATGCGAAAGTTTAGATGTTTGGATGTGTAGATAGGTAAAGTTTGTCACTCAATCACAGCTGAACGGATTTAAATGGTGACCGTGAATAGCAAATGTGCTAATTTTTATCCTGAAAAAATAAGTTTCCCCTGCGGGATTCACTTTATAATGCAGCGAGCCGCTAATATTATTAATGCGAAAGTTTGAATGTTTACTCAATTACGAAAAAACAGCTTGATTGATTTGGATGAAATTATACACACAGATAAATGATGACCTGGAATAGCACAGAATCTTTTTTATCCCGAAAAAAGAAGGCCCGTGGGATTAACCAAAAACTTTTAAAATGCAGCGGCCTGCAGGTTGCAGCTAGTAATATATTATAAATGCGAAATCTGCCTATCTATCTGTGACTCTTTCATAGCTAAACCGATAAATCGATTTTGATAAAATTTGACACGAAGATAGTTTAAGATAGAAGTTAGAAGGCTATTTTTTTTAAATCACCCCTACCGGCTGAAATGAGGGATGAGACTTTAAATTAAAAACTATATCGGCATGTTCACCTACTCGCGGATGAAACTGCGTGGGTCAGTTAATACGTAAATAAGTATGAAACTCTGAAATTGCACATCATCGAAATGCTTTCTTCCTCGACTTCGACTAAAATAAAATTTATTTTATTTAACTTTGGTCGAAGTTTCTCGAAAGTTATAGCTGTATGTTCACAAATGAAGGAACCACTTAAGACGCTTGCAATCATAACTAGTACAAAGACAGTCGTTTAATTCATGCTGTTTGTCAGCGTTGTTGTCCATTTCTCTTCAAACGTCTCAACGTTTTCGCTATATATTTCATACAATTTATGAAGATTACTACCAACAATCACACCTACTTACAATCAATGGAAACTGAAGGTTCCAAAGATTTATTAGTCCCTTTTTAAACTTAATCTCCACTAATTCAGCGTAGAAAAACGTCAAGTTTATAGCCACCTGGACAATCGACTCTTTGTCGCAAACTCAATATATTTTAAATGATTCCTTGAGCGGTCGTGAAGTCGATCCTATTGTGATTGTTGGAGCCCTTCGAATACCGAGATATTTATTTCGATATTTGATCAAATGTTATGTCTAGATTATGTTTACGTTTAGAATCACGGTATTAAACTGCACACTGTGCACGTTGCATAACTGAATGCAATGAGTCTGCATTATAGAGAATACTTAACATAAAATAATTTTTGGACTAAATGGTTCATTTTAAATCTTCTTACTACATACACACTAGTCAATGCTACAGTTTTAGTTTAGTAGAGTGAAAATGTGCATCCGCTGAAGTACATCAGTAATTAATAATAAAAAAATGTGATTGTAAAATTTATAATACTGACCTGTAAGTTTTATAATGAGCAAAAGTAGAAAAAAATGTGTTATAATTCAGTTAAGCTAAAGAATGTTTATAAAATTAATGATATCTATTAGTTATGTATTTTTAAAATTGGACATGATTTAAAATATATAAAAATTATCTTCACGCCCATATCCCTGAAGAAGTAGGCAGAGGTACAACAAGTGCACCCACGATTAGCCGAAGATACTTGGTCCCACAATGTGATAGGTGGCAAGCCTATCGCCAACCGGGCATTTCCAATCCCGGCCAAATTTGTGTTTCTCAAAAAACTGAAAAAACACTTTTTTTTATGTGCCCGACCCGGGAATCGAACCCGGGACCTCATGTGGTCAACGCCAACGCTGAACCACTAGACTACAGAGACAACGAAAAGATTTAAAAATATATTTAAGCAATAAGGAAACTAAAAGACTATTGCGTTCGACATGTGCATTATATTCCTTACAAAAGTTTGTAAAACACAAAAAATTAGATTGAAGTATAATTTTGCGAACAGTTTTTAAAACGATCACACTTATTCTCGTTGTAATATTTGATCTAAGGTTTTGTATTAAGAATAATTTCTTTTTTAGCTGCCGTCTATAGACGTGTGCCGCGTATTAGTGGTATTGTGCGCACTATATTAATGAAGCCAAATATTACATTTATAGCGACCTACCGCTTTGCACCATACATTTTATTACTAAGGAATTAATAATACTGCCTACACTTTTTCATTCAGATGCTTTTATAATAATGTACCCAACATAACTATGGATTAAATCTATGTATAGGGATAATCGTAGTCACAAGTAAGTCAGAACTGTGGTCAGAACCTTGTTGCTTATTCCTCTCAGTAATTATTCTGTTTATTTGATCTTTTAAACTTGTTATTCCAGGGTTTTATTTTTATATTATAAGGTGGAGAACAAGTAACTAAGTGTCCTCTGGGCGAAAATAAAAAAACGCTGCCTATAGAAATATTAATACTGACATCTGTCAATACATCCCTTCTCAAGGATGGCAACGCACAATTACAACCTTTGGGCTGTAGCCAAAGCTTTTCTTTTCATTTTCACCCAGGACGACATTAGCTATTTAATATAAAAATAAAAAATAAATTCATAGGTCTAGAGTCTCAACCATCAAGGTCACCTTTTGGTCTAGATCAATGATTTAATTTATAATAAAAATATGAAAAATATATAAATATTTTTCATATTCTTATTTACGAGTATTTTAAATAATACGATTTAACAAGTTTATAAAGATTCAAATAGAAATCAGAAAAATGAGTGTATCATTTAAAATACAAGACCAGATAATAAATCTCGGATCATTGATTACTCGATATTAAATTAAAATCGATTAAAAGATTTCGAGATTCGCGTTAAGACTGCACCTTATTAACACACCATTAATCTTATAAAATCACTTAGCGTATTCGAAAAAATATTTGGCCCGAGCGTTGAATTACCAAAAAAACTGACATTTTGCTTTGGTATCTATTTTACAGTCTAATACCTCTACTTGTTGACCCGGGACCATTTAAAAAAGGTCATATGCCTTACTGCTAACCATCTCGCAAAAAGGCGAGAGAAGACTAATACTTGTCACTTTTGGTACCACCACCTTACCTATTCCTGTCGCAATAGCGTCAGTGCTAGTCACTGTCGTGTTCCGGTTTGGAGGGTAAGGTAGCCGGTAAACTTGTGCATGTGGCATTAGACCTCGCCACGAGATAGCAACGCACCATTAACATCTTTGGTGTCTATAGGCGATGGTTGATTCTTTCCATCAGGATACCCATCTGCTTGTTTGCTATCTTATGAAATAAAAAAAAACATCGTGACTACTAATCTGATGGCTAAATTCTTCAACGTCCCGAATAGGTTCAGTCCACTGCACTGCCTAGTCCTGCCGTAATAGCGTCAGTGCCTGTCAAAATCGTGAATCAGTTTAGAAGGTAAAGCAGACATTAAACTTATGCCTGTAGCATTTCAACCCCGCAACAAGGAATGCACTATAATAACTCTGGTGTTTATAGGAAATGGTTATCTCTTTCCATCAAGAGAACCATTTACTTTTTTGCTACCCCAATGACATAAAGCTTAAAAAATATAGTCGAAAAATATTACAAAGAAATCTGTTTTAGAACAGGAAAGCAAATAAGCATTCAAATTAGCGGTGTGCGATTATGAGATATACTAACGAAATCATTCGATTATGAAGATATCTCGAAATATCTCGATTATAACATATTAGTAGTTACCACAGATTAAACTGGATACGCCTTTCAAGAATTATTTTCTAGATTTTCAGCGTAACTAATTGAATTTACATGCAGAAATACAGAGTTATAGTACTTACTGATAAAATAAAATCATATTAAGGGTATTTTTTAAGCTTTGGCTTTTAATTCAGCATAATAAAATAGTACGACATAGCATTTTTCGTATTTCGTATTCTACTTTAGTTAGTAATCACGAACGAGTCAACACAAAGCGACACAAGCTGGCCAATCGAGAGAAGCTGGCCCATCGAGACAAGCTGGCCAGCCGAGACAAGCCAGCTAACCGAGACAAGCTGGCCAACCGAGACTGAGGAGTCACCATTGTAAAGAGCGGGGCCGCGTTTCTTACTAAGAAATTAATAACTAAAAAAACTAAATACACAATCAAGACTCCATAACACAAGCATCACAAATCACACCATAGATCAAAATTAACATCTGCTCTATATAACAGCCAAAGAGCGACTTCGAACACCTGTTCAGAAATCTTTCGATTTTTACAACACTATTAGTACTAAACTCAAAAATTTTTAATTAAATTCGGTCATTCGAAAATTAGAAACATCGTTCGATTATTTATAAAAATAAATTAGTTACTAATCTTATAACCGATTATCAATATAAGTATTAGTAAAGTAATTTGATTACTCCAATCATTTATTGAATCGCTAATACAAATAAATAAGAAGTACAGTAGCATTGACAGTAAGAAGCAGATGGTATACGCAGCGCAACATCGGCTTGTTTGCTATCTTATAATATTTAAAAATAAAGTCGGGTATCTAGACTAACAAGTCATCCTATAAACGTTTTATTAACATAGCATATATTTTTGACGTTATATTTATTTTAGATCAAACTATCCAAAAAACGTAAAAACATTATGTTAGAAATCACAAAAATACACTCAAAACCATTATCTTATAAACTGGAAAATAAATCTCGTATCATTAATAACTCGATATTAAAATTTAAATCGATTAAACGATCTCGAGATTCGCATTCAGACTGCCTCATTAACACACTATTAATCTTATAAAATCACTTAGCGCATTCAAAATAACATGTGGTCCGTTTCTCGAATGAGTTACTGAAAATAATTATCGTTTTGTTACTAAGCTTTGGTAACAGTTTAAAGGCTAAAATGTACATAGACAGAACATCTACACTTTTTTTAATAAGATAAAAATAAACAGACAAACGAATAGGAAAATAAAGAAGTGGATTGACTACCTATTCTTCAGAGGGCCATTCTATAACTATATACATGGGATAAGTTTTCCTATAGACCCTTTTGGGAAAATATTACCCGTTTTAGTCCGAGCCCATTTAAAGAATATACCATCTGCCATTTTACCAACCAGTTCGTCAAAAGCAGACAAAGCGGTATCGTGAACGTGGGATTCGAACTAGGTACTGAAACCTACCACAGCTTTATCTATTTCTACCGCCATAGCATTGGTATTTATCGCTACCTTGTGCCAGTTTGGATAATGCGGAACTCAGTAAAATTATGCTTGTGGCATTAGATTTTCAATTCCCTGGATAGCTTCACCATTAAGAGGCCGATAAGACCTAATTTGTTGAAATTGGTGTTATTTTAGTAGTTTTTAAAGAAAAAATATTTTGTTATAGCACATCACAAAAAATATATGTTAATACTCATCATAATATTATGTCAAAGACCGTGGCCGGATTCGATACATAATTGAACAAAATTGGGTCGATAGAAAATAATTACGAAAATAATAATTAAAATCATCATTAAACGGATCTATATCCTTATTTTTTGTCGTATGGGTCTGCAATTAAAAACATTAAAGTCATCATGTTCACATCTAAGCCGCTAACGAATCATATTTGACAAATAATCTACATTTTTTTTAAATTTCAATATTCATTTATTATAAGAACTGGCCGCCCAGTTATACTGACAGTGGACTCTCGTTTACTCTGATATAAATAGACAGAGTGCCCGTTTTTAGGGTTCCGCAGTAAACTAGGAACCCTTATAGTTTCGCTATGTCCGACCGTCCATTCATCCGTCCGCACGATTGCTCAGAGATCCTTATTACTATAAATCTGTAATTTGGCACAAATATACATATTATTTAACAAAGTGGTAACATAAAATCTTGAAAAATATTTTTTTCAGGAAAGCTCGCCTACATGTAAAGTGGAGATGATAAGTTTTTTCTCACGTACCCCATTGTGTGGGATATCGTTGGATAGGTTTTTAAAAAATATTCTAGGCTTGTGAAAACAATTTTTCGATTAAGGGATTCGTTTGTGAAATATAAAGCCTTAAAGTGCTAATTCTAGTCGTCAGCTAAACGGTTGGTTTTGGGGGTAGGAAAAAAATCACGGTAGGAGTAAATATAATGAATTTAAAAAAAAACTATCACGGTTAAGTCTGTATTACAAGTTTACGAGTAATTTGTAGGATTAAGGAACGACTCCTTCGTAAAATATTAAGTTTTGAGTGCTAATTTTTGTTGGAGTCAAGTGTGCCCAACCCTTGCCTACTCTGCAAGCTAAACGGTTGATTTTGGAGGTAGGAAAAAAATCATAGTAGCAGTAAATATAATGAAGTGAAAAAAAAAGTATCATGACTTAGAAGACTACAATTTTTTGAGTAATAGGCGACCAAGCTGTAAATTGTACCTACTTAGACAAGTTTTACAGGCGGTGAAGCTGTGGTGCGGATATGTATTTGTCATTGACGTTGAATAGCTTAATGTTCATAGTATGAAATTATAAAACCCCTCTTCTTAGTCTGCATTATTGTGATGGGCAACTACGGCACCGTAATTTGAGCGTAGCCTCAAACGCACTTACTAATTACTAATTTTTGATGTTGAAGCGTCTCTTTAGTGTCTATTGTTTGCTATCCTATAGTAGGTAAATTAGGAAAAACTTTGATATTTTTTATATTTTGATAAAAATAGTTTTTCTTTTCTTTTTATAATAGATAACAAACAAGCAGAAGCGCTCTGATGGAAAGAGAAACCATCGCCTATAGACACCAAAGATGTTAATGGTGCTTTACTATCCGTGTGGAGTGATTGTCCACATACTTAGATTTTCGGTTAACTTACCCTGCAAACCAGGACACGATAGTGACAAGCAACAACGTTACTGCAGCAGGAACAAGTAAGGCATTGGTGCCAAACCCGTGCGAGCCGTTGCAGAACTTCTACCACATAGTCACGACGGTAGCGACAAGTTTGACCCATCGTTTGCCTTTTACATACTGGCTGGCAGAATGTCAACAAAGGGCCGGACTAACACAGGGTAGCTAGGAAAATCTTTCCGTTTTCATCGTTTCGTGATGTCATCAAATTCCACACTAGCGATGTTACCTCAGTAATCATCACCTTTACCACAATAAATATTCCGACATAATCATTTATGACGATTATACTAGACAAATTAATTACAATTACCAATTATTAATTATTATAATTGTAAATCAATTACCAATTAATTAATTTAATAATCAATTATGAATCAATTACCCTCGGGGGTGTTTCCGAATGGATACGACATAGGGACCTTCAAGGAACGAGCTTATTCATTCTTAAAAAGCCGGCAACGCAGCTGCAATACCCCCGGTATTGCGGATGTCCATGGGCAGCGGTGATCACTTACCATCAGGTGCACCATTTGCTCGTTTGCCGCCCCTACTATAAAAAAAGACATTTATACCTACAAACCAAATAAGTTATGACATGCATGGCGCACACGTAATTAGGCAGAATAAAATTGATTTCGGCGGCGAATTCCCGCACGGGCCGATTTGTATAATCTTGACAAAGGTAATATATTGCGTTGAAATTAATATCGGATGTTTAGTTTATTTTTATATAATAAATATTGTGCAATATAATGCAATATAATTTGTATTTGTTAAAAATTATACCGACGGACACAAATGAGAAAAACTGCTTATAAACTAAGGTGGATAACTTGCCACGCGGATACAGCGTACCATTTACATACTTTCCATCGTCAGCACTTGGTGAAAATGCATCATATTGATTTAAGTAATCCCTTGTACTGTTTCAGCTATTTAGTAATTAATTTTTGAGCCAGCAGGTTTCGTCTATTAGTGCATCCTCAGGGCTTTTACTTAATATATAAGCTATAAGCCGTGTTGGTCCCGGCCTCCTTTGAAGAATAGGCCAACTGCCGTTCTGCCAGGCAGGTTGTAAAAGGCGACCGATTGGCTATCGCGTCACAACCATCGTGGCTACTATGTGGTAGAGTTCTGCATTGTCTCGCCCGGGTCTGGTACCACCGCCTTGCCTATTCCTGCCGCAATAGCGTCAGTGGTTGTCGCTGTCGTGTTCCGGTTTGGAGGGAAAGGTAGCCGGTAAACTTATGCATGTTTGGTGTCTATAGGCGATGGTTGACTCTTTCCATCAGGAGACCCATCTGCTTGTTTGCTATCTTATGATATAAAAAAACACACACACACACAAAAACAATAACTAAATAATACATATAAATTGAATTGAAGTGTCTGTGATTTTTAAATAAATAGGTTTTTTCAAGACCAATGTGTTAATTTTACGATACTAATATAATACCTTAACAATAATTAAATTAAAAATTTTTGTCTGTCTGTCATTCTATTTGAACGGGGCAATCTCTGGATCAATTTTGATGATACTTTCATTGAAAGATAGATCAGCTTATATGACAGGACATAGCCTACTTTTTGCCCAGGTGAGCAAAAGAAGTAGTAGTAAAAAGGAAACCAATAGGTTTTGGACCACGCGAAAGAAGTTACGAGTAGATAATAGCTATTAAATAATGTACAGGTTGACTGGTAAAATATTTTACATACTGAAGAAGGGAGTTCAGCACTCGATTCTGATACCAAATATGTAAAAAATATAGGTACTTAAATCTTGACCTAATGTTATATATATAAAACTCGAGAACGGCTGAACCGATTTGGCTAATTTTGGTTTTGAATTAATTGTTGAAGTTGAAAATTGAAAGAAAGTTGAAGGGAAGGTTTAAAAGGTGAGAAAATATAGAAAAAAATAAGAGTAGTTAAAAAGGCAGAACAACGTTTGCCAGGTCAGCTAGTTATCCAATAAAATGTTTATATATGGACACCCCCGCTTAGATTTCAAAGTTAACAAACAGCGATTTGCTGGCGTTTGACATCGTTCCTTCGCCCACCAACCCCCCTTTGAACATTACTTACGTATGCAATTAGGTAAACATTTTTTTAAATTTTATCAAAAAGGCCAGACTCGACTCGGATATTGCCCACGCGGTGTCAATATTATTACACAAGTTGTGCTGAAGTTTACTATGTACTGAAGCAATGTGCTTTTTTCATTATATGTTTATTGGTTACATATAACAACTATCGTATCCAATATTTATAGTTTTTTACCAGTTAACCTGTCTAAGATAAACTCTCTGAGGATGTTGTAATAGGCAAAACCGGTTGGCTCCATAATTAATCAATTATAGTTATGAAACAGTACAAGTGCTTAAAAAAGTCAATAAATCACTACAATTAACATAGTCGTTGTCTATAGGAGATTACTAGTTACTTCTTCCCAACAGAAGAGTTCTGTGCATGTTAGATAAAAAAAAAACATTAAAACTGAAATCATTAAGTTTATAGCATAAAGTCCAAGATAAAGTCCCAAAGTCGATTTCCTGGTAAGATATTTTTTGGTCTTTTTATATTTAGAAATATCTCAGTAGTAGCACTTAGCATCGTGGTATTGGGTTAACGTGTCCGTGCCTCGGAAAAGTACATAAAGTTCTATGCTGTAACAGATCTACCTTAAAATCAAGGCAGACCTGTATTCGAGAACTAGTATCTTGGAAGAAGTATTATACTAGTGAATGATGTGTATCACTAAACGACACAATTATAGAAAAATATTTTTCCAAACGTTTCCGAGTGTTATTTACTGACACTTATGTCTATAATCGGACACGCTTTACCACCTAAACCACGCAGACCTGTACTCAATAACTAGTAATACAATAAGGAATAATATGTATAATTAAATGACACAATTAAGGAACATATTTTCCCTAACGTTTGCGAATATTATTTACAAGTACTTATGTCTATAATTAGACACGCTTAACCATCTAAAAGCCAATCCATATTTCCATACTAATATTATAAATGCGAAAGTAACTCTGTCTGTCTCTCTGTCTGTCTGTCTGTCTGTCTGTTACGCTTTCACGGCTGAACCGATTTGGATAAAATTTGCTACAAATATAGTTTGAGACCCAAGAAAGGACATAGGGTAGTTATTATCCCGGAAATCCCACGGGAACGGGAACTATGCGGGTTTTTATTTTAGAATTTTTTTCACGCGAACGAAGTCGCGGGTACAGCTAGTTGCTAAATAAATATTAAGGCAGACTTGTATTCAATAACTCGTATTATACTATTGTGTATAACTAAATGACATGATTACAAAGTCGTATTTTTCCCGAGTGATATTGACTGACACTTATCATGTCTATAATCGGTTACGCTTAACCAACGAAAGTCAGCTACTAAGGTGATATTGACGCAGACCCGTATGCAATAACTAGTATTATACTAATGTGTATTATTTTTGACCGTCCCGTTGTCAGTTGAGTGGTTAGCCAACCTAACCATGAATCTATGGGGTTCGGGTCCGATTTCCGACAGGGACAAATATTTATGTGATGAGCTTAGATGTTTGTATTTCTGGGTTTGCATGTTTATTGTACATGTAACAGTATTTTTATATGTATTTCTATGAATTTATGTCGTTGACTAACACCATAACACAGGCAAATAATTTGCTTACTTTGTGGTTAGATCAATTTGCGTTATTTGTCCACCGATTCACTATTATTATTTGCTTATTATTAAAAGAGAAAAGTATAATATCATATTTTCCCCTAAGTTCCCTAGTGTTATTTACTGACACTTATGTCTATAATCGGACACACTTAACCATTCAAAGTCAGCTACCACGGTAATACCAAGGCAGACGCTTAAACTATAACTAGTTATAGTGATGTGTATTATTAAAAAACACAATTATAATACCATATATTAACGTACGTTCCCGAGTGCTAATTTGCAAAGGCGGCCTTTTTGCCACCCGATACGTCCCAGCCGCTACCTGTGTCCACATTCGGACACGCTTCGTTACTAAATTCGGACGACCAAATTTGAATTACGAGAGCCTTTTTAGGATTCCGACGCTTTTACTTTATGGCCCAGGAATTTTAATGTTTTGATATGCGAATGTAGCGAATGCGGTTATTTAAATGTTTTGGTAAGCAGTGGAGGGTTACCGACCTTTAGCAACTTTATTACAAACTATCTGACACCCGCGACTATGTCTGCATTGTTCAATAATTTAACACACCGGTGAACACGTCACTACGCGTTTTGTGTAGTAAAGCGCAATTTTTTAAAATTTTATTTTAAAAATTGCGCTTTACTTAATTTAACTTCAACGATATCGATAAATCGATAAATGTTTAGCAGCTAGGAACTGCTTCTATAGAAAAATAAAAGTGTTATTTTTATGATTTTCTTCGCAATTTTTGCAATTTTTCTCTTCATAAAAACGTCTTTCTCGGACGGGTTTTAAAAAAAATAGCTGTATGATCAAGCAGTTCTCGAGTTTTGCGCTTAGCAATATATTTAGCGAATCATTTTTATTTATAGAGGTTAAAAAATAAAAACCGTAGTTTCTTCAAACGTTAACAAGTTTATATTATTAACCTCTGTGTTAGTCCGTGCTCTTTTAAAGAATAGACCAACTGCCGTTCTTACAGGCAGGTCGTAAGAGCCGACCGATTGACTATGGTAGAGTTCTGCATTGTCTCGATCGGATTTGGTACCACCGTTTTACCTATTTCTGCTGCAATAACTTCAGAGCTTGTCACTGTCTTAACTTTTTAAGTAACATCTTTGGTGTCTATAGGCGATGGTTTCTCTTTCAGAAAGATCCATCTGCTTGTTTGCTATCTAATGACTGATGAATTGGAAAAACTTGAAAACAACAAGGAGACATTTCAACACGGCAGTAATTAAAGCTCTAACAAACTGACCCAGTGTCGACTAGATCAAAATGGCGAAATTATTTTTTTCTATGTGATCGATTCCATCGATTCTATTGATCGCTAGACATACGTATTGGATAAATGAGCTTACCGTTACCGATGAGATTCACATGTATAATATTGATCAATACTTTCATACGAATTACGGAATCGATCACATAACAAAGAAGAATTTCGCCACTTTGCACTAGTCGACACTGGCTCAGACGGTTAGCAAGTCCCAGCTTGAGGGAAGGTCACAGATTCAAATCCTAGCGTGTCGAATTTTTTGTGTTGTTTTTAAGTTTAATAATATTTTTAAGTTTAAAAGCATGACGCATCGCTTCGCCTCGACTCTGCTTCAATGTGAAATGAGTCTTAGAGGGTAAGGTAAACTTATGCATGTGACATTAACACCCCGTCACACGGATAGCAACGTATCATCTTTGGTGTCTATGTCTTTGGTGTCATAGACTATGGCTGTCTCTTTCCATCAGGAGAGCCATTTGTTATGTTAAAAAAGCTCCCAATGAATTTCTAACCCTCTCTCTCAGTCGTCCCTCTGTCTCTTTCTAATATGTAACCACATTATACTCATGCGTAGCTCTGAAGTGTTAAGTGTCGGTTAAACACGTTTTCCCATGTAGCTCCCATCCACGAACCGCGCGAAATCTTCATCCTAATAAAAACAACGTGACACCGGAAAAAACAAACATTTATTTATGAGTGAGAAATACCAAGAATTCATGAAACGTCATAAAAATAATTTTAGCTGCATCGACCATAAATCAGAATACGGGCGCAAAGTCCCGCCCAAAGCTCTCCCTAGCCAGAATATTGCGACCGTATGTGTGTATGGTTCGTTAGGAATCGGTACTATTAAATTTCCTCTGATGTTCTCAGCAGACAGAGTGGGCGTTTAGGAAACAAGTGACCTGTGACTGGTGGCGCCAACTTTTTATTTAGGTCTGAAAAACTATTATAAAACTAGTCGTGTTTTACATGTTTACTTATGTTTACCCATGAAGGAGAAGAAGCAACGATAAGCAGGGCATGGAACCGGTATTGATATAGCGGTTAATATCATTTATGTTAGCGGTTAAATTTTGCTTATAGATTAACCGGTTAATCAAGTGAGCGGTTTGTTACCCTTTGAGTTTATAATGATTGCAAGTTAACGTCGATAGTATAAGTTTTAACTCGTGTGCGAGTCTATATAACCGGTTAAATTCAGAAGTTATTTCTCCTGATGTGCGCGTGCGAATTTAACCGAGTAAACTATGGTAACCGCAATCAATTTAGAATGGGGTCCAATAACCAAACTTTTAAATTAATCAGGCATAATAAATTAAACGGCTTCTGAGCCCTGATGATAATTTTCTAAGTTTAAAACTAGGCTGCTTTAATTGATTTGATTGATTTGTTCAGGGCCAGGGAATGATCATTCATCATTGGAGTCCGAGTTCGTATCTAGACTTAAGCTCAATGTTGTTATGGAAAGACTTTATTTTTTTCCGAAATTATTGTAAATTCAAATTCAAATTCAAATTCAAAATATATTTATTTCGTAGGTAAAAATTACACTTGAAATACGTCATTAGTTCATTATACTTACATACATCCTGTTACACGTATAATATTTATAATAAAAAATCATTTAATTTTTGTGGTACACAAAGATTCGATTTTACATTTGAAATATTTTTAAACATCATTAATAATTTTACATAATATTGTATAAAAGTGGGTACGCAAAAAGTACCGACGTTTAAGAGTTTTTCCCCGTTCATGGGGAAAATAAAAAAAAATACATGTATGCAATAACGAATGCAATACAATGTTGTAATAATTTAAAATAAACGTCGACAACAATCAAGAGACCATGTCATACCTTAAAATAATAATAATTAAAATATATATATATGTCAATTCTACTTATATTACATTAATATAATATGTCAATCCTACTCTGCAAGTCAAAATTTAAAAATAGTCAATTTAAAATAAATTAATTACATCAGTGTAAAAAAAAAAGCAATAATGAATTAGATAGTAAACAAGAAAAAATAAATATATAAGTCATATTATGTCATTATAATTATGTAACTAATCCCAAGGTTTTTTTTCATCTAAATACTGGGAGATGCTGTAGTAACCCTTTTTATATAATTTCTGTTTCAATATTGATTTGAATTTTTCAATAGGGAGGGACTGAATTGATTCGGGAACTTTATTATAAAAACGTATGGATAGGCCTTTGAAAGAATTGCTAATTTTGTGGAGTCTACTGTTTTATTTTCATTTTGTATTTATTGCGTGTATTGATACTATGAAAATCACTATTTTTCTTGTAAAGTTTCAAATTTTTCTTCACATGTACCAAATTTTCATATATATATTGTGAAGCTAGCGTTAAAATATTTATTTTCTTAAATTTGTCTTTCAAAGAAACTTTAGGCCCAAGATTATATATGGCACGGATTGCCCTTTTTTGTAATGTAAAAATAGAGTTTACATCTGCAGCATTACCCCAAAGTACGATACCGTAAGACATTATGCTGTGGAAATAACTGAAATAGACTAGCCTGGCTGTCTCAACATCTGATATTTGACGAATCTTCTTAATGGCACATACCGCAGAAGCAAGCTTGTTTGCTAATTTTGTTATATGTGGTCCCCATTGCAGTTTAGAGTCTAACGTAATACCAAAGAATGTTGTAGTATCATCGATAGTTAACGTCGCGCCCTTGATTATTATATTTGTATTAATTTGCTTGACATTAGGCAAAGTAAATTTAATACATTTGGTTTTATTTTCATTCAAAAGCATATTATTAGCAGTGAACCATTCTACTACCTTAGATATATGGTAGTTAACCTCATCATAGCATGCATTTTGCCTATTAACATTAAACAACAGTGAAGTATCATCTGCAAATAACACGATTCCATGCCTATTATTTACAAGTTTGGGTAGGTCATTTACGTACACCAAAAACAAAAACGGTCCGAGAATCGATCCCTGGGGCACACCTATTGTTAACAAGGACCCAGAGGATAGTTGGCCATTAATATCAACTTTTTGAACTCTATTTTGCAAGTAAGACTTAAGAAGGCTTAAAGCCGGGCCTCTGATACCGTAATGGTACAATTTTTGAACTAAGATATCATGCCGCACACAATCGAAAGCTTTAGATAAATCACAAAACACTCCTATAATGTCCTGTGATTTCTCCCAAGACTCAAATATGTGTTCGATTAAATCAATACCGGCATCAGTTGTTGAACGACCTTTAGTGAAGCCAAATTGTTTTATGTGCATTAAATTGTTATTATAAAAATGGGATGTCAATTGATTTAAAATATTTTTTTCATATATTTTACTTAACACAGGTAGTATAGAGATTGGCCTATAATTAGAAGGATCCGTTTTGCAACCAGCTTTAAATAAAGGGATAATTTGTAAGACAGTTGGTATTTTAAATGATGGTTACTGCAAAACCAGAGCGTTTGGTAAAGAGTAAATTTGTTTGGTTAAAGTTGCAGTTATAATTTTTTGGAACTATGCAAAAATACAAATCATCTGTATTTTAAACTATGCAAAAATATATATGTATATGTGTGCATAGGTATTCTATTTTTAACACGCTTTTAGTATGTACTATGTTAGTATGTTATGGAAAATTTGAACATGGATTTAACATACTTTAAATCATCGTATTAATTTGAAACTATCTTCTGTTTGCCTCAGTTTTATCAAGGATCAAGGACAATGCAATCATATAGATCCTACCTATTATCCTTATCAGGATCTTCAACATAAGCGATTTGTTTTGTTTACCCTATCAGCTATTTTTCTATTAAAAACGAAACATAAATAATGGTTAAAAAACTAAAAAACACGCTTTATAAAAACCAAACTAATCATGAAAAATAAATTTAAATGTTTTAAAATATCTATTGACACCACGTACCCTACGATTTTTAATACTGGATTACATTTTTTCTTGTTTACACAATTCTTAATTTAAATTTATTTTTCACTTAGTAGTTTGGTTTTAATAAAAGCGTATTTTAAAAAAAAAATATCTTCACGCCCATATCCCCGAAGGGGTAGGCAGAGGTACAACAAGTGCACCTACGATTAGCCGAAGATACTTAGTCCCACAAATGTAATAGGTGGCAAGCCTATCGCCAACCGGGCACTTTCCAATCCCAGGCAACTTTGTGTCCCTCAGAAAACTGAAAAAACACTTTTTTTTTATTGTGCCCGACCCGGGAATCGAACTCGGAACCTCATGTGGTCAACGTCAACGCTGGACCACTAGACTATTATTTATTTTGTTATGTCTTTCTTCTTCGTTACTCGAACTTTATTTCATGTAATAATACAAAATCATAACTTCCTTAAAACTCTTAAATAAATAAATCCTTTTACTTCGTCGGTTCCACGTGTATTTTTAAGTACAGAAGAATTGCATACTGGTATTGACGGTCGATTAAAATCACTTAATCGCCCCAATCTACAATTATAATTTGGATTAATAAAAACGACTCTCATTCAAAAATATATTATAATTATGTCAATTTGGCCACCTATGATACTTTAATGTAACAATAACACGATGTTTTATTATATACACGATGGGATAGTTTAGTCCCAGAAATGCAGTAAAATCCAATCCCATAATAAATGTCTATAAAACACCATTAAACTCATTGTTACAAAACATTCGGTGCTTTAGGGTTATTTGTAATAAATTATTAAATAATTCGTGAGTAGCAAATAAATCCTTAATAAGGTGTCGTTAAACTTTATTATTTAGTAACTGATGCCACTTATGTCTATTGTTATCGTTTTTTTTCCTACTAACATCTGTTACAATCATAGCATACATAAATTTAACAGATAAAATACAACGACGGATGTACCCATGTTCTAAGTTGTTTCCATAACAAATTTTCTACTTAAGTTGTTTTATTCCAGCAAATTCGTATTTTTAATGTTAAAATTTTATAAACTTTCAGAAAGTGCTTACTCTTATCGTTATGTGATGTAGTCTGTCGAATGTCAAATCACCTTTACCCACAGAGATCTGTAGATATGCCTCATCGTCTTAAAATTGTGTATGTGTACGTATTATAAATTGAATTTCTTGTATTTTTCTGTAAAAAATATACACACATACACATTTTTACGCCAGATTCCTTACGGGGCAGGAAGAAAGAACCGAGTGCCGTACATCATGATATCTGCAGATTTGTCTTTTTTTTCTAAATTACTGATACAGTTAACCCTTCGGGTCTTCGCTACGACACCGGCGCTTGGGGCGAGCAGGGTGCTCAGCAAAAAATCAAATCATTAAAATTAGGGCTATAAACGGCCGCTCTAAGGGCTATCTCCTGTGAGATTTTAAAAAACTATAACAAATTATAGTGAGTTCATGTTTTGTATTAAACAATAATTGTTTAACTATTCATTTACAAACTCTACTAAGATTTTAAACAAATGTGCTGTCAAGCAAAATTTCCAAACAATGATATGCTAATAAAAGCGAAACTACAAGTCGTTGAAACTAACATTTTCGGCAAATTGTAGTTGTTTTGATCTACCTCTTGCTACGACTTTGGAAATATAAGCGTGATGTATTCAACGAAAATATTTTGAATTTTACTTTTTAATTTAGTTTAATTTTCTTATAAATACTGTTCAGGGCTGAAAAGAAGTTACTTATTACCTAGCTTTTTGTTACCCGAAACGTTGCGGGCACAGAGCTTAGATATCTAAAAGTCATGAATTTAATCATTTTACTTCTTCTAAGCTTCATATGAAGAAAGACAGACGTAGTCGTGTATAATTTGGGTGTTGATCCGATTCTGAACCCTCTCCCTAAACAAAAAACATATGCAATCATAGAATACATATTTACAATTCGTAGCCGACATGGGATTGTGACACTTGCGACACTTGCAAGAAGTTTGGGGTAAAAGTTTTGGAACCTTTGAACTCTCATCTCATAACAAAGCTATAACTACGTCCATGAAAACAGATAGTCTGATTCTTCTCTATGAAAGACCCGAAGCCACATTTTTTGTTTCAAAATGACATAGCTAATCTTTTGGTCGTTACTGTGACACCAGATTTATAGGTCGAGCAGAGTGCTCAGCCATAGTTTAACATTAAATATGGGCAACTAACACCCGCGCTAAGGGCTGCCACCTATGAAACCGGATCTCGGTTTTATGCGGCGTTCAGACTAAGCAAAGTCCCGCGAAATAGCTTCCAGTGCACTATGGAATGACGTGATAGAATCCCTTATTTAAGTGTTGTTAGGCTTATTTTTATGTTTAATCGCCATCTCTTGCATATACTGTGTGAATGAACAATATTTATAGTTATGGGATGTCTATTATGCTACCGTGAATTGTAGCAGTTATTATGAAATATAAAATATTTAGTGCTTTACTTCATATTATTTATTCACTAAATTTATTAAGTGAATAAACAACAGCATATCAGATATTGTAATATTTATAATTTAGAAATAGATTAACAATGTTAGGCTGTCTACTAGGTAAAGTTCTACCACAGTATCTTAGTAGGTCAGTAAACTTATACATGTGGGATTCCAATTCTCTAAACAGATAGCAACGCACTAGAGATGGGCCGAATGTGGTTTGAACCGAATTCGATCTTCGGTCGAACATTCGTTAAAAATAAAAAAATTGGCCGAATTTTGGTTCTATTTTAGCGCGCTTTCTCGAGAGCAACACTTTGTGACTTATTTACTTAATTATTTTATGTATCGTTAATGGTTTTCGCAGATCAAATTGTTGCAACTGAGGTAAGGATCTCTAATTTTTTGAGAAAAAAAATAGCCTATGTTATTTGGGGATCATTTGAGTCTTTCTAATGGTGAAAGAATTTTTCAAAGCGGTCCAGTAATTTTTGAGTTTATTCGATGCATATAATATTACAAATCTTTCCTCTTTATAATATTAATGTAGGCTTCAGTCCAAATAGTACAAACAAGTACTTTTTCTCTAGTACCAGATGCTCGGCATTTAAACCAAACCATTTTTGTCGAAGTTCGGCTCAAGCTACCGAAATTCGATTACACCGAATATAAAACTAATTTCGTCCCATCCTTACAACACACCGTTAGCATCTTTGGTGTATGTTGCAATTGTTGTCTCTTTCTATCAGAACAATTAGTATCTTTTGTCCGTGTTGATTCCAGGCCCTTTTTGAAGAATAGACCAGTTGCTGTTCTGCAAAGCAGTTCGTAAGAGGCAACGATTGGCTATACGAGTCGCTGCTGTGACGATGCTCCGATCGTCACGGGGGTCTTCTCGACTTGACAGCTTCTACTATTCCTCGAGGTACTCAAGATTAATTTTAAAACTAATATATTTCAGATTAAAAGACTTCAACTTTAGTCTAGCTTCATTTTATTGGGCTTTTCATCCAAGCCCCTTAAGAAACAAATTACATCTCACAAATTACAAAATGACTAAACATTCTACCGAATTATTCTAAATACAATTTAAAATAGAACAATTGGTCAGCACTATTTTAACTGTAACACGAAGAAAGTGTTACACTACGATCGTAGCTATTAGTTGGTAGAGTTCTGTATTATCTCGCCGTAAACTTTTACCACAAGGATAGCAACACATTATTAAGATTCTAGAGTCTATCGACGATGGTTGACTCTTCCATCAGGATAGCCATTTGCTCGTTTGCTAACTTATAATATAAAAAACCTAAAAAATAAAATAAACAATTGGGGACAAAAGAAAAAAGAACATATTTACAATGTAATATTGGCTCGGAAGGGATTTGTTTTCAAACAATTTATTTTACAAAGGAAACTATTTGTCTCAGTTTTGAAATTCATTATGTTCCACTCTATTCTATTCATTCTCCATAATATTTTATTTATTTTGTTTCTTAAATCATAAGATAAACAAGCAGATGACTCTTTTGATATAAAGATAACTATCGCCAAAAGACACCAAAAATGTCATCTGTGTGGTAGGTATGTAAACCAAATTATGTTTTTCATGTTAGTTCGATAGGTAAACTGGGAGACATGCCGCCTGATGGTAAGTGGTCAACGTCGCCCATGAACATAAACTAGTTTACCTGGAACTAACCCAGGTAACTCATTGAAAATGAAAACGGAAATAAAAAATATATATTATTTGCAAAAATATGGATGTCACAAGTTATTAAAAATTAATTAAATTACTTACATACTCTACCATCTAGTATTCATGATAGTCATACGCATGGCATGGCAATTTACTTATAATAGTACATTTTCACTGGACCGAGCTTTATCATATTATCTGACTTGCACAGCTTTGTCCACAAGTAGAATAACATATCAACAATATAACCTTTCATACGAACTTTCATCCTCTGTTTCAGCTCTAAGGGGTTGATTTTTGAAAAAGTAGCATTAGTTTATCTCATCTAAATCGATTTTGATAAAAATTGACAAGGAGATTAGCCGTAAAAACAGGCAGAAAAATAGACGGACAGACTTTTTCACTTATAATGTTAGTAAATATGAATTAATTTGCAATTATTAATAACTCACTTTTAATTAAGATAATAGTTACAGTAACATCTATATTAATATTATATATGCGAAAGTTTGAATGTTTGTTACTCAATCATTCAAAAACTACTAAATGGATTTAAATGAAATTTAGCACACATGTAAATGATGACCTGGAACAGCGCATAGGCTACTTTTTGTCCCGGAAAAATTAGGTGATCCCACGGGATTCACCAAAAACTTTTATAATGCAGCAGGCTGCACGCTGCAACTAGTAGATAATAAATAGCACAGACGCAGACGTTACAACTAGTAGTTTGGTATAACTTATACCATTGTCAACCGACGAAAAAACAGAAGTTAACAATTGAGATGTATGGAATATTTTTGAAATTGGATGATACTTAACTATAATGATCTATTTAAGCGTCCAAGCACGTTTACTATATTTAGTAGGTGTATGCATGTTTGTATGTTTGTCAACGAATATCTCGAGATTAAAAGCCACACTGAGATAATTCTTTTTGATTTAAATCAGATTTATTCTAACTTAGGGAATTATCTAAGTTTCTTCAAAATCGGTTCAGTACTTTTTAACACATGAGTATAATTAATATTTAAAGTCTATTTAATCTTTACTAGGTGGTAGAGTTCCGTTTCCGCATTGTCTCGCCTGGGCCTGGTACCACCGTTTTACCTATTCCTGCCACAATAGCGTTAGTGCTTGACACTATCGTGTTCCTGTTTGGAGGCTAAGGTAGCCGGTAAACTTATGTATGTGGCATTAGACTTCGCCACAAGATAACAAAGCACCATTAACACCTTTGGTTTCTATGGGCGATGGGCGACTCTTTCTATCAGGAGACCCAAATGCTTGTTTGCTATCTGATGATACAAAAAAATGCGAAAGTAGCTCTATCTGTCTGTCCATCTCTTCTTTACACCTAAACCACTGAACCGATTTGAATGAAATTTGGCGCTAAGATAGTTTTAGACCCGAGAAGGGACATAGAATAGTTTTTATCTCGGAAATCCCACGAAAACCGGAACTATAGTGGTAAAGCCCCGGTACTTTTATTTTTTTTAAAAATCCATGTTGACGAAGTCGCGAGCAGTGCTAGTTATTAATACTTCAGCGTCTTAACTATTAATTTAATTGACTAAAAGGATAACAAACAAGCTAGTTTCAATTAAATTAATATCCACTTTGTAAATACTATTACATACTTCACTTTCCATGAACAAGCTTTTGAGTTATTGTTATATTAACTTACACAAAGTAAACTTTTGAATGAATTGTGTTGTATTGAATAATCAAATCCTCATTCAAAAATGCATAAAATTGTGTTCGGCACAGATATTTATAAATAGTAGAAAATAGTGTGAAATTGTGAATGAATTACAAAGGTATACCCGAATTCTTAAGGGGTAGAATAACCACTTTGTAATGAATGAAAATTGTTTAGTCATTATTCGAAAAAGAAAAAATATCGTCAAGCGATAGACACACCGACGCCGTCTTTAACAATATAAATTTACAACCTTATTTCAATAGCATAAGATTTTATTTGTATTTGCAAAACGGATCAAATATAAACCCGTTCATTCATCAACTGTGAAATTCGAAATTTGAAAAATAATTAATCTTTCAATTGTATCATTAGCTGAGTGCAGTCGTGTTTACTCGTGCAATATCGCATCACTTCATTTTCTTTCCTTTTAAGTCTCATTTCAATGATTAATGATACGAGGAATTAATGATTAATGGTATTTCGGTCGTGATGAAAGGATGGCAGTGCATATGCGCCGAAAGATAGTAAGTTACCGAAACGTCAGATGTTTGAATTCTTTACAATCTTAGTAGTCATTCATAGGTTATTATAAATGATTAAAAACATTGTTAACATAAATTCCTTGACTTGTTAATAGAAAATACCAATGAATATACATTTTTGTTATTATAATTATGGCAAATATTTCACTTATAATTACGTGCCCTGATTGCACTAATATTTTAAAATATTACAGATTGTGTGTGTGTGTGTGTATGCGTGTGTGTGTTACTTCTTTACACCTAAACAGCAAAACAAACTAAGATGAAATTTAGTAGTAAAATGTATGCAAATTTGACACATACTTAGGCATATATTTTATTGCGAATAAATACATTGTTTCTGTAATGTTCCCAAAATAAAGGTAGATGGCTCTTCATGGACAACCATCATCTATAGAAACCAAAAATAGTAATACATAGTACGTTGCTATCCGTATGGCGGGATGATAAAGCCACATGCTTAAATTACACTTCCTGTTGAAACTGGACAACAATAATGACAACAATTTATGCTATTGCAGCAGGAATAGGTAAGGCGGTGGCGGGGATCGAACCCGAGACCTCATGATCTGAGCCGAAAATTAAATTTCAAATTTTGAAAAGACTATTCCCTAGACCACGAGGCAATTCTAGAAAAAATGCAATATTTCCTTGGAATTCAAAAAAAAACTTTTACTGCGTTGAATGGTGCATACGAGTCGCAACTTTATAAAACTTAAAGCACATGAAAATACTTATTCAGTAACATTTGGTAAAAATCAAAAATACTTTATTTTTATAATAATAATAATTATTATTATTTACCAACTTAGTTGACATTGTTTCATACAGGCTTAAAATTATAGTGTGTGGTGGTACACTTTGACATCACAATGTTGCACGTTGATACCCATACTAGGTAAGGAATACCTGTATTACGGGCAGCAGCGCCATCCTCCTGGTGTGTTTATTTGCATTTATTTAAGTATATAGTTTTATTTAATGAAGATTTGCAAATCATTTTGACGTGTCAACAATTTTATTGATATTACCGGATTGGAAACGCAGCCACACACTGAAAAGATCCGGAGAGAAACCAACGGGCTTATCTTTTTTGTTTATTTTCTTATCAATCCGCCACAAGGATGACAACGCACTATTACGTCTGTTTTTTGTACTTAACTTTTATACTTAACGTTTATATGGAAAGGAAGTGCAGAAAACTATTTTTTTATAATATTTGTTACAGCTACATTCAATTAACACGAGTAGAGGAACGATCGAATTTCGATCAGAGAACGATCACAACTTAAATATATTTCTCAATAATTTAAATATCATAAAATTGCATCAACCAATTTTTCCCGTTTACCAGAAACCATGTTGGGGTTTTCCCCAAAGGCCCATATTAGGCTTACAAGCGACAAGAATAGGTAATGCAATGGTACCAAACCCGGGCGAGAAGTTGCGGAACTCTCCCACCAAGTACTAACAATGGTAGTTACACGTTACCGCCCGGCCACGCGAACCGGCGGCGGCGGCTAGGCGCGGCGGGCGAGGCGAAAATTCGCGTGGCGCGAATTTATAGGCCACGGGAACTTGCGTTCACCACCTGGACCAGTATAGTCAGAGAGTGAAATGACATTTCCAATTTTATCTCGATATTGCTTGGAGTGGAGCAGTTTTGTACTTCAACACTTACTATTTGGAAGATAATGTGTAGTATATGATTTAAATATGAATCGGGGTATAGTATAGACGTTGAATTTTACAATTTATGAGAAATATTTACTAAATCCAAACAAATTCTTGAAATGAATATCGATAGGGTTTCATTACCTTATTAAGTACAATACTATACTATTCAATATTAAAAAAATAATATGTCAAAAGTATCGATACTATCGATAGTATTGCTATTTCATATTGCATTAGTCACAATTACTATCGATAGTATCGATACTATCAAAACTGTCGATAGTCAACTTTATTCTAATACTGACCGATGCTATCAATTGTACAAACTATCGTATATATATACGATATCTCGATAAATACATCGTATATATACGATATGTCGATATATACGATAGTATCGAATATATCGATAGTTAATGCAATATTGTCTAACAATACCATTGATAGACTCGATACTTTGTTTTTTCCAACGATTGATACTATCGACACAATCGATAGTTCATTTGCAGCGTTAAATACTATAGATACTATCGACGTTGCAATCGATATTATGACGTTTCTAGATTAAAACTATATAAAGATAATAATTATATTCTTATGAGTATTCAACATTATGGGAAGAAAAAAAAATTGTATCTCTGGACTTTGTTTATACTTAACTTCGAAATTGCTGGCATAGTAAATATTTAAAAATTAAAGTTACAATGTTCATAGTGTATGTGTATATTAGTACCTATTCCCTCTAGGTGACAGTGGAGCCTATTAGCTTTTGTCTCTCCATTTATATAGTCGGTTCTACCACCAGTTTTACAATTTTAGCATCCTGTAGTTTCTATTATTTGTATTCCGTGGGCTAAGAACCCGTAACAACATAGAAGTAATTATTTATAAAAGATAAATTTATAAATGGGATGACTCAGCAAGCCGTCCATGAAACTTTCTTAGTCAGAAGTTTAGTAGCGCATTGCTAAAAAGGTTATAAAACTAGCAATTACTCATAATTGCTTTCTAAAGATGAAAGAATCGGCTAATTTCCACTAAGATTGAATCAGCTATAATTATTGTAGTTTCTAATAATTAAATTATGATATGGATATAACAAAAAAACTAAAATATTTGATTTATAAGATAAGGATTAATAATAATTTTAGGAAACAATTTTGGCAAAAATAGACATTCATTTACGTACAGTACCCGGCGATAAATATTGCACATCGACCTTTGGAAAGAGACAATCGGCTAATTTCGGCTTCGTAGAGCGTTATCTCTGTCGCACAAAATACAAACAGTCCGGTACCTATTAGGAGCTGTTAAAACAAGTATGATTTGCTTCTTTTGATATTTTTATTCTTTGTATAAAATACACTAATTTTTCTATAAGTGATGTCTTTAGGTTGGGGTAAAATAAAATAAAAAAACATTTCTACATTATGTTTACGTATTTAATTATTTTGGAACATTACAGCTTTAGTGTACATAATAAACACCATTATACCTATTGCTAAAATGAGACATTGCAATAAAAATAATAATAATTCTAATTCTCAATTACTTCCATTTCACTATCTGTGCTCTCAAAGAGGTCAATATCACTGTCACTATCAGCCGTATTTATTACTAATCTATCAGTGTAATTGTCTAAACTGTGTTGAATGCTTCTATATTCATTCTCACATTTGATTGCATGATCGCAAACCTTTTTCCACTCTTCAGCGCCGATCATGTTTACTTTTTCAGTCAATAATGTTTTTACTGTAGTTAAGTTCATACCCACATTTCTAGAGGCTACATAGCCTTTCAGTTGAGACCATATATTTTCAATTGGATTAAAATCCGGATGATATGGTGGCAATCGCAACACAGTGTGCCCATGTTCGGCAAGTATTTTGTCCACAGAAAACTCTGTATACCTCTCCTTGTGCTGACATATAATAGCGTAAATCTGGGTTTTTGTTAATTTTGGATCAACTGGAATTTCATGTCTGTTTAACCAGTTGATCATTTCCCGTTTAATGGTGTTTGAGTTGGGGGGTCTCTCAACATACTTGTTGTGATAGGGTGCGTTGTCGATAACTAGAACAGAATCACTGGGTATATTTGGGATTAATTGGTTAACCAGCCATTTCTCATAGTTATCGTTATTCATTTCATTATGATAGTCACCTGTAGTGTCCGTGGATTTATACGTTAAAAAAGCACCGGGTACAAAGCCTTTTTCATTTCCCGCATGAACTATTATCAAACGTTGACCTTTTGAAATTGGCTTTTTTACTCCTTTTTTCTTATCGTCACTCCAAGATTTCCCTTTAGTGTGGGATGCATGTATATATGACTCATCCATGTAGACGATATTTTTTCCTGTTTCGCGAAATATTAAAAGACAAAGAATAAAAATATCAAAAGAAGCAAATCATACTTGTTTTAACAGCTCCTAATAGGTACCGGACTGTTTGTATTTTGTGCGACAGAGATAACGCTCTACGAAGCCGAAATTAGCCGATTGTCTCTTTCCAAAGGTCGATGTGCAATATTTATCGCCGGGTACTGTAACAGTAAGCGCAGTTTAGGAAGTATTACATCACACGGTGATAAAAAGCCATATTGTTTTTGACATTAACATAGAAACCATAGAGTATAACGTATGTAACACCACGGCGTGATGTTATTCAAGACGCTATGACAATCCAGAGCGTTTTCGCGGTAAATTTAAATTTTAGAATGCGTGTTTTTTGTTATAAATGAACGATATTAATAAAATAAATAGTTTTTGGTTATATATTAACCAAAAAACTATTTATTTTTTAATAAACTATTTATTTTTTAATAAATAGTTTTTTGGTTATTATATATTTATAACCTATACTTATAACCAAAAAGCTTATTTATAAAAATTGTGTAATACTTTACCGAATAAGGTTAATTATTTAACCTTATTCGGTAAAGTTAACAATTTTTCAAATTTAGTCAACTAGCCTATTTTTATAATCGGTCGAAAAGTGTTTGAGTTAAATCGTAACAAACAAAAATTAAATCTTTCCTCTTTGTTATATTAATTTATATAAAAACAGTAAAAAATAAACCTAAGTATAGATTTTAAATTCCTCGAGCTCAAAATTATTAGTTACCTAGAGTGCCGTATCATCAATATAATCTTTAATTTAAAGTGACACTTTCATATAAAGGTTTTGGTGGTGGGAAAAATTCACGGTAATCTATATTTATATTATAAATGTTGAAAGTTTGGAGATTTGGATAGATGTATGTAATTCAATCACGCAAAAACTATTGAATAGATTTGGCACACAGGTAGATGAATATACCTGATACCTGGAATAGTATATAGGCTTTTTTACTTTTTTTCAAAAACTAGCTGCACGCTGTGCAACTAGTAGTAAATATAATGAATTTAAAAAAAAAACTATATACTAAATAAATTAGTTTGAAGGCTTTACACATTTTTGAGAATGAATGGGGCAAGCTGATCTAATGTCATATATTTCTCGTTTGTATAAATTCGGTAAGCATCTGATTTAAAGGTTTCAAATATATGGGGTTGGAACCCCCATAGGGTTTGAAGTCCGTTCTTGCATTTTACAGTTTAAATTATTATACTATACACTGTTTGTATGTACCAATATAATTTTATAGATCAACCTTAAAATAATTATAATGTAAGTCTATTATTTTCGTGTTTCATTATAATTAGAACATTTTATTCGTGTGGTTTTCCTGTTTTTGTAAATACCACTCTTGGGGAATTCACGTACGATAAAATTATTGAAATTACCAATTATTGTTGTTTAGTAATCATCAATTCAGTTCAATATTAATTAGAAGGACTAATTTTTGCTCCCATAATGAGGCAATTTGTTATCGACGTAGTTTCGTTTCCTGTTTTCATTAGGGGCAATTATTCCTGTATTAATAATGTCATATTTTGATGTTGATTAGCGAAATAATAATTTAATTAAATTGTTACGAGATATTATTTAAAAAATATGTTGTTTTGCTGAAGTTTTCTTATTTGAGTTTTTTCAAAATATCTCAAAATTTCCTGAGCTGAATCGATTCAGATTTTCAGGAACTCTAAGTGGTTACAAAACTCTACCATATATTTTATAAACACACAAACCTATACTCGTCACACAATTTCTATTGCCTCTTGAGAACCAAACCCGGGCTCCAGGCCCCACAGTCGCGCTTGCTAACATTTCAATAAACGTGATGGTTATAAGCATCCTTTCTTTAGTCTGGGCTTCTTCCCCTTCTTGTTCCAAGCTCCTCTAAAGAACAGAAACAGCTACTCTGCCAGGCACATCGTAAAAGGCAACCGATTGGCTATACGTATTACTACCATCGTGACTAGGGTTCTTCAACGTCTCGCCCGAGTATTTGGTACCATCGCTTTACTTATTCTTGCCGCAATAGCGTTCATGCTTTTACTTATCATGTTCCGATTTAGAGGGTAGGGTAGCCGGTAGACTTTTGCATGTGGCATTGCCATCCCGCCACATGGATAGCAACGCACCATTAACATCTTCGGTGTCAATAGGCGATGGTTTCTCTCTGCATCAGTAGAACCATCTGCTTGTTAGCTATCTAATGCTATAAAAAACCATCGAAACTTCACATTAGTCACACGCAGTCAATCAATACTTAGATAATCAAACATCCGAGATTTCCGAAGCTATCAAAGTGGGGCTATAATAGACCACTGTATTCCCCTCACTGGGGGCCCGCACTGCATTGTTTATTTTATAAACTACACATAAATAAAGTGGTCGAATCATGGGGACATGTTCACTGAATGATTCGACAATTACAGTACTCTGTGAATTTATTGAATTAAATTGTTTGGTGCGTTTAAATAGGGTTAAACTATATAGGACCAAACAGTTAACGATAACCAGTTTAAGTGGAGATCCATTCTACTAATATGATAAATAGGCATAAAAAATTGTGTGTGCATTATGTTTACGTTTAGTAGGTACGTTACGTATGTTTTTTTACTCTATGAAATTCTTAATTATGCCTAAACATTTATTTGTATATCAATTAATCGATCAGAAAATCTTGATTCATTTTAAATTTTATAAGTTTTTTAATTCTTTACAATTTTTTAAATATATTTACTTCTGAATTAGAAATGTGGCCACACTTTAAGCAGATCTGGCACAAAAAGCTTGTTGGATTTTTAGCCTGCCAGTGTCGTTTTGAAATGAAATTTCTCGAATTGTAAATTGAAATCCAATTGACCAAAAATAGACAATAAAAAGTGTCAAATAAATTAATCTTTATGATTTGGCCTGTGAGAGAATGAAAGAAAGCAAATAGTACCTTCTTCTTTATGCGATGCTTTGTGGTCTTCACATTTTTTAGTATTTTTACTTGCTATATACCTACGCTTGAATATTGCCGAGCCAAACCCAGAGAGAAGGCGTTGTATAATAGTGAACTGCACATACATCTTTTACTTTTTACTTATCTGTTTTTTAGTTTGTAAGCTTTTTTTCGTCAAAATATTTTATAGTTTTTACATAGTTATGTGTAAAAAAAGTTCATATAAATTTGGTTGATTTTGTTGATTTTTAAATCATATATAACCTCTACTAGCATTAGGTTACTCATTTTATAAGCTTATACATTGCCTAATAAAAGAGTTATTTAGATTGTTTTGTTTGTTGCATTGTAAACGTAAACAAAGCGATTTTTCATGAAAGAGGAAATATTTTTTCGAGTTTACTTCAAATTTTTAAAAATTACCTCTGAAATTCCAGTTAAAATAAATAGAAGCCCCTGAACCAAAACTTCTCAGTATTTTAGCGTAAGGTTTTTCAAAATTTGACTATAACTCTCTGGAAAGCAGCGAAATCAATGTATTGTATTAGCTGTATGAATTTGTATACTATGTTATGTAATATTTTTATGTGGTACAATAAAGAGTATTATCATTAATATATTATGTCGATGCTGGAAAGCATGCTGCGTGGACATTTTGTAAATGTATGTACATAGACATATGCAATCAAGAAATGTAAATGCATCATGTAAATGTACATCAAAATATGCATCGACATTGAATGAAAAAGTTAGTACATATTTTAAATTCAATTAATTATAAGGATTAGTGAATACATGAAATTTCTTAAGTTTATAAATGTCACGCGTCACGTAGGCCAGTGGAATTAACCACCCTTGGATATTAGTAGTTCGTGATAACATTAAACGTCAGGATGTGTCTAGTTATAGCAGGCTTAAACGCGCTGGAATTATTATTGGAAAAACTATAGTATTGCAAGAAATGGGTGTAACTGGATAGTTTAGATGTCTAATGTTAAAATAAAATTATATGAAAAAGCTCATCGACTGACATTTGAATACTCCTCAAGAATTTGGAGGTAGAAATTGTAACAGTTTATATTATGTTCTAAATTAAACTGGTTAAAATGACTTAGGTACGAAATAGATAATTTGACAAATAAACTCACTTGTACTTCCAGTTCACACGTTTTACACAGTTTTTAGATAATGACAAATTATATAATGATAAATTATAATATATATATATATATATATATATATATATATATATATATATATTATATATATATATATAATATTATATATATATATATATATATATATAATATTATATTATTATTTATACATGTGAGTATGTTGTCCTGTGTGTCACATGAATGTAGTGTGTGGATACTTTTTATTGTATGGATATGTGTGGATTATTTTATTTATGTAAATTTTAACTGTGCCAAATCTGCTACATCACCGTTCGCGCATTTGTCTTAAAAAGCTCCAAAGTTTTTCTTTCGCGTATTAATATATAGATAATTACCAGCCCAGCTTTTGTTTAGTTCATAGCAGTACAATAGCGTTGCTCAAAATAACTGGACCTAATATGTGATGCAATGTGGAAAAAAATTACCCAATGTAGCTTTTTCTAACACATTCAACGCAGATCACAATTTATTGTGTATAAGGAAGGTAAGAGCAAATCGAACAGTTGTTGATAATCAATCGTCATGATGGTGTGGTTGAATTTCCTCACCCATGTCGGTCTGGGCTCCTTTGCAGAATAGACCAACTGCTGTTCTGCTAGGCAGGTCGATAGATATGTCACTACCATCGGTACTACTAGGTGGTAGAGTTCGGCAACGACTCGCCGGGTATTTGCTAGCACCGCTTTACGTATCGCTGCCGCAATAGCGTCAATGCTTGTCACTGTCATGTTCCGGTTTAAAAGGTAAAGTAGCCGGTAAACTTATACATGTGGTATTAGACCTCACCACTGGAAAGAAATGCACCATTAACAGCTTTGGTGTCTATAGGCGATGGTTGATTCTTTTGGAGACCCATCTGCTTTGCTTTGGTATCTTAAAATATAAAAAAGTCAAATCTAAAGAATCCCAAATAACATAATGCTGTAAAAGTAACTAAAGTATACAATTGTTGCTATATAGTTGTTATTATATATTTAGTTGTTGTCTTGCGTGTGTATTTGTCATGTTCGAAGAATTTATAAATAAAAGTCCTGATGATGCTGTAATAGGCGAAACCGGTTGGCTTCACAACAATTAAAGGTTAGTTGTGAAATATTTGTGAAATAGTACAAGTGTTTGACAAAATCAATATGATGCAGTTTCACCAAGTGCCGACGATGGAAAGTATAAATTATATAGTAAACTAGCTGACCCGCGCCGCTTCACCCGGGAGACATACTCATCGAAATAGTTTTTAATACAAATTTCATCCCCTATTTCAGCCCTTAAGGGGCTGATTTTTGAAAAAAATAAGTCTATGTTCGATACTAGATCTTCAACTATTTCCATGCCAGATTTTATGAAAATCGGTTCAGCGGTTTAGCCGTGAAAGCGTAACAGACAAACAGACGGACAGACTAATTGACAGACACACAGACAGACTTTCGCATTTATAATATTAGTATGGATTAATGTAACTGTGTTACTCAATAATAATATAGCTTTCTATAGGTAGAAGAATTTAGTAAAAAATAACAGTAAAAAATATTTTTATTTCTTATTCCTGTCCATGCAATATTTTATATAAATCTTATATATAAAATATTGCATAGATTGCAATATTATATCTAACCATACGTCTTGCACTTAGAGCAAAACTTGCCTTGATGATCCTTGTGGAAACTAAACCGGGTCGATAATAATAGTTATAAATTTATTGTGAAACAGTAGGTACAAGTGTTTTTAATAAGAAAAGTATTGCATTGAAAATGAAGTTTCACCAAGTCCCAATAACTAAAAATGTATAATATATTAAAATTGTCTGCTTAATATTACCGAAAAAATAAAATTAATTAATATTATAGCAAAAAATAAAAGTCATTGACTAATTAAAAAACTTTTTTCAGTTAACACTTCTCATAAAGTGAAAGGCGTCATGACTCTATCAATTATTTGTAAAATAAAAAAAAGTGTAAAAACGTTCAATCTTTTTTAAATAGCAAAAGGTTTAAATGTCTCCAAAATTGTATAAATAAACTAGACGAAGGCGCTTAGTTTTTATGTCATTAACATGTTTGAAGCGCTACCGGTTATGCGATCAGTTTAACTCTACTAGATTTGAACTCCATGCGAGCTTTATTATACTTACATATATAGTAAGTAAGTTCAGTGATATTAGAGTCGATTTGAGACGAAAGAGAAAGACAAAGAGAGAAAGAATAGATTAAATATTATTATTAATGTTTAAGATTAACACGAGTATTGATTAAAAAATTGCACCTTTATACATGCATAAATTTTAAATAAATAAAAAATAAATAATTTTTAAGTTGCTAATTTGTTTCCTAATATAAAATTATTTTATATATTTAAGGCTTTGTGCAATAATATTCCCTTATAAAATAATTTAAGAGAAAACGTTGTTGAAACAAATTAATTTTCACATTAAAAGGGTAACTTATAATTTTTTTTTTTCAAAATGGACATCAAAATTTTTAAGGGACCTCAAATTAAATAAATCAAATCGGCAAAAAGACAAATATAGTACTGTCAATATCATTGAGAATTTTGTTAAGAAATCTAAACTATATTTGTGAAAAATTTAAACTATACAGACAAAATTGACATCAGTGAAATACTATTTTTTTATATACAGTATGTAAAATAAAAATAAACATTTATAAACGGCGAATGCAGGTACTAACCTGTAGGTTCCTACCATAAAACGACCTTCACCGAGCTGGTCAATGGATGAAAAGTATTTTATATCTAATTAAATAGTCAAAAAATATTTTTCAAATGGATTGACTTAAAAAATTTCAGTCCAGAATATGATTCAATATTTTTAAGACAAACACCATACTAATTGAAAGTATGGTATGGATGAAGCCTATAAAATACGCTAACGTTAGGTTGATTATTATTTTCTCGTCACAACTCTTGGATAGGCAGAGGTACGAACAGGTAAATCGATACTAGTAAACCAAACCAGACCTTAAACTTTTTTTAAACTTTAAGAATTATTCTTTTAAAGAGGCTTTGGTGCTGTTTCTGGCTGATTATTAGGAGAACAACAATTTCGATGAGTGAATTAACTAAAAAATATATTACTTAATAAATTTCTTAATCAACGCATTTGCAATATATTTATTGACACATTTAATTAGATATAAAATACTCTTCTTCCATTAACCATCTAGTTGAAGGCCGTCCTACAGTGGGATCATAGACTAAATAGTCAACACTCAAATATACTTATATTAAGTATTATTATAGCAATTATTTTATGAAGCTAATTATTTAAAACCTTTCAGTGTTGACCAAGATTCTGTTCCATTGTTACTGTAATACTATAAGAAACGACACGAAATAAATTTAAATTAATCAATTTTTTATATATAAAAATCAATTACTGTTCGTTAGTCTCGCCAAAACCCGGAACGACTGAACCGATTTGGCTAACTTTGGTTTCGCATTAATTGTTGAAGTCCAGGAAGGTTTAAAAGGTGAAATAATATAGAAAAAAATAAGAGTAATTAAAAAGGTAGATCAACGTTTGCCGGGTCAGCTAGTTAATAATATAAATATCCCTGTGAAGAATTATATACCATCAGACAGTCTGCCTGGCAGTGCATAAAAGGTGAAAGATTGGCTCTACGTTTCGTTGCTTTCATGACTACTAGGTAGTAGAGTTCTTCAAATTCTCGTTAATGATTTTCATAATATAATTCCGAATAATTTGGAAGGTAAAGTAGCCGGTGAACTTTTGCATTTGGCATTCATCATGTCTAGGCGGTGATAGACTCTTTCACCTCTTTCATCTCTAAATCAGAAGATCCATCTGCTCCTTTGCTGTTCTATTATACGAGTGTTAAAAAAATCAATACTGATAAGTATGAAAAGAAAGCGAAAATATTAGATATAGCGAATAAAATCATACCCGGTAACTTTTTAACCGCTATATGAATAAGGCAGTAAACAATACATATTTAGTTTATGCTCTAATTATAAAACGCAATAAACGCGCTCGTTAAAATCACGTCATTAGGCAAAACCCACTACATAAAATTAGTACATACTAAGGACTAAATAAAGTCATCGTTTTCAGTAACGAATTTAACCATAAAATTCCCCCATGTTGGTTATCTGCAATTCTGCCAGGTAGTTTGTAAAACGCGAACGCGTCACTACCATCCTGTCTACTAGGTAGTGGTAGAGATCCACAATATCTTGTCGGAATTTGGTACCACCATTTTACCTATATCAGCCGCAACAACGTTAATGCGCGTCACTTTGTGTTTTTCAATTTGGAGGGTATGGTAGCCGGCACACTTGTGCACGTACCATAACTATCCTACCAAACGGGTATTTATTTAGTTGTAATAAAATGCTTATAAGCTGTATTGGTGTGATTATATATCTGTTACAATATTTATTATTCGAAAGATATGTTTCAGTAGTGAATTGCAGTTGTAGACTGACTTAAATACTTTAACCGTTTCCTTTGTCATTTATTACAAGCTAAGGGATATAAAGCTTGAATTATTATATCTTTCCACGAGGCTACTTATTTCTCTTAACAGTTGTTACTAAGGTTATAAAACACTATAAACACGCTCGTTAAAATCATGTCATTAGGCAAAACCCACTACATAAAATTTAGTACATACTAAGGACTAAATGAAGTCTCTTCAGGGATAACATAATAAATAAATATAAATATTTGCTCATCAAATCACACAAATTGATGTAATTCCAAAGTGAGCAAATTATTTGCTTGTAATATGTGTGTTAGTCAACAATACTAGTACATAGAAATACGTATACTAAATTATCTAGAAAAATTAGTACCTATGGTTGTCTTTGTAAGGAATTGAACCCGTGGACTAATAATTGCGTAGTCAGGGTCGCCAACCACTAAACCATCATGATGATGATCTTTGTTAATGGCAGCTAGAGCATCATAGTTTCGAGGATCATAACGCGTATTTGATCGGCGTTTTGGCGTGTTAAAGTTTAAGTTGTGAATAAAGGTTAGTTTCTACATTTTTCCATATTATAGTAAGTCATGAAGAGGCTAAAAAACAGAAAATTATCTCTTGGCAAAGGATGATTTGTTACAGGTAGATTATGATAGCTATTAGGGAAAATGCGATGGGCAAATACCGACTGAGGCGTAGATTCATCCTATCAACTCGTCCATTTCCAGGAGCATAGCTCATCTGATAGCTTATTAAGACAGAGAGAATATTTAACACCGAATACTGACCGATTATGACACATTAAAACCTAGGAATATTTTTAATCAAAGTAGATTTTTTTAACAATTAATTTCAATTTAAATAATAAAATTAAAATACAAATGTACGAAATCAGTATTTTATTTAGCAATGCTCTTGACTACGGTTTAGGAAACTAAAATACGCAGAGTGCACACACTACATATGCATACGTTTACCGGCACCTTACATTCCAATCCAAAACACAAGAGTGACTCTATTGCATCAGGAATTTAGTCAAGCATTGGTGCTAAGCCCACACGAAACTCTGCGGAAATTTACCACCCAGTAATAACGACGGTACTGACATATTTGGCAAATCGTTTGCCTTTTACGAATTGCCTAACAGATTAGCAGATGATCTTATCTTCAAAGAGGGACCAGACCAAAACTAAATGGCCAAAGTGGCATCAATGGTCAAATCAATTAAAACCGCTATTTCTAACAAATAATTGGTCAGTTTTTGTTGATAAAAAAATAACGCAAAAGATATTACTGTTCAAAAAGGTCGCTTTGAAAGCAAAATCTTCAAAAGAAAGATTAAACACTGTCTCGTTAAAAGGGCTCAATTAAGTAACAAACCGATCGCTCTGTCAAATAGGATCTAACAAAAAGCATATGTAAATATACGCGTAATCTGGCATCTTATATTACAAACTTAGCGAGGGTCGAGCATCCCTAAGCGACGCGACGGTAAATGCGTTTAGTCGGTATTAAATTCGATATTTTTCCATATCATTGTGCGGGCCGGGGATGTTGCTAAAGGGAGATGGGATGATGTAATACAATATACAATAAGGAACGATGTTTTTTAAAGTATATTATACTTACATATATATTATGCTCTTTATATAGAGTATATATATTAAAGTTAAATATAAACACTCTTTGTAAAGAGGGCCCTGATGGTGCAGTAAAATGTGAAACCGTTTGGCCATTTCATTAAAAACAATTACATATACAGTTTTTGAATTGTGAAATTTAAAATAATCATTAAAGGGAGTTTCACAAAGTGCCGACGATGAAAAGTATAAATTATATCAAGTCAGTAAATACGACTTGTCATACGAATCATATTATAATTTTCCCCGTGTTGGATCTAGGCTCCTTTGAAGAATAGACCAACTGCTGTTTGGCCAGTCAGGTCGTAAAAGGCGACCAATTGGCTATGCGGGCCACTGCCATCGTGACTACTAGGTGGTAGAGTTCTGCATTGTCTGGTACCACCGCCTTACCTATTCCTGCGGCAATAGCGTCAGTGCTTGTCACTGTCGTGTTCCGGTTTGGAGGGCAAGGTAGCCGGTAAACTTGTGCATGTGGCATTAGACCTCGCCACAAAATAGCAACGCACCATTAACATCTTTGCTGTCTATAGGCGATGGTTGACTCCATCAGGGGACCCATCTGCTTGTTTGCTTGAAACGCTACATAATTGATATTTGTTTACAACACAGCGGTTGAAAATGAGAGTGCAAGCAAGTAGCAAGTTCTAGTGCCACATGCATAAGTTTACCGGCGACTTTACCCTCCAAACCGGAACACGACAGCGACAAGCACTAACGCTATTGCGGCAGGAATAGGTAAGGCGGTGGTGCCAGACAATGCAGAACTCTACCACCTAGTAGTCACGATGGCGGTGGCCCGCATAGCCAATCGGTCGCCTTTTACGACCTGACTGGCCGAACAGCAGTTGGTCTATTACCAGACCAACCAGATTACCAGACCCGGGCGAGACAACCCAGAACTCTACCACCTAGTAGCCACGATGTTAGTGACTCACACTCGATTGGATAATCGGTCGCCTCTTACGACCGGCCTGGTAGAACAGCAGTTGGCCTTTTCTTCAAAGGAGCCCCGGACCAACACGCACGATATGCACACAAAATTTCATGAGAATCGGTCAAGCCGTTTCGGAGGAGTTTAACTACAAACACCACGACACGAGAATTTTATATATTAGAAATAGAAAAACTGTTTCACAAAAGTGAAAAAATCAACATATTAAAGTAAGATTGTTCAAAGCAGCGATCCCATTTTTTACTCAGAAGTGTGATAAACTCCTTAGCAAAATAATATGTTGTTAACTACACCCTAGCGATGGCTTTAGCCTTTGTAAAGTGGGATTAGTTTTAACGATATAACGAATTTCTTATTGGTGCAATAAATCCAATGTCCGATTCAATATTATGAAAACCTATTCCATGAATACGCAAGATACTGTTAAAAGGAAGGGTTACGGGCCTCTTTATACACCCGCATGCATGCTATTGAAGAAAACTTGCCTTCAGCTAATCGCAATTCAGAGGGGTTAATTAATCTTATATCGTGTAGCAGCGATGTGATGAGAAAAAGATTCGATGGTGTATTTGTTACAATCTGAACTTGCTATATGGTTTGCCATCTTGATCCTTACAAATCTGTTCTGTTTTATCCACATTCTTCTCATCATACTATTATATACGGCTATTTTCTTACATTGTGTAGTATTGCTTGAAGCGAGTCTCCAAAATCCCCCTGCTTAGTTAGGTTTAACGCAGTCAACTGATCCAATAAACGAACCGGGAGTTGGCGTTACGTTTGAATTCATTATTACATTTGTTACGTTGGTAAATATTGCATTTCCGCATGGATGTTTAACGATTTAAAAAAACTAGTGATTACCTAGTGTAAAAAATTCGACTTATAGTAATTACTAGTAATTACTTTTAGATTAGTCCCTCTAGTCAAAACTCTAGCGATGCTCCACTGGTCGAAACTCGAACGTAATTCTATTGTGTGTGAGTAAGTGTGTGTGTGTGTGTGTGTGTGTGTGTGTGTGTGTGTGTGTGTGTGTATGTAAAACGTACGATAGTGGGTGTAATGTTTTGCCCAATTTATATTTTTTCCCATCCCATTATTTTTTATAAAATTTTATATAGCAAAAGATAGCAAATGAGCAGATTCTATCTCTCTCCTCTCTATGTGGAAAGTGACAACCGTCACCTACAGATACCAAAAACGGTTCTGACGCATTGTCATACGTAAAATACTACATGCATAAGTTTACTGGCTACCTTACCCTTCAAACTTAAGTACGACAGTGATAAACAATGACGCTGTTGCGGTAAAAATGATGCCAAATCAAGTCGATATTTGCGCCTTATCAAGTCCAATGGAAAGTTTTAAAAACAACAAAGAAAAATGTCGACACGCGAGACTCGAACCCGCGACGATCTCCCTCAAGCCGGGACGCTCTGCCACTGAGTTAGTGTCCAATAGAAATTTCAAAATATCTAACGTTAAGATTCTATACTTAATGGAGCATATTTTCAACAATTTAACTTAATGGTCATCCCTATTCATATTTGTTATTTATGTCATTTTAATGTATGGGTTCTAACCACATTCTTGCAAAATGACATAGCAAGACGTATCAAATAAATAGCTCCTCGATTAAGAATCGATAGAGCCCCAGATGTCCAAATAAAAAGCCGAACAATCACTTGACTCTTCCCGTGTGTATTGTGTACAAACGGTTGATCTATTGTTGATTTAGTCCATTATTGAAGGAACCTACTTAATATACGCCAATGGATAGGGTGTCCAAGGCTTTTACTGTTTGTTATCTATTCTTCCATAATATTTAATTAATATTATAAATGCGGAAGTATGTCTGTATGACTATCCCTCCATCTGTCTGTTACGTTTTGACGGCTTAATCGTTAAAATTATTTTGAATCGTTAAAATTAATGATCCGGGATTAAACCACCATTATTTTTTACTCTGAGTAAAAACTAGATGTTGCAAATAAATTGCGGACATCAATTATAAAGCACATTTCTACCTAAAACTTAAAACAACAGTTATCGATACTAAAAGAATACGTCAGCTTTCCTGATAAACGTAACTACATTAAATCATTTTCTTTTAACTTTAAATATCTGTGACTAAGAAACTATCAAGATGTTTACTTATTATTTAATGATCAGCAACACAACTACAAGAACTCTGGTGTTAACAGTAGGTATTGCCATGAACGGTGATTATACTTACCATCAGGTAAGTATCCTCAGGCCTTTTACCTATTTTTCCCTTTATTATTAGTTAGTAGTATCTTCACGCCCATATTCACGCCCACCGTAGGCAGAGGTACAACAAGTGCACCCACGATTAGCCGAAGATACTTGGTCCCACAAATGTGATAGGTGGCAAGCCTATCGCCAACCGGGCACTTTCCAATCCTGTGCAACTTTGTGTTTCTCAGAAAACTGAAAAAACACTTTTCTTTTTTGCCCGACCCAGGAATCGAACCCGGGACCTCATGTGGTCAACCAATGCTGGACCACTAGACCACAGAGGCGACATTTTTTTTCCCCTTTTTAATTAAGAAAAAATGATTCCTACAAAATCTTAAAATGCTGCTCATCCTATTACCTATAAAGGGGAGCAATAGAGGCGAATATGCATTCACAGCCATTTTAATGACCGGCTGATAGCCATTTAAAATCGAATTTGCTCACTTCTGCTACGTTTAACAATCATCACGGTAATCGTTGTAATGGGAGAAGGGAACGCGCTATGTACTACAATTAGATAATGACTTTTCTTTTCCATTTTATCACACAGCTCTTTGCCTTCCGATGAAGCCAAGAAGATGGATTTTGTACATGAGTGATATATCTATGTATAGTATACTTTACGCCATGTTACCTTAAAGCGACCTCTAAGCCAAAACAATGTAAGCTCTAGCTATGCACTAAAAAGCTTCGATCTCGCTGTTATAGTCGTACAGATCAAATGTTTTAAAGTGATTTCAAAAATTTTACTACGAAACTACAGACTATCACACAGCATCAATAAAAATATTTTTTATTGATGTTGTGTAATTAATATTAAAAAAAATGCGTGCGTGAATTTTATGTACGCGCCTGAAAAGTTATACTTCTTTCGCGTCATTAAAAATAGATTTTAATTGATTGCAAATAATTAATTCCAATAAAATATTAAAAGGCCTGGAAAAGGTTAGTCAAAGATTTTGAGACGTAATGAGCGATGCAGCGGACAACTTCAACCTGTAGATAGCTTTCGCGTTATGGCGATGCGCGCGCATCTTAAAATTTCACTCTCATCATTTTTTCATAACGCGCCTAAAGAAATATAACTTCAAAAAATGTTCACGCCCTGTAGAGGTAGGCAGAAGTACAAGTACACTAGCCAAAAAAACTTAGTCCCATAATGATATAAGTGACAAGCTTATGGCCAACTGGTCATTTATCCAATCCCGGGCAACGTTGGATTTTATCAGAAAACTGAAAAAACATTTTGAATTGCCCGACCCGGGAATTGAACCCGGGACCTAATGCGGTCAACACCGATACCGGCCCACTAGACCACAGAGGCGACAACAATTATTTTAAGAAAATTTAACTGACTTTAAATATCTGACAATTATATCTAGGTATACCTACCTCAAAAACTACTCAGCCGATTTTGATAAAACTTAACACTATTCTCTAAGTTAAAATATATCTAATTTAAATCAAAAAGGATCATAATCTCGATGTTATTTTTAGTTTCCGAGAAATTCGTGGTCAAACATATAAACGTACAAATTTAGCACACGTGCTTGGAAAATAAATAGATCATCATACTCAAATATTATCCAGTTCCATTGATATTAGACACGACCAGTATGTAAACAAACAGATAACCTCATTTTAAAGTCGGTTAAAAAGAATAACGCTTTTTTGGAGGCACCGCTTAAACATATAAGTTATAATACAATCAACAATTTAGCTACAGTTAACACCAAATGTAAACTGTAATGTATTAAATTTGAACAAGTCGGTAATCACGGGAACACTTTAAAACACCCTACCTTGTTATTTAACTACCAATTCATTTTGACCTGAGCAAAAGACTTGTGTGATTTATGTAGACATGTCCTTCATAAAATATGTTCTAAAGCAATTCTTAAAGAAAAACTGTAATGCCGTCTCTAAAGTCATTAAAAAACTATTATTCTTAATCATATCAGGAAGAAAAAGATCAACATATTAATAATTAAATATTTTGTAATATTATGATACTAGCTGACCCGCGCAGCTTCGTCCGCGAGTAGCATGTAGTCAAGATAGCTTTTCATACAAATTTCATCCCCTATTTCAATGCTTTAAGGGTTGATTTTTGAAAATAAATAGCCCATGTTTGACGCCGGCTTTTCAGCTACTTCCACGCCAAATTTCAGGAAAATCGGTCCAGTGGTTTAGCCGTGACAGCGTAACAGACAGACAGACAGACTTTCGCATTTATAATATTAGTATGGATTTGTTATGCTATAACTCAACAAAAACATATTGGCAAAATTTCAAAAAATCTACACCAAAGAGAATTTAATAACTCAATACACCAGATAGTAAAAAATAAATTTGAAGTCATACATCCCTATAGTACCAGTTATAAAGTATAAGTCTATTTTTGGGGAAAAAATAATTTCTATTTTATGCTTTTATGGAAAGGAAAATAATTCAATTATATTATACTATTTGTGAAAATCTTTCTTTGTGCTAAAATTGTGCTAATAATATTTTTGTGCATAAATTGTGAAATTTGTGCTAAAACAGAAAGGTTAAGTTACGAGTTTATATAAAAATCTTAATTATCGCGTTTCTGTTCACACCACGTAATAGATGATTCGGAAATACTTTAAGCAGTGTTAATAATAAAAACTTACACGAATCAATATCTTATATATGTTCTTATGTCACAGTGTTATAAATACCAATTTTTTTCAGTATGAAAATAGTAAAATGATTAATTTTTAATGTTGCAAAAAAAAAGGAATTAATTCTGAGACAGTAGTAATATCAAACTCGTGAGCTAAGTATACTTTATGTTTTCGTTAATTAGTAAGTTAGGTAATAATTAGTAAGTTGCCCGGGTCAGGCAATTCAAAAAATGTTTTTTCAGTTTTCTGACAGAAACAACGTTGCCCAGGATTGGAAAAAGTGCCCGGTTGGCGATAGACTTACCACCTATCATATTGTGGGACTTAGTATCTTCGGGTAATTTTGGGTGCACTTGTTGTATCTCTGCCTACTGTATAGGGATAAGGGCGTAAAGATACTTTCGCTATTTAGATTAACGAAAACTAATAAAAACCAAATATATCGCCTCATTTCATCGAAATAAACGACATTTTAAGAATGATGAAAGAAAGAAAGAAAGAAATCATTTATTTGCCAGAATATGGGAGTTACAAGTTATTAAAATTTGATTAAGTTACCAACATATTCTACCATGATATGGTGTGCAAATATTTTAAAATTATAATTATTTATCATGAAACTAAAAATGTTGTGAGTCGATTTTTACAATTACTACCGGATCGGAACGCGGCCACACACTGAGAAGATCCGGCGGAAGAAACTCAGCGGGCTTGTTTTTTTTTTTTTTTTTTTTTTAATTATAGTTACATGATACAATTACACACATTAATTGACATCACAACTTATTTCTATGAATTACAAAATTAATTTTTGTTTAATTAAAATATTGACATTTTACAAAGTTTAAACACAGAAGAAAGATATTAGATAATTTGTATCAATTTAGTTAAGTTGTACAATTTAATGTATATTTATCAACATGTTCTACCTTATAAACTAAATTTTTTAATATGCAATTTTATAAACTACATACTTGTAATTTAAAAAGAGTAATTTCTAATTTATGTTAGTTTAAATTTATTAATTACAACGTTTTTTTATAATTATACACAATAAAAGATTTATTATTAGATTAATATTTAATTTTATCAGCAAGAAATTCATTTACATTATAATAAGATTTGTCTAGTAGTAAATCAAATAGTTGTTTGCGGAATTTATTAAGAGGTAAGGATTTAAGACTATCAGGAATATGATTGTATATATTAATTGCCATACAATAGGCATTTCTTTTAAAAATGTGGAGTCTTTGGCTGGGCACATGTAGTTTTTCACTATTCCTAAAATATGTATTACCTAATACTTCAGCATTTGTTTTAAACAAGTGTTGATGTTTTTTTACAAATACGCATACCGCCAGGATATAAAGACAAGGTAATGGTAGTATTTTAAGTTTTTTAAAAAGTGGTTTACAAGAATAAAGTTGATTCACATTACATATTGCACGTATACATTTCTTTTGTATTCTAAATATTTTTATTAAATCTACTGAGTTTCCCCAAATAGGGATTCCGTATTGCAATACAGATGAGACATATCCATGATATGCTAACAAGGTAGCGTTTAAGTTTGCTATTTCTCTTATTCTTCTTAAAACATACACAAATCTATCAATTTTATTGCAAAGGGAATCAATGTGTGCTTTCCAGTTACAATGTTTGTCAATTAATATTCCTAGAAATTTAGCATTATCTGTATTTTCTATATTGGTATTGTTAAAAAATATGTTTGAACTTTTGATATTATTACTGTAATATGTTTGAAATTCAACTATTTTTGTTTTACTCAGGTTAATTTTAAGATTGTTGCTTTTAAACCATTCTGAAACTTTAAGTAAGGTTTCAGATGTTTCCTTTACTAAAAGATTTTTGTTTTTACATTTAATAAGGAGGGTTGTGTCATCTGCAAATAAAAATGATTCATGTTCGATAGTTTCTGGGAGATCATTAATATAAATTAGAAAAAGCAAGGGCCCTAAAACACTTCCCTGTGGTATTCCACAGTCACTACAGCAATAACTTGAAGTAAATATTTTTTGATGATTGCCACATACTTTTGAAATTTCAACACATTGTTTCCTTTTATCTAAATAACTTTGTATCCACTCTAATGATTTTCCTCTGATGCCATACTTTTCAAGCTTTGTCAACAGAATTCTATGTGAAACAAAATCAAATGCCTTACTCATATCTAAAAATACACAAAGTGGATACATTTTTGTATTCAGGCATTCCGTAATACTTTTTACTAACTCAAAACATGCTAAGGTTGTAGATCTACCTTTCCTAAATCCATATTGATTATTTTTTAGTAATTTAAATTCCAGTAAATAATTATAAAGTCTTTCATACATAGCTTTTTCAAAAATTTTTGAGAAAACTGGAATTAAAGTAATAGGCCTATAATTATTCAAATCAAACTTATCTCCTTTTTTAAACAATGGTCTTACAATAGATTTTTTTAGTCGTTCCGGGAAGTTCCCTTCTAAAAATGACAAATTAACAATATGGCTGAGTGGTTTGGATATTACTGGAGCAACATATTTGATTAATTTTGTACTAATATTATCATAACCAGTTGCATTAGTGTTTTTTAGAGAATGTATGATTCTAAATATTTCATGCTCATCTACTGGTCTTAAAAACATAGTTTTATTACTATTGGAGAATGTATGTGATTTTGGAATATTTGTGAGTGTATGATTGTTATTACTTGTTTTTGCCTGGTTTATAAAAAAATCATTAAATAGTTCACATATTGTTTGAGTATTTGTATAAACTGAGTTATTTACTCTTATTTTCTCAATTTCTTTATTATTTGTTTTATTCTCAAAAGTGTTTTTTAATTAAATCCCATGACGCTTTGCATTTATTAGATGATTTATCAATAAATTTCAGAGATGACTGCTTTTGTGATTCTAATATACATTTAGATAGAATTTTTTTATAACGCAAGTAATTACTTTTATTTTCTTTTTTATTATACTTAGTGTGACGATAATTCAAGTACAACTGACGTTTGACTTTGCAACATTTAAGAAGACCTTTTGTGAGCCATTTATTTTTTATTGGTTTATTTGACACTTTGATTTGAACTTTTGGAAAGCATAACTCAAAAAACAATAAGAATATGTCATGAAAATTATTAAATGCCTCTTCACTGTTTGTATTTGCAAAAACCTCACTAAAACTTAAAGATGATAAACATTCATAAAATTTTTTCTTATTTTCCTTACTGAAGAGTCGTCTCGTTTCAAAGCAAAAAGCTCTTCTTGTTTTATAGTTTGAGACTGATTCAATATTTACTTTTATACTCTGTGCCATTTCATGGTCAGATAAACCAAGTGGATGAGTGAGAGATTGGACATTTTCCAAATTGCTAGCAATTACATCTAAACATGCATTCTTCCTAGTAGGTTTTAGTATGTGTTGATTAATATTATTATTTAAAAGAATGCCTTGTAATTGTTTATGTGCATAGTTATTCTGCATTAAATCTATATTCCAATCTCCACAAAGAATAATTTTTTTCTTAGAGTTTTTCATAATATGTTCTAATAATAATTCTAATTTATTTAGGAAATTTTCAACATTTGAACTAGGTGTACGATAAATACAAATTATTATTAATTTGTAACATGTTATTTCAACAGCACAGCATTCGAAAGAAAATGGTAAGCGTATTTGTAAATCAAGAGTTTTAAATTGTAGATCATTTCTTACCATAATACAAGTGCCACCACGACGCTGGTTAACACGAGAAAAATGAGAGGCCATAGTATAACCATTTAGTTTAAAGTTTTGTTCAGAACCTTGTTTCAGGAATGTTTCTGAGAGGCAGATAACATCAATTTTTCCTAATGTATCCCTAAGTTCAGTTATAGCTAATTGCAAATAATCTTGTTTACTCAGTGCACCTGCTATATTTTGATGTAATAATTTAAACTGGCAATCATTTAAGAAAAAACTGATTTTTAGTATGTGTATTTTCTAAGTTATTACCTGATTTAATCCTAAAGTAATATGGGATTGTACCCTTTTTGATTATACTATCAGATACTAAAAGATTTGAGTTATTTATCTCTTTTTTACTTTTCAATTTTAAATTAAAGTAATATGGTATTGTACCTTTGTTTATCTTAGCGGTAGATTGATCACTAATCCTTCTTTTACACACTAATTTTTCTAAGTTTTCCATATATTCATTAAATGTAATTTTTGTTTTATCTAACTGCTTAATTTTGTTCTCACTACTTACTTTACTATGTTTTTGTTCAGAAAATGGCAAAAATTTATTTTTGTATTCCTGATAATCCATTTCTATAGTTAGTTTAGTATACAAACAATTTATATAGGTATTATGTGCATAATTATTATATTTTGGTAAATAATTATCTAAATCGATAAATGTACAGTTACTATATTGCTTAGCAATTAGATTTAGTTTATAATTAAGTAGTCCGACATTCAAATATCTATTTGATTTAACTTTCACTAAGAACACTTGTTTACACATCTTTAGTCTATCTAAAATATTACACAAATGCGTAAAGACAGAGTAAGGTTCCTTGTCATTAGTACCAATACCTAGAATAGCAAAATCTTTGTTACATAGATTTGACAGGTCATTAAAATTATGCAATATATCTGATGACTTTGCATTAGGTTTTATGGTTGAGAGAACTGAAAATGTGTTTGGTTTATATTTCAATAATTTTGTTGCCAAACCCCGAAGTCTTTGATCTCCTAATATTAATATATTGTTTTTTTGTGTATTTAAGGGATCTTGATTACATTTTTCAGAACACACTTTTAATGAACTACACACATCTTTTTTCGGACTGGAATTGTTAAATTTCCTTACTTCTACTTCTTTCTTGTTAGCAGACTGTTCAATTTTTGAAAGATTTGTATTTGATTTTGGTATGTTCTTTGTGGTGACTTCAGAAGTTAAATTTAGCAAAGACATACTTGCATTTTTTTGTTTACTTGATTTTCCACGCTTGTTCTTTGGTGTAGAACATTTATAACTTTTCCTAGGTGAATTTTTTGTTATTTTATTTAAAATTTCAATGTTTTTTGCCTGTTCCTCATTCACCTTGCGCAGAGAATTAATTTCTAAAATTAAGTTTTCAATTTCATTATGTGCACTTTGTAACTGACACTTCAGAGTATTTATTTCTTCACGCAATTCCTTATTTGTGTTGTCGCTTACTGCTGACAAATCCGGTAGACTTCTAGCAACATAATCCGAAGTAGTTGTCTCAAAGGACTCCATCTGGCATTGGACATGGATATATTTTTTCTTCTTAAAGTAACATTTTCATAGACAAAATCCATTGTGATAGTGTCTGGTTCTGCAAGATATTAAATTTTTTTATACAAAATAACAACACTACTTAGGGTGAAATGGGACAAAAGTTTGTAGTATTATGTATTTGTTTTGAATATAGGTACGTTAATAATTTATGTGAAAAGATTTATAGTTGGTTTAAAGTATTACTATTACAATTCATGTATTTTATCTACGATGATTTGAATGTATTGACTTTATTGTAAATAGTTATACGTAATTAAAGTTAAAATTGTATAGGAAAAAGTAAAGTGTAAAGAATGAACTGATCTAAAACTAATACTTCCCCGGTTTTCCGTTTTGAATTTGAATTGTTTTCTCTCGATGACGTCAATTTTACAAAGGCGATTTCTTGTAGTTTGTGTTACTTTTTACAAAAGTCTTTATTATTTACGATAATAAACTTTAATTATTAGTTATTTTACACACTTTTGATATTTATTTAAGCTATTTATATGTTAAATTATTTAAAAATTATCACAGCTGTTTGAAATCACTTTTGACACGTCTAGGGTTGCTAGCTTTTTTTTCAATTTTTGGAATGAATGTCTGAGAACTAAGTTAGTATTAAATGCGTAAAGCAAGTCTATTTCAGTTTTTAGACATGTTCATTAACTTAGACGCCTATTTCTTTTCTAAGTATGCCATATTATCTATACAAATAAATAAAATTTGAGTGTCTGTTCGTAATACTAAAACAACCGCTTTTTACTAAATGCATATGGATGTATACACGATACATATACCAAAATAACATTTTTAACAATTTTTGTCTGACTGTCTGTCTGTCTGTTTGTTTGTTCCGGCTAATCTCTGCAACGGCTGGACCGATTTTGACGTGACTTTCACTGGCAGATAGCTGATGTGATAGGAAATAACTTAGGCTACTTTTTTTCGATTTTTTCCACGCGGACGAAGTCGCGGGCTCAGTAAGTTATTTATATCAAAAGGGGATCCCGAGTACTTGTAGTTCTATTTAATATGTAAGTCTATCTCATTTTTATATAAGTTTTATGCAGCTAGCTGCCATCTCGTCGTCTTAACTATGCCACATTTTAAACACAGGAAGGTCAAGTTAGACTGGTTTACAGCTAACTCCCTGCTCGCTACCCTATTAAGTGATGGGTAATTTAGGAATACATAAAGTACATAATAGACTCCTTAACTTGAACTTAATGAGCTGAAAACTGGGACTATAACTGAACCCTTGTTGATGTGTGAATTTCGCTTAATATAAGGGTAAGTTGTTTTATGTTTACTCTCAATGATCAAGTCGAGTATTTAATATTTTACGTTATTATTTATTACATTTTAAAGTCGCCATAATGATGTAACGGTAATGGCATAGGTAAAGATGCTTGAGGTTCTGTGTTCGAGTCCTGAGATCGTACAACAAACTTTTCCTAAAAAAAAAAAATACTTTAATGCCTCCCCCCTCTCCTCTTACTATACATACTTACAATACATAATGTGCAATACCTACACAAATGAACAGCCTCCGAAACCGATGTGTTTGTATGAAGAAAGTTATGAATGTGGAGGATGAAAACGTTATTTAGGATACTATTCGAAATCGAACGCAGCTCCACCTGCCGGTTCCAGCGCGAATCTAAGCCATTTTCGAATATAGATAAAAAATTCGTCAAAATCGGTCCAGTCGTTTAGAAGGAGTTCAGTCACAAACACAATCTCAGAAGAATTATACTCGTACTAGCGACCCGCCCCGGCTTCGCACAGGAAATGCTGAGTTTTAACTTCCTGCTACGATGTAGATAAGAAAGCTACTAATTTTGCCCCTTTTGAGGTCCTAGGAACCTTTTCCTGCTATTTTCACGATGACGTCAGTATGTCTATATGTATGTACGTATGTAGGTATGTATGTGTGGGTGTTTATGTGGATGCGTGCGTGTGTGTGTGAATGTAAACATCTCATAACTCTTGAACAGCTTGACCGATTAAAAGGCGGTGACATTCGATTGGATTACGCTCAACTTAAATTTGAAACATTTGGTCTATGATATTTTGAGAACATTTTGAAAAAACCTAAAAACTTTAGTTCTTAGCAGTAGTATCTGCAATTCGAACATTAAGTTGACTATCTGTTTCAGCAGCTCTCTTGGTGTTGATGTGTTTCTTCGATCTTCCGATATGTAATTTCTTCGGTGGCATTGTAAATAATATCAAAAGTGTAAAGCCAGTTTTATATATATTACTAGCTGACCCGGCAAACGTTGTTTTGCCATATAAATTATTGAATTAAAAAATAGGGGTTAATTGTAGAGGGTTGAAAATTAAGGGTTGTATATATTTTTCAATGTTGAATCATAAAAAAATAAAAATAAAAATTTTTGTCCATAAAATAAAAAAAAATTTTTAGGGGTGGACAACCCTTAACATTTAGGGGGATGAAAAATAGATGTTGGCCGATTCTCACACCCACTGAATATGCATACGAAATTTCATCAAAATTGGTCAAGCCGTTTCGGAGGAGTATGGAGACTAACATTGTGACACGAGAATTTTATATATAAGAAAGAAGATATAAGATTTATTTGTGTGGTTATTTTATGTGTATTGACAGATGATGGATGTGAAATTAGTTGATTTATTTTTTCAACAGATTTTAGTTTGTAGTCACCGCATCGCTTCACATCCCAGCGCCACCTTTTGGCGATTTGCTTCAATAGGAATAGCATCGTTTTCTTCTTGAATACTAATTTTGTATACTAATTTTCATGAAAATCGGTTGAACGATACGGAAGTCGGTACATTGCAGCGCCACCTGGTCAATTTGCAACAATGGGAATCACATAATCGTTTTCTCCATAAAAACATACATTTGCATATTAATTTTCATAACAATTGGTTGAACGATACGGAAGTCGATACATTGCAGCGCCATCTGGTTGCGAGTTAAATCAATGGGGATGGTATAAAAATCTTCTCCGTAAAAAATACATATATATCTCAATTTTATAACAAATAGTTTCTGAGTCTATAAATTTCATGAATACAAACATCTTTTACACGTACGCACATTTAGGAGTGCTTCATGAGTACATTTAGGATTTTAAAATGAATAAGAAGTTATTTGGTAAAATTTTTCATTAGTATTAATAAATATATGGGCGATTCTCTGTAAGTATGTTTTTTGCTGTTCCGGGCATTTTTTATTAGAAAAAATTGTTATTATGTAATTAAAAAAAAATATTAAAAAAGTAAAAAAAAACATTTGTATTTGGAGCATTGAAAACTAAAATGAAATAAATTTGGGTTTTTTTGCTATAAATTCGTAAACCACCGAAATGTCAGTCCCCTGGGCTGTCCCAGTCCCAAAATTAAAATTATAACATTAAATTTTGAGTTATTCGTCAATAATATATAATTTGGTCCATAATGTTTATAAACTTAATTAGTTAACTAACAATCTTTTTCAATAAAAAGTACCGAAAGTTAATTTGTTTCATTAAATTCATTAAACCAAAGTATCTCCCAGGCATTTGAGATCAGTCCCCTGCCAAAAGTTCAAAGCCAAAAAAAAGTCTAGCGTGTTATTTTACCTTTTGTAAGGTTTATAGGGATCTAACTAGCCTTAAGTTAATAACCATAGAGCTGTTAGCGCTTTATCGCCATTTTATTTAGTGTCAAAGCACCGTTTGTGCTGGAAGTATGTGTCTGGGCCACTTCAAAACTCAGTCCTCTGGCAGCTATTTTGTTTATAATTTATTTATAAAATTGGATCCATAAGTCTTAATATTATTCTAATGTATATTATTCTAATGTAATGTAAACATTCATTGAGAACTTAAAAAGTTGAATGCATTGAAATAGTTTGTTCATTTTTCTCAATTTGATAAAAAAAATCAGTCCCCTCTCATCAGTCCCCTGTCATAACACACAAATATCGAAAAAGCAAAAATTAATTCGGCTGTTTATTTATTACGATTAAGCTGATAGTTTTGTAGTCCTTGTTAATTTTTTTTCTAATAAAATCAAAAATAATTTGGTCAGACAGTTTTGTGCAGATTTAAGACGTCCTTACAGAGAATCACCCATATATAAAAATCTAGTATTTTAATGACGTACCAGCAAGATAAATTTGTTACTGATATTTTTATTAATAATATCATATTCCCGACAAAGACAAATCTAAAAACATTAGAATTATAAAACTTGCTAAAACCGTCCTTGAGCTATAGTTATATATGATGTGCAACGAAAACAAAATTGTTGACGTTAAACTTTTTTACTTACAAAAAAGAACAAATGAACCCTTTAAACTGCCACTAAGCAGCTGTTCCGATATTTTTATATCTAACACCATAAATAATTTGATTAGTCGCGTATAGAGAGCGCGATATCAAGGAGAATCATAGCACGGAAAAACGTCACCCATTCACAGCTCACATTCAAGTGAACTTTATTTAAACCCATTCAATCTACTGGACAACCATTTAAAAACCGCTAATGTTATCTTAATATCGTTACGGCATAGAGATGTCAATTTTGATATCACATCCCTCAGGAACTATTAAAGTTTAGACCATTTTCAACCTTATCATTTTGTAATATCCCCTATATTGCTTCTACGTTTATTTGACATTGTATTGTTGTTTATTGGTGTTTTTTCGCATCACCTTGAGTTGTAAAAGGAATCAAAAGAGAACTTCTTTGAATAGGTACAATAAGATTATGCACGTGTTTTTGAGCACGCTTTTAGGACTATGAAATCTGTATTTTTTGTTTATGGAATATCAGATATAATATTCTACAGCCTGGTCCGTACAGACTCCAGATTTGGTCAGCTTTCTTTATAAGGTACCTAATTTTTCATATTTTGCTCTAATAGATTAAAAACGGATAAAGGCCTAATATTATTTTACCCCTAATATTCTCCTCCAATCGACCCCAAATTATACAGAGCAGACAAAATTAACTTACTTAAACTAAGTACATTTGACATACAGATGATGTATGTGATGGCACTGTAAGATGGAATGGGTGACATTTTTGCTTTTATCAGAATAGCACTTGAATCTATAAAATAACAGTAATATCTAATAGCCACCCGGTTTAGTTTTCTAACCGGTTGCAGTTGAAAAGGAGGGTACTGGTTTTAACCGTATGAATGCATACATATTTGTCCACTTATTAGACACGCTCTACAAGCAATAACGGCTTGTTGGTTGGTTTCTAAAACATGAGGTTTTTATTACTAATTAAAATCTCATGTTATATACGCATCAATAAAAGTTTCTTTATGAAATAGTATAATGTTTATAATTAAAAAAAAAACCCTTACAATGCTCTAGAGTCATATTATTCTTCTGTTGTCAGACAAAGATGGTTAATAATATCACATTTGTGTTTCATAAATACTTATTGTAATTTTGTCACGTAAGACTCCAGTAAATATTCTATCGAATGAACTACTTATTCTATTAAATTAGCGTTAGCAACGTTAACCAGCATAATTATTATATTTTCATAATTTAATCAACTATAAATGACAGATCATGTCACATTTACAACTTAAATCTTTTTTAATTTTAGAAATATTACATTTTTGTCGTTTTTATGGCATGGGCGTTAGCTTGTTTGTATTTTGACATAGATTCCAAAGTGTGTCACAGACTAAAAATCATTCATTCACGTTTCAGACCACCCACATCGGTGTTTAACATCCTTAAAAGCTCAACAGTAAAAGGTGTTAATGCGAAAACACGCGTTCCATTTTTAAAACGCAAACATTCAAAGTGGCGCTTATAAGCATAATCTGCTTAGTCCAGAGGCGCCTCTGTTTATACGAAATTTAAATAGGGATGTGCTCGAAACATGATCCTTTATCCGATAAATTTCTCGTAGTTATAATCTTGAATCGATAATAAATTATTAATTTTTTTTGTTATCAAATTGTTTACGTGTGTTTCATTTTATAATTCATTAAAAGGAAAAATAATAAAAAGGAAATTTATCTGCGACCAGGAAAAACATCTGGTTCTTAAAAATATAACATACTGAAAGAAAATCATTTATGTCTAATATGTACTTTTATTATTAAAATATTCAAACACATACAATATTTTCTGTAATTATTTAATATTTTCAACCGGTTTGTATGCTACCGAATCATTTATACAAACCTTAATTAGTTAAAACTAGTTTAAAACCTTTTTTTTTAAAAAAAGCATCTTTTGGATTTAATATTCTTTACTGGTCAATAAAAACTGTTACGTCCTAAAGATGCTTTAAAAATCGAAACCGGTCGATTAATTTAAAATAATTTGTATATATTATGTACTTATAGAAACATAAAAGTGCATTTTAAAGTAGTTTCAATAAATAATAATGGAATTTCACCAATGCCGGCGATTGAAATCATATAATTTAACACACCTTAATATAAATACATATTATATTATAACGTAATTATGTAGCAAAAAATGTGTTTTCAAAAAATACCGATGATATCAAGAGCTAAAAATGATCCCCATCTACGTATTTTTATAAAACTTACTAATATGGCAATACTTAGTAATTAAAATAGATTCTTTTGTATTCCACAAATTTAAAAGGGCAGTTAATTAAAAAAGCTTAAATGAATCTAAAGTAAACTAGAACATCTATAAAGTATTTTGACTTTCTAATGTAAAATATATTTAAAACATTGATTTTCGGGTCTATTATTTAAGGAATAGATTATTTACAAACGCAACTAAAATCATATCTACATTATAATATTATAAATGCGACAGTTTGAATGTTTGGATATATGAAAGTATGTTTGTTACTTAATCACTCGGAAACGGCTGAACTGGAACCTGGAATAGCACATACTTTTTATTCCGGAAAAATAACTCGTTCCCGTGGGCTTCACAAAAATTTTCATAATGCTGCGGCTTCCATGGTGCAGCTAATATATTATAAATGTGAACATTTGTATCTTTGAATATTTATTACTTAATTACACAAAAATGAGACCATTTTGAATGAAAATGAAAATTAAATAATATAAATATAAGTGACTTGATCAAAGATTTTAACAAGTTTCTATAATTTCAATAATTTGTCCAAATCCCTTTTGCAGAATAAATCATCTGCCTTCCCGCCTGGCGGGTTGTAAAATGCAAACAATTGAACGAACAAATTGTCTATGTTTGGTACCACCACCTTACTAGTCTTGCCGCGGTAACTTTGGTAGTTGTCATGTTGTATTCCAATTTGTAGAATAAGGAAACGGGAAACTAAAAAAGTAATATTTCTTCACCGCTACACAGATGTAAACTCATCATTATCATCTTGAAAATCATTATCAATTATTCATCTATCAAGAGTCATGCTTTTTTACATCACCTATACTCTGTATACCTTGTGATATATTGTATGCTAAATTTCACCCCAGCCCATCTAATCGTTTACTGTAAAAGAATCCTGTATTCATACATTTAAACCAATGAAATATCATTCCTATTTTAATACGTTGGTCCGGACCTAATTGCAAGAAAAAATCATCTGCCATTCTACCAGCCAATTTATAAAATCTGAACGATTGTGTTGTGTTGGTGTCATAGTGTCACTACCATCGTGACTGCTAGGTTGTAGAGTTCTGTTTTGGCATCACCGTCTTCGCAAAATCCGAGCGGTTCCTGCCGAAATAGCATTATACTTTTCACTGTATTGTTTCGATTTCGATGATAAGGTACCTGGTAAACTTAACATTTATATCCCATCATATGGATAGCAACACACCATTAACATCTTTGATGTCAACAGGCGATGGTTCTTCTTAGGGGAGCCATTTGTTTGTTTGCTATCTTATGGTATAAAAATATGTGAAATAAACAAGAAGGGGTGGAATTATCAGAAAACCCTTATAAATATTCAGCCATTTATTTTAGCAAACACCTTTTTCATAATAGAAGGCTGACTGCCGGATTTCAGGGTTTAAAGTACGCCAGAAGAATCAAACAGTCACCGATGACTCTAGAAACTAAATTCGATAAAAATTATATCGATACACCCTTATTCGATATTATATATATATCGATATTAATTATCCCTACTTACCTACGTTTTATTCGAATTGTTACACTTCTTTGTTCGAATGATATTTGCTTTACTTATAATGTGTTCAAATTAAAAAGGACCTCTACTTTCGGTAAATTAATATCCAGTTCCGATGGCACCATAGGTCAATTTAAAATGGTTTTGTTAAGTGATGCTTAAGTGGGAGCCCGTTGTTTGGTTGTTTTAGGACACTGTTTGCGTTAGAGATTTACACGACTCGTCTTTAACAAGCTCTTGTTTAAATATTAGGTATCTGTGTTCGACAAAGGAACGACTCTACTTAAGTAAAACTGAGGAGTTTTCACTTAAAATAATAAAAGTATCATCACGCCCGTTTCCCTTGCGGGGTAGACAGAGTGATTCGAAGGTCTATTTTACCACGATTCACTGGTTTGTCAGTTCGAGAGATGAGTGGTGGATTCAGTGGTCCCCACTGATACCTAAATGATAACGATTTTTCACTACTTCTATCGATAACCAGAACTGACAGTATTACAAGCTCAACCGAGGCACGGGAGTATAACACACCACTTGCAAGACTTCGAGCTGCTACTGAGATATTAGCTTATCGAGAAAAACCTTTAAAAACTTTAACGTTTTTACCCGACCGGGGGAACGAACCTGGGACGTCATGATCGAAACCGAATAGACCATCACATAGACCACACGGCAGTTTATTATTTTGTCGTAATTAAATTATTGGTAGCCAATATTAATAATATATTGTATAAATATTAGCTAATTAATAATAAAAAAATAATTTGCTTACTTTGTGGTTAGATCAGTCCCGTGAATATTTATTTAGTTATTATTTATATCGATAAACAACTAATATTTTTTTGACGAATGAAGATCATGATTTTCTTGTTTTTTCCATCGATATATTTTATTACTGTTTGCCAAAAAAAAAAAAAACAAAGTTTGCTTAAGTAAGTCCAAGACTATTTAATTTAAAGTAAATTACACGCAGTAAAATATAGACAGTACTAACTGTTAAAACATTACTCCATGTTAGTCCGGGCTCCTTTAAAGAATAAACCAACTAGCGTTCTGCCAGGCAGGTCGTAAAAGGCGACTGACTGACTATACGTGTCACTACAATCGTGGCTACTAGGTGGTACAGTTCCACATTGTCTCGCCCGAGTAGTTGGTACCACCGCCTCACCTATTCCAGTCGCAACAGTGTCAATGCTTGTCATTGGCCTGTTCTGGTTTGGAAGGTAAGGAAGCCGGTAAAAAGTATGCGTGTGGCATTGCCATTTCGTCACACGGATAACAACGCACCATTAACATCTTTGGTGACTATAGGCGATGGATTCTCTTACCACCAGGAGAGCCATTACTACATATATATCTAATGATATAAAAAACGAAACCTCCCAGTATGAATTGTAGGAAAATGGTAAGTAATCATTAAGCCAATCATTCTTCTTTTTCAAACCGCCTAACAGAAAGCCAGATTGTCTATTCTTCAAAAAGAACACAAGGCTTCAAAAACAAGAATGTATATTTATTTATCTTTAAAACTTCTAAACAAAGACATTATTAAACGAAATATAATAATTTAATGGCAAAATAATTACAATCAAAAGTGTGAAATGTTATTTCGACTGTACTTAAATGGCGGTTATTAAAATATAAGTAAAACTCGCAATTGTAGAATATTAAAGCGGGAAATGTTTTTATGACGGCAGCGGTGGGAAAGCGACGCACGTTTTATTACTTCGTCGCTTTTCTTTGGTTCCATATACAGCGTGTTATAACATATTACATTTATTTTTACATTTATTTATATCTATTACAATTTGTTTGTTTGTTAATCACTTATTAAAAACACTTAAATATTATCTTTAAACTTTTAGGGATAGAGTAAATTTTGGAATAACTGCAGGAAAGATTATTAAGACTATCTCTTCTATAGAGTTGTCCTTCGTTTGTATTTTATTATATTTGTTCTCATTTAAAAAAGTATTATTAAAAATAAGTACAAAATTTTACTTTATACGAAAAAACACACTAAACGCGGCCCGCGACATAAGTAACTTGGCATAAATTATAATCTTTCACTGAATATTTCAGCCCCTTGATTTTAAAAAAGTATGTAGCCTATGTTTGACTAATAAAAATTGGTTCATCGGTTTAGCCGTGAAAGTACAATAGATAAACAGATAAACTTTCGTAATTACAATGTTAGTAGACATTATATAAATATAAGCGTCGTCAAAGTTTATAGTTGACATTTACGTCATTATGTCATCAACAATTTGCCGTCGGCAATTTGCATTGTAAGTTTACGTTTATAAAATGATGATGCCATTTGTATACGGACGAATTAAAGAATTTGCCTGCGACATATATAAAGAAGAATTCTCATTTTAATGAATAAATTATAACAGATTCACTATAAAAAACAAATTGCAATATCATTTGCAAGTACTAAAATTATTCGCTATATCCAACTAGATTTTAAACAAATTATTAGATTGAGGCAATTGTCTTGAATTTAAATAGCTTTCACTATAAATGGCAAAATATTTTAGGGTGATTTATATGAAGCGATGTACAAATTTTAAACAAATTAACAGCAAAACGTGCTTATAATTTATAAGCACATTCACTATAAAAAAACAAATTGCAATATAATTTGCAAGTACTGAAATTATTTGAGATATCCAACTAGATCTTAAATAAATTATTAGATATAGGCAATTGTCTTACATTTAAATAGCTTTCAATTTAAATGGCCAAATATTTTTAGGGTGATTTATATCAAGCACTGCACAAATTTTAAACAAATTAACTGCAAAACTCAAATACGAACTTCGCCGTAAGCTAAGTTAATTGAGACATTGAACACTCTTGTTTTGTTTATTTTTATACAATTTTTAACGCAGTAAAACTGCAGCAACCGACTTCCTATTTCATTATAAGATCTTCACCAATACACTTTTAAACAAAACAGAATTTTCCCAATTGAGTCATAATTTCATAAATTACCGGTTCTGAGATAACAAACATAAAAATACATTCAGACGCATTGATAACCTCTTCCTTTTGGGAAGTTGGTTGAAAACGTATTATTTGTGATGTAAAAACGATATTTTAAACTTAATTTTGGTCAACATTTAAACCAAAATTGAACAATTTAATAAAAGGACAACAATCGACATAAAATCCTTAATATCTATGGATATCATCATTATAACCGAACTCGAAATCAGTATCATCAAGTAGTTAGTATAGGTTGCAAAAAATATTATATAAAAATAAAAATTTCGCATTATATGTCCGTTTTTTGCAAAAATTGAGAATCATTTTTTGGGAGTTGTTTGAAAAATAATCAAGCTGTATATATTGAAAAAAGGCGCTAACTAAAAGTCATTTCGCGCGCAGTAATGGCCAAACGGGCCCGTCCACCCCACTCACTATTGCCAACCCCCAGTTTTTAATAAAAAAATATCTCATCTCCGCTAAATTGTTCGTGCCACTCGGGAATATGAAAGTCGTTATTTAAAAAAAGATTGCCCTCCGGTATTATTTCGGTATAAATTTTGAGTTAAGCTGTTTTCTTAAGAGAGCCTCTTGAGCAGTATTTGAAATTTTATTACGAGGTTTTCATTTAATATGATTTTCATATTCGTTATATTTAAGAATGATTTTTAATTAAAAGATTTTAATATGAGTTTCTTGAGGTTAAGATGCAGGGACGTAAAACCAGGCAAAACCTACCAAGTTATTGAGGAAAGAATCGGGTAAATTTTTTGTTTATATTATAACTTGACTGATAGCTGACCCGGCAAATACTGTTCTGCCTATTTAACTGTTCTTATTGTTTTCTATATTTTCTCACCTATTAAACTTTCTCTGGACTTCAAACAATTAATTCAAAACCAAAATTAATTGTTTTGCAGCCGTTCTCGAGTTTTAGCGGGACTAACGAACAGCAATTGATTTATATATAAATAATAAATAAATAAATATTCACGGGACAAATTACACTTACTGATCTAACCCCAAAGTAAGCAAATTATTTGCTTGTGTTATGGGTGTTAGTCAACGATACTAATACATAGAAATACATATATAAATACTAGAATATATATAATAAACACCCAAACCCGGAAATACAAACATTTATGCTCATCACACAAATGCTTGTCCCCGTCGGGGATCGAACCCGAGCCCCGTTGATTGCGTAGTCAGAGTCTCTAACCACTCGAAAAACGGGGTCAAGGTCAAGGTCTAATGCCACATGCATAAGTTTTGTATTTTTAAATACACGGCCACATTAGTTCCTGACCCAATACGATAAAAAATCTATTATAAAATTTATATAATATAAATTATAAAATTTCTGCGATAAAAAGTAGCCGGTGTGCTATTCCAGGTCATCATCTACCTGTGTGCCAAATTTCATCCAAATCCGTTTAGTAACTTTCGCGTGATTGAGTAACAAACAAACATCCGAACTGTTACATAATATAAACTGTTAAATAATATCCTCATAGGTAGATACTACTAGAGGTAGAGACTGAACTGAACATTAACAGACGCGAAAGTTCACCAATGCCAAGTTATAAAATCGCTCAATGTGATGAGTAGTAATATTCTTCGCTGCAATTGCTAACAATAACATCTAATGCTTCTTACTGCATGTCGGTAAAATATAAAAAAAACTAAACGCGTTTCGGGGATTTTTGTACACCGTCACCAGAATGCGAGCTAATGCTGGAATGTTTTCCCAAAAACCCTTTGGGTAAGTCGGGGATATACGCCCAAGCGGGATAGACGCCTCATTACAATTATGAGAAATATAAAACGCGTGAGTAAAAGAATTCCCTATAATATAAATATGTCCATCCCCCACTACAGCTTGCCATAAAATATTGGTGCGTGCGAAAATGCATAGGAGCATTACTGACAGTGACCCTTCACTGTCAGTAATGCTCCTATGCATTTTCCAGGGATCCTTCCTCCAGGGATAAACAGTCGTGATTTTACTTTGTTAATGATTTTCGGCCGTCCGTAACTTTGGATGTAACAGGTAAGTTTATTTTATTTTTACTTCTGTATTAGGACTAGGGTATGCGTATTATTATAATTACTTATTTAAGTTAAGATAAACGTATTTTATATTTTTTTTTCGAAGGCAGTTATCCTAGTGAAAAGGGATATGTGCCCCAATGTGTTTTGGGATAAATGCCTCTAAAGGCATATATCCCTACTTCACTTTGACGATTACTAACTTTATTCTATTGTTACAGATAATACCTCAGTCATAACAAATTTGACAGATGAATACAATCGGGAACTATAGATAATTTAGTAGATGCAGACAATTTAACAATAACAAATGACAGTGCTAAATTCTCATTTAAAAATAACAGAATTAAGGAAAAGATGAGCTACGAAAGGAATACTAGTGAAATGAATAAAAAAGATCTTACTAAAAAGATGAAAAAAATAGATTTAAAAAGAACCATAGAAAAAAGCAATAAACTCTGTCTACCAATAGACGTAACTAAAGATTGTATTACAAGCGGTAAAAATAAATAAATATACTACACAATGAAAAGGTAAAAACAAAACCAAAAGAAAACAAACGAAGCATTTTAATGATTAAAAATATCCTAAAACTATGTGTGATTAATTAACAAAAAAAAATAATGTTTAGTAAAGACTTATTGGTTTAAAATGTTTGTTTTCTTGTAAAGGGTTATCCCCTCCACGAAATTAGGTTTGGGGCATATTCCCCGCATTCGAGGCACATATCCCTGTATGTAAAATATACGATTTATTTACTGATCAATCTACAAAAAACAATGCAAATTGATTAAATAAAGACCAAAGATAGTTCACATATAAAAATATTGTGCGTATTATTATATTAGGACTTATGTCTAAAATAAAAAAAGTGGGCATATATATCCCGGAATTACCCTACAGCTCGATCCTAATTACATACATATTAACAACCAAAGCAATATTTTTTCAAAGCGAATATTTATTTTAAATAAATCTCGTAAAAAGCTCAAAGTGGGACATACTATGAAGAATAATGATTCTTCTTTATAGATCTATACTCTTTTTATAAAATAAGCGTATGATTTTATTAGTAGTAGTACCTAATTAACGTTGGTTTAATTAACAATATAATAAATGTTATCTTTTTACAATATTATGGATTATACCATATCAAGTGCAAAAAGAATTCGACGGAGACGTATTTTCTATTTTGGCACGGGGGTGGTGGGTGGACATGCCTTATTTGTATACTTGACATAGCCATTTTTATCTATAGCGATCACTGGCTAAGATAACAGACACAATACACTAATTGGTCTCATAGAAATTCTTCGTATTCACCTTCGTATTCACAAACTTGGATGTCCAAAATACAAGTTTTCAGTTTATTTAAAATTAAAACCGTAAAAAAAAACGAATCATGTCAATTATAATGACATTAACGAATCGCGTCAAAGTTTTTGTGAGAAGCTTTGACATAATAATTATTTTTTAATTTCCTTTAACTAGCTAAATTTACTAGTCTAACCTGTAGTATAGCTTCCTAGTTAACAATGTTGATGTGCATGATGTGATCTCCCTAAATATTATGTTAATACATATATTTTTAATACCGTAGAATACCTAACAAACGTATGGGTCTCCTGATGAAACAGCATTGCACACTAAAGATGATAATGGTTCGTTGCTATTCATGTGATAGGACAGTAATGGCTCATCATAAGTTTACTGGCTAACTTACCCTCAAAATAGGAACACAATAGTGATAAGAATTGAAGCTATTGCAGCAGAAATATAGCGGTTCAATCACTGCGGTTTTTCCTCGCCCTAATGAGACTTTGTGGAATAGAACTCTACAACCTAATAATCCCCATAGTACAGTAACAGACCTTCTTTGTGTTACAATTGAAATAGTGCTAGCCACTTGTTCCATTTTAAATTATATATTTTATACAAAATAGAATGTGTAGTCATTGAAAAACAAATGTGACTAAGTTCGATAAGCTCTCTCGGACGAGAAGTCCAATAAACGAAGTGATATTAAATTTTCTTTCTGTTCTAAAATTATTTTAAAGTATAAAATAAATCGAGCAACGGTACCTGAAAACACCAATTATTAGCAGCCAAGCACAGAAGTCGCACGTAACGATCGGAGGATCGTTACAGTACTGTCATGTTTAGCTAATTGCTCGATTTTGACGAACTGCCTGGCAGAATTGCAGATAATCTGTTCTTTATATTGGGTCCGAACCAAACTGGGAGACCATTTTTGCATTTCAAATAGGTATTAAGAGCGTTAGTATACATAAAATTAGTTTTCATTATTATTCGTATGTAATATGTTTATCCCAACATTGATGCAGAATCACTGAAGTCCAAGCGGAGATAACTAATTTTTATCACTTTTTAAAACATTACCATTCACCCATGCTTTATTGTTTGGTCTGTGTAACTTAGACCATGAGGTCTCGAGCTTGTATTTTTGGTAACAAAAACATTATTGACTTTTTCTAGAGTAAAACCTCATTAACAGATCTTTGGACGACAGTAAAAAACTAAATGTGCTTCGGTTCCGAAGTGAAACATGCGTTCAGCGCATAAATTGTGTGCTTGTATGTTGTGCTTGAGGCCGACGTGGGTGAAAGTGTAGTGGATGTGAATGGATAATTAATGAATGAATAATTGTGCCGCTAGGGTCTTCTTTTTGTCCGGACATCTTTCTTTTTGGTACCATCGCGGTTGTCCCATAGAGCATCAATAAAATATAGTAGAAGACCCTAATGTATTAAATGACGATTTACTCGAGCGTCGTCATAATATAGCACTCAAGCAGATGAGTCTCCTGGTGGAAAGAGTCAACCATCGCCTATAGACACCCAAGGTGTTAATGGTGCGTTGCTATCTTGTGGCGAGGTCTAATGCCACATGCATAAGTTTTCCGGCTACCTTACCTTCCAAACCGGAACACGACAGTGAAAAGCACTGACGATAATACTTTTCATTTCATGGGTGGGGAAGGCGCTTACGGATTTTCAAAAATGTTTAAAACAGTGATATGAAAATAATAAAGCGGATCATATTAAAGTGTAGTGGGTTAATTGCGAGCTAGAAAGCTTTGACACGTTTAAAGAATCTGACGATAGATATATTCATCGTTTATATACTTTAAATGAGATAATAGTGGTGCTATCCGTTTTCAGTTTTTTAGTAGCCTCAGTTTATTGACTGCTCTACTGCCCAAGTCAAATTATGATAGTGCCAAAATCTACTAATTTATAAGCTGCTTTTATTAATAAACCTATTAGCGCTCATTCTATTACATCGACTACGACTAGCAGTAAGCGAGAACTAAACAGAATGAGTACTGCTCTCTTGTTTATTGATAAGGGCAATTAACATTGCTTTTGAGATACCCATAACTTAATAGCATCTTCAGGTAAGTAGGTTCTAGGTAGGTAAGTAAGGTAAGGTAGGTAAGTATCTTCTCAAAGAGATAAGCGGAGGTACAACCAGTTCACCCATGATTAGCTGTTGATACAGGCCCACATGTAATAAGTGGCAAGCCTATTGCCAAACGAGCCCTTAGCAATCCCCATCAAAGTTATTTTTATCAGAAAACTGAAAAAAACACTTTTAATTGCCCGACCAGGGGCAACTGGGACCTCAATTGGTCAACATCGACACCGGACCACTAGATTTAGACTTTTATGTAGTGCAGTGCTGTCCAATCCTCCAGGATACTTCGTTTGCGAAGCAAGACGTATATTTTGTTAATGATAAAACGCTGGTAATATTAAATAGTAAACTTAAAAATATGTGTAATACGATATTGATGCAGATAGAAATTAATTCATTGGTACATTTGTACTAAAACAATTGAAAGCGTGAAGGAAAACGCCTATTGTGTAGCTGGATGTTCTTTTCGATTCTTCTGGTAAGTTTGTTTCAGTTACTGTATTGTTTTTTGTTTCAGTGTCACTACGAAAGTCTAACACAAAAATCAGTTGCACTTTTATGCGAAAAGTTGCTATAAATTCCAAATTAAATTATTTTAATTTCTTTAAATTTAAATAAAAATACAAAATACCATTTTAAGAATAAATCGTTTGTCATTCTGCTAGTCAGTTCGTAAAAGGTAAAGTATTGGTTATACACGTGACTACTATCGTGACTACTAAGTGGTAAAGTTATGCAATGCCTCGCCCGTTTTTTCGACACCACCGCCCTACCTATTTCTGCCGCAATAGCGTCGTCGTAGTAGAGTTAAGCGTCTCGCCCGGGTATTCAGTACCACTGCCTTACCTATTCTTGCCGCAAAAGCGTCAATGCTTGTCATTGTCGTGTTCATATTTGAAGAGTAAGGTAGCCGATAAACTAATGCAATTGGCATTAACACTTTGCCGTTTGTGCCACATACAAGCTACGCACAATTGACATCTTTAGTTGTCTATAAGCTATGTTTGTCTCTTTCCATCAGGAGCGCTGTCTGTTATTGCTATCTTATAATTTAAAAAAACAAGTGTATTAAAAAATCTCTGATAAATCCTGATATTACAAAAACCCTGAATGAACCAGACAGCAAATGGCAATCCCCTATTCTATTAAAGCCAACGATAATCTCTCTGTGCAATTAAATCACGTTAATTGGTAAGAGGGGACGCGAATTCGTTTTAATAATGCTCCATTTATATACCATTATTACGTTGTAATAAGGGCGAATTTTCCCTAATAATTTTAAGGCACAGCTTTACTGAGCGGACAGTACAGTGCGCAATATTTGTCAATAAAAAGGAATCTATTTTTAGTTCGCAAATCAAACCAATGTTAATAAATTTTTAATATGTGTTCTTTATGTCGACAGATTTACTACTTTATTGGGTGGATTGGCCACATTGATCCTAATAGACACGGCATTGTGAAAGAAATGTGTCGCCGAACATATGAGCACACGCTCCGATTACTGTCAAAATTTCATATATTTGTAGATATTTATTTTAGAAGATTTACAAAAAAATTACCCTTGGAGTGATGTTATTTCATTGGTAAATAGTATAACTCTGTGTGAACGCAAGCTATGCTTACAAACTAGGAGATTGCCTTAAACTGCGTATCCATTTAATCCGTTGGTTAAACACTATGATTTTTCGTATCCTTTGGCAAAATTGTAAATATTTCAAAAATCTATTTTTTTATAGCAAATATGCTTCAGTTTTTTGGTATTAAGAGGCAACTGTCGTCTGAATCGCCCTTTTGATCAAGTGGTTAGTGACCCTGATTACGCAATTAATTGGGGTTTGGGTTTGATTTCCAACAGAGACTGGCATTTGTTTGATGAGCATACATGTTTTTATCTCTGGGCTTGTGTATTATTAAATATATTTTAGTATGTATATATGCATTTCAAAGTATTAATATCGTTGACTAAAACCCATATCACAAGCAAATAAATTACTTACTTTGGGGTAAGTTCAATTAATGTAATTTTTCCACTTTTTATTGTTATAGATATCCAAAGTATTATTGGTGGGCTACTGTCGATACAATGATATATAAGTAGATACAACATGGTAATATCTTAGTTATATCTTTGTGGTTGGAACATGACAGTGACAATATTTCCATTATAGCGATAGTAATGCAAGCAAAGTTAAAGTTTAGGGAATAAACAAGTTTATAATAAAAATAAAAATAATGAATTTAATGAACATTAGAAAATATAAACTGTGTCACTTAAACTTTTGCTGGATAAAAAATGTATTGCAAAAAAAATTAAAAATATAATAGCAATATGTAATTACGTAAGAAATAAAAACAATGTCGAATTGAACTTACGTCTAAGTAACTACCAAGCCAGCCTACCAAAGTAACGCTATATTATGACATTGTTATATTATACGTCAATAGATATATTTTTTCAATACATATTATTTGGAAAATATAATGTCATCACTGATAAATGTTATGAAAATAATTATAAAAAAAAAAACATTTAAATTTGTTGTGCTACGAGTATTTGAATAGTTTTAATTTGGAGGTAGGAGGAAGGCTTAACTTCACGTATCCCATGATGTAAAAATTAAATTGATTTAGTAGAAAAGTCCAAATTCCTTAACTGAATAGCTTCTCTATACAATCAATGGAGGTGAATAAAAAATCAATGGCAATAGCAATATCTTAACTTGAATACCTATTTCACTAAAACACCTTAGCTATATAATCCTCTTAATAACTGCGATTTGACAACGCATTCTTTATTTGCTGTTGAACTTTAAACTTTGAGCAAAGAAGATAAGGTTGTTCTATACACAAAAATGGTTTTCAAAGAGATTGTTGATAGCGATATAATGCGATTAACTTGGATAAGTGATATAGCGCTAACGATTTGATTTGGAATAGGATTTCTTTTGTAGTCCACTTTGATATATTTACGTCTGTTTAATGGTGTCATCAAAATGGTATTTTAGAAATCCAATTTACCGGGAGTTGAAGAATTTTTTCATAATAGATACAAAGATTTAAAAACACTTTTCGTTAGAAATCTATGTATTAATACGCAAAGGAAAATCTTTGTACCCCTTTTTAAGACAATTGCTTGAACGGTGAATTATAAAATTCCTAACCCTTAAAGTTTACATTGCGGAGGACTGCAGAAAACTAATATTTTTAAATAAAATGTATTAGAAATACATGCAATTAATTAAAAAAAAAAGTATCTTCACGCCCATATCCCCGAAGAGATAGGCAGAGGTACAACAAGTCCACCCACGATTAGCCGAAGATACTTGGTCCCACAATGTGATAGGTGGCAAGCCTATCGCCAACCGGACATTTCCAATCCCGGGCAACTTTGTGTTTTCTCAGATAACTGAAAAAACACTTTTTTTTTAAAGTGCCCGACCCGAGATTCGAACCTGGGACCTCATGTGGTCAACGCCAACGCTGGACCACTAGACCACAGAGGCGACCAAATTAATTAAAATAAACAATAGACACACTAACTTCATGAAACATACATGATATTATTATACACATATCTATATTATTTTCTTTACGGCTAAAGTCAGTTGTCAAACTTCAAAGAGATTTTATTGTTTAGTCTATGGTCGAATTTTGGCCACAGGCGATCGCTAGTTAGTATAAATGTATAAAAAACCGGCCTTATGTACCTAACGCTTCATTGTAAAGGTTTTTGATGAGTCCCAGTCGTGACTATTACGTGGTTTTGCGATGACACACCCATTTTTGATACCACAGCCATACCTTTCCTCGACGCATTAAATGATAATGTAGAGTTCCGCTTTGGAAGGTAAGGTAACCGGAAAACTTATGCTTACGGCAAAACATCCGTGCCACACCGACTATTACGCATAACATTTTAAGTGTCTATAGGTGATGGTTATCTTTACGCATCATGAAAAGTAAAATAAACTTCGCAACTTCGTCAAAATATAGTTCAAAAAAAAATTTAGTTACGTCTACAGATTGCTGCATTGTAAAAGTTTTTCATAAATCCATGATAAAAAAAAATCTATGTGTTATTTTACACTATAATCTGCCTACATGGAAATATTCATTCAGATTAGTTCAGCCATTCAGATGTAATTGAACTAGAACAAGAAGGTTTAGGTACCTACTCCTGCCGTAATAGCGTCAATGATTGTCATTATCGTGTTCCGGTTTGGAGGGTAAGGTAGCCGATAGATTTATGCAAGTAGCATAAACACCTCGACACACGGATAATAACGTACCATTAACATTTTTGGTGTCTATAGGCGGTGGTTGTCTATTTCCATCAGGAAAACCATCTGTTTGTTTGTTATCTTTTAATGTAAAAAAATCCAAACTTTCGAATCTACATATTTTTTTTTATATCTAAGAAAGGATACAGAATAGTTTTTATCCCAAAAATCCCACGAAAACGAGAACAATACGAGTAAAACCTCAGGACTGTCTATCTTTTAAACAGGGCCCGCAACCGCTTACCTATTTAAAAAACCTCCTCTAGGCTTCAAATACTTATCTGCGTATTACTTCAAAGCAGCTGCATTTATTTGATTATTTTTTAGCTAGCAATTCTCAGGATGTTTTGAAGAAAAATATTGAACAAATTGCACAGAAAAGAGTTTTAACTCTTTTTTGGTGCGAGTTGCCAAGGTTTGGAACGAATTGCCAGGAAACATTTTTCCTGAGAAATATTGTCCTAGAAGCTTCAAGAGTAGAGTGAATAGATTTCTTTTGATAGGGCATGTATCACCCTTGTCTTCATCGACACTTTCCATAAGATGAGATGGAAGAGAAAAAACATATTCCAAATAAAATTTATAAAAAATTAAACTTTAGTAATGTAAAGGAAAGAAAAAAGGAAAATAATTTAATTTGCTATTATCTGTGAACTGTTCTATGTGACCTCCGCGATGGCACCAAAAAGAAAGATGTCGGTTTAGTAAACGGATAAAACTCACCGATGGTCCGGACAAACAAGAAGACCCCAGCGGCACAGTTATCCGCCCACATCCACCACACTTTTCACCACCCACGTCCCACGAATATAAGTAATACACGAATGTATAGGTACTATGTAGTATTACTTACACTCGTGAGTGTGGTTATTACCTACACTCGCGTAGAATGAGGTAGTGTTCGTTTCTCCTGAAGATGCTTCGGTTTCGAAGTGAAGCGTGCGATAAGTACATAATTAATAACATTTTTAATAATGATTTCCGCAAATCATTATTAAAAATGAACGCCTGAATCAATAAAATATCGTAAAGGAAAGATGTGGTCATAATTTTGCATATTATAACCTTGCAAAGCCGGGTCGACCAGTAATATTAATTTACTTTCTATGCTTTTCTGCTTTATATTGGCAAATTTCTCGTACGTTATCAGTTTCTATAACTTAAAACTTATGCTTTTATAAATAACTAGCTGTTCCCGAGACTTCGTCCGCGTGGAAAAAAATTTAAAATAAAATTAGCCTAAGTTACTCTTATTACCGTGGCTTAAAACTCCTAGGTAGGTTCAAAGGTAAGCGGTTCCGGGCCCTGTTTAAAAGATAAACAGTCCTGAGGTTTTACCTGTATAGTTCTCGTTCTCGTGGGATTTTCGGGATAAAAACAATTCTATGTCTTTTCTACTAAATTACATTCAAATAAGTTCAGCGGTTTAGGCGTGAAGAAGACACAGACAGACAGACGGTGCTACTTCCACAAATAATATTAGTATGGATAGTGGTGTTACCCTTAATTATATTTAATTATATTTTTCCCCCGTGTTGGTCCAGGATGCTATCGATTGTATTGCTATTTAATATGAAATCCGATCGATAATGGAATATCAAGCGGCAATACTATAAATCAAAAGTTTTGACACTTATTCTGGTATATTCTCTTCGCCATACCGACTCCAAGCCATATCGAGATCTGGTCGCGGCGGTGAACGCCTTTCCCGGGGCCTATGAATCCGCGCAGCGCGAATTTTTGCCTCGCCCGCCGCGCTGTCGCCGCTGGTCCCGGTGGTCATGCGGTTAAATGCTAGCTGTGTGCAATTAACCACTGCATGATAAAATACCTATTTTTGTAATTTCTATATAAAAAATAAACCATCTGCCATACTGTCAGGCAAATCGCAAACAAACAGCTTGACGTGTCACTATTATCGTGACTGTTAGGTGGAAGAGTTCCCCAATGTTTCGCCGGGTTATTAGGTACTACCGCCTTACCTATTCCTGTCGCTACAGCGTCAGTGGCTGTTATTGTCGTTTTCTGGTTTGGTGTGTAAGGTACCCAGTAAACCAATGCATAACCATCCCAACACAGATAGTAATTTACCATTGACATATTTGGTGTCTACAGTCTATAGGCAAATACCAAAATCTTTATATTCGTTCTGGTTACATTTGTTTCAAATATTTCCCCCTTGTTCGTCCGGGCTGTTTTTAAAGAATACACCAACTGCCGTTCTGCCAGGCAGTTTGTAACATTCAAACGATTCGCTACGAGAGTAGTGAATCGTGGCTACTAGGTGATACAGTTCTGTATTGTCTCGCCCGGGTCTGGTACCACCACTTCACATATTCCTACCGCAATAATGTTAGTGTTATCGTGTTCCGGTTTGGATGGTAAGGTAGGCGGTAAACTTATGCATGAGGCGTTAAGTCCCCGTCACATGGATAGCAACGCACAATTAACATCTTTGGTGTCTAGAGGCTATGGTTGTCTCTTTCCATCAGGAGATTCATCTGCTTGTTTGTTGTCTTATGACATAAAAAAATATATCTTGTTTTTTGCGTTAATTTCAACCAGTTTATATACATTTAAAATTATTTATTTGAGTTTATATAAAGTGATATAAGATAATATCTAAACAATGATCTTTTCTTAGATCATTATCATAGATCTCTGATGGATCAATGATCTGTAGATATATTTTTTTATTCATCTAGAAACTATTTATGATCATATTATAGTATAAACATAAAAATAGCAATATATACTTTATTATTTGTGTTATTGAACGATTCGCACGAAATGTGCGTTTGACATTTTTTAATATTTTTTTTCTGTAGGCGATTCGCACGAAGTTAATTTTTTGGTGTGCGAATCGACAACTCCAAAAATATGTAGTTAGGCTATTGGCGCACACGTCGTGTTCTGTGCAATTCAGTTATGATAAAGTACACTCTAGTACCGAAATATTTAGGGTTAAATATTTTTATGGATATGCAACGAGACATAAATTAATCAAAAATGTCTTTATTAAAATAAAAATTTGTAAACTTTCTCTTCATTCGCTATGAAATGATTTGAGGAGTGAAAAATTATCAAATCTCGTTCACAAAGCAACAGATTATTACTATTTGAACATACAAAAATCCAAAAAATATAGTAAATAAATTAACATTTAAATTTAGTATGATAAAATAATTAGATATGAGTATAGAAGATAGAAATAGATATGACTTTCCTAGTTTCAAATAAAATAGCTGCTATCTAAGCTTCGATTAATTCTTCGTATTCTTATTATTTCTGATACGGCTAACATGACTGTACTTTTTATTTTGTGTTCTCTAAAATAAAATATGTGCCAAACGCCTACTACATATTTTTGGAGTTGTCGATTTGCATACCAAAAAATAAACTTCATGCGAATCGTTCGTGCGAAAAAAATAATGTTATTAAAAAATGTCGATTAGCACATTTCGTGCGAATTAAATTCGTGCGAATCATCCAATAACCCATTTATTTTATAAGACATCAGATGACTTTACTAATGCATGCAACCATCCATCACCTATGATTTAATTGCACAGAGAGATTATCGTTCACTTTAATAGAATAGGGTATCGCTTTTTGCTGTCTAGTTTATTCTGGGCTTTTGTAATATCAGGATTTATTAGAAATTTTTAATAACACTACCATGAATACACTTGTTTTTTTTAAATTATATAATAGCAAAAAAGCACTTCTGATGGAAAGACACAACCATAGCGTATTTTTTTTTATTTAAAAAAAAATAATACCATAGCGTATAGACAACTAAAGATGTCAATGGTACATAGTTTAATGTGATACAAATGGCGAAGTGTTAATGTCATTTGCATTAGTTTATCGGCTACCTTACTCTTCAAACATAAACAGGACAGTGAAAAGCATTGACGCTATTGTGGTAGGAAAAGGTAAGGCGGTGGTACCAAATACCTGGGCGAGACGTTGCGGAACTGTATCACATAGTAGTCACGATAGTAGTGATATGTTAAGCCAATCATTCACTTTTTACGAACTGCCTCGTACATTGGCAGATCGTATATTCTTCAAAGGGAGCCCAGACCAACATATTGGTTGGTACTACGTGCTACTTATATTACCATAGCCTACGTGCTATTCCAGATCGTTATATACCTGTGTGTCTTTCATTAAATTTCATTAAAATCCGTTCAATAGCATTTGCGTGATTGAGTAACAAACATCCATCCAAACATCCAAACTTTCACATTTATAATATTAATAACTAGCTGACCTGACATAGCTTTTTAACTACTCTTATTTTTTTCTATATTTTCTCACCTTTTAAACCTTCCCTGGACTTCAACAATTAGTTCAAAACCAAAATAAATATTTGCTATCCTATTATGTAAAAAATATCTTTGGGCGATAGATATCTTCTATATAACGCTGAATCCATAAATTATATCCGTCCCAATTATAAAAAAAATACTTACCTGTATCAGGAACTAAAGCCAAGTCTTTCTATTCTGTAATCAAATTCATTTACTACTTTACATTTAGATAAATACATATTTATTTATAACGAGCTGCAGTGTGGATTATAAGTTTTTGGCGAATGCCGCGGGATCACTTAATTTTTCTGGGATAAAACACTTATGTGCTATTCCAGGTCATCACCTACCTGTTTGTCAAATTTCATTCAAATTTGTTCAGTAGTTTTTGCGTGATTGAGTAACAAACATCCATCCATCCAAACATCCAAATTTTCTTATTTATAATATTAGGTAACATAGGCATACATAATAAACAGATAAATAAAATACAGGACTAGACGTAAAGGCAACATTTGCAATCTCTTTAAATACGAACGCTAATAGAGATAGCAGCTAGGCGAGATTGTAGCAAAATTAATTCCGTAGCTAGTCGCCACGGCGCATTGAATCCCCATTTCCGTACTGGCAAACTGTCTCAGAGACGTACAAAACGTTTCAGAACGGTAGCAACAAACGTCACCCGTTTTGCACCTAGTCCCGTGTCATAAACAAATCAAACATGGCCGGCCAAGATATTAATGAGACAATGAGACATTAGCTCGCTACAAAATGCCTCCGTATTCGCAAATAATTAAATCGTAAAGTCCCCTCTACGCCGCCTACGGTACCCCTCTATTTACTCCTTTTTCATTCAACACAATAGCCGCTGCAAGCCGAGACCAACACTATTATTACGTCATTTGTACATCTCACAACACAATCAAAATACAACTCTATCGTTTTAAACATAGAATTTAAATTTGATTATATTATGAATTTTTATAAGGCGTATTCCATAGAGACAATTAATTTGAGCGCGACGGACTCCGCCTACCCAATATCACGTTTACACACATGTCGGTTTGTATCGTCGTCTCGCTCTCTCCGCGCCGCTTATTAAAATTCCTCGCTTGCTAGTACGTCTCTCTCCGATACAGAGGGAGAGGCGGTACACGAATCGCGGTTTGCGCCCCAATACTAACGCGATTTTCAACGCGTATTCACGCGAATCGATTCACGGACTTAACGCTTCATATTCGCGAGCGTCTAGACACTTCACATCCGATTTCAAGTAATTTTTCGAGCAATAGTGATGTGATGAACAGTGACTTGTAGTGCTGATTTTCCGTCTATTGCTATTAAAATGTTAATTTGTAGATTATGTTAATAAGTCGTGGCGACGTGAATATAATATTATTATAAACCGTATAGTTAAGATCGTAGTAATTTAAATAGATTTTTACAAAGATAATGTAAAAAATAAAATATTTTTAATTAAAACACGACAGAATAATTATGACGTCATGAGTGGATGCCGTCGGAAGGAATTGGCAATGATATCGGGTATATGAAATGAAGACGTCGCTTGAATGCGAGCGGTCCGAAGCCGCTGAAAGCGGCGGCAAGGGTAGAATATCGTTTAGCGTAGACTCTCTTCTTGGGAGTAAAACCGATGCACCAAGGGATACTCCTGATGCAAACAGCAACGATGCTGAAAGCGCTTTAGAATCAGATGATAGTGATGTCGACATTGAAGATGTTGAATCAAATGCGGGGGATGAGAGAGATGAACGGGAAAGTAATAATGATGGGGAGGAAATGGAAGGCAGGAATGGTGTTGTTGTCCCTCAGCCGCTTTTGCCGCGGCTGTACCAAGGACCAGCTCCTCCTTCGTGGCCGTTCGGAGCGTTTCCCTGGATGGCGCCCAATCCTATGTTTAGAGCGGGATCTCCAAACAGTAAGTCCATTTTAATACATAAGTACATTGTACATGTATGTGTGATTTTTTATCTGTTATTAAACCGCATACCAAATGTACCTACGGGGTAGGTACAAATGGCACAAAGTATTATCTACTAACAACTGGGATAACTGGACAATCCCGAAAAGAGGCTTCATTTTGGTCGTACTAATACTTACCTAAACTACATATATAGAAACAATTCTGCAAACCCGTATACCTACTCATATATGTAACTAACAATTAAATAAAACAACAAAAAAACTTAACAAAAAATATGGCACAACTGAATTTGAACCAGCGACCTTGCCTAAGTTTTTTTATTTTTTTAGCACCGGGATAGGTGCTAAAACACGTATATAATTTTGAAGAAAGTTATAAACACGGAAAATACAGAATCTGACCGAATGATCATTTTAAGTATCTACTCGGAAACCGTAACTCTACCCTCGGCGTAAAAGTTTTAATTAGGAACGATGTAGGTAGGAACTATACAATATACAGCATGGGCAAAAAATCGTGGATCAAACGAAACAGGGTGATAGTTGGGATTATTATAGGCAAGTTTTTTTTAATACAAGTTCACTTTTTGGTAGTACATTTTTTTTACAGTAAGGTTCTAAAGTTACAAATAATTTTTAATGAGACTTAAAAGTAATTGAAAAAGGTGCCAATAATCATACCCACTATCACAAAAGCACTTTGGTGATGTTAATACATTCCCTAGAAGCAACTAAACACTATTTATTGTTGTCGACAAAAACATTAAAATAGTCGTAACTTCTAAGAAGATTAAGATTGAGCTCTGCCGTAGAGACACTTTTATTGCAAATAATCGCAACTATCATCCTGTTTCGTTTGATCCACGATTTTTTGCCCAGCCTGTATATTATGTTTTTAATAACAAAACAATAGCAAAAATGCAAAAGTGTGTTTATTTATTTGTTACACTTATTCTATAATATACCTAAACACTTGTAATGTTTCACAAATCTGTGAAACAGTACAAGTGTTTATATTATAGAATCAATATAATGCAGTTTCACCAAGTGCCGACGATGGTAAGTATAAATTATATTTGTTACACTCACGTCCTTACTTAAATACCTGACAACCTTCACGAAAATTTGCAAACACGATGTTAAGAGTACAGAAAAGGACATAGGATAAGAAAGGTACTCTAAGACGAAATTAAGGTAATCAAATTCATACTAATATCACAAATGCGGAAGTAAGTCTGTCTATCTCTTCTTCGCGTCTAAACCACTAAATTGATTTGAATGAAATTTGGTAAAAATATAATTTGAGACCTGAGAAAAGAAATAGTATAGGTAGTTATAAAAAAAAAGTATCTTCACGTCCATATCCTCGAAAGGGTAGGCAGAGGTACAACAAGTGCACTTACGATTAGCCGAAGATACTTAGTCCCACAATGTAATAGGTGGCAAGCCTACCGCCAACCGGGCACTTTCCAATCCCGGGAACTTTGTGTTTCTCAGAAAACTGAAAAACACTTTTTTTATGTGCCCGACCCGGGAATCGAATCCGGGACCTCATGTGGTCAACGCCAACGCTGGATCACTAGACCACAGAGGATATGGGTATTTATTATCTCGGAAATCCCACGAGAACGGGAACTATGTGGGTAAAATCCCGGTACTGTAGGTAAATCTCTTCCACTACGGTACTAAGCAGTGATTTAGGCTACCTTTATTTTAAAAATTTTTTCACGCTGACAAAGTCGCAGATACAGCTAATAAATAAATAAATATTCACTGGACAAATTACACCAAGTGAACTATCTCCAAAGCAAATATATTATTTGCTTGTGATATGAATGTTAGTCAACTATATTAATACATAGAAATACATATTTATATACACAAATATATTTAATAAACACCTTAAGGCGAGGCATCGCGACAAACGGAAAAAAACTGGTTTGTTAAATCAAATTTTTGTATTGATTGTTAAATAGGTAACAATTTTACAAAAATTACACAATATACCTGAAAATAGTATCTAAAGAATGTCCTAACTCATTACATGATAGAACTTTACTCGATCATATAAAATTCCGAAAACAGGCTAAAAAAATCTAAAACAAATAATTTGTTAATAATATTTCTAATCTTCCACGTGATTTTTATATGGTCATATTTAGTTGTAAATACAAAAAAGAATGTGCTAAATTTTAGTTTTCAACTGATGTCCTATATTTATTTATCCGAAAATTAACAATTAATAATTAAAATTAACACGTTTCCCAGCGGTTTCAGAACATACCGCGCCACCCATTTTCTATATTGACGTGCGTCGACATACCTCGCCTTAATCCATAAATACAAACATTTATGCTTATCACTGCTTCTCGTGGCGGAAATGGAACCCGAGCCCTATTGATTACGTAGTTTGGGTTGCTAATAATTCGACCAATGGGCCACCCCAATACAATTAATTTGCAACATTCTGCGAAATGAAATTTCGCGAAAAATTGTAAACTAATTAGATACATCTTAATTTGGTTTTCGAATTATAGATTCCCGCAATGTAACGCCTGAATTTATAATATATACCCATACATTATACATATATATACTAGCTGACTCAGCAAACGTTGTTTTGCCATACAATATTTTTTTATATCATAAGATAGCAAACAAGCAAATGGGCCTTCTGATGGAAAGAGTCAACCATCGCCTATAGACACCAAAGATGTTAATGGTACGTTGCTATCTTGTGGCAAGGTCTAATGCCACATACATAAGTTTACCGGCTACCTCACCCTCCAAACCGGAACACGACAGTGACAAGTACTGACGCTATTGCGGCAGGAATAGGTAAGGCGGTGGTACCATACCCGGGCGAGACAATGCAAAATTCTACCACCTAGTAGCCACGAAGGTAGTGACTCACATAGCCAATCGGTCGCCTTTTACGACATACCTGGCAGAACGGCAGTTGGTCTATTCTTCAAAGGAACACGGGACCAAAAAATTACGGGGATTACTAATGTTGAATATTATGGTGGGGTACTTAAGAGGTGAATGAGGCTAATTGAGTTAAAAGCTATCCTATCGTTTAGGTTGGATCAAACAGTAGATATCTACTAAATGTCATTGAAATTGATTCAGTAGTTTCGGAGTCCATCGCAGACAAACAACGTAATACACAATTTATTTATATTAGGACTATTCTTTCCAAAAGACAAAATTAACAATATATAAAATTAAATTAATGGAAAAATTATGTGAATCGATTTAACTGTAGTTAAACTGCGATTCGCCTGTGATAAAAGTGCTGTCAACGACACTAACACCACGAATGCTAGAGACTAACAGAAGTCAATGTTTCATACAAGTAATATCCGAACAACGCACACATAGACACCTCTTACGGACGCGATATATCGGAATGGTTTGGGACAGTTTGTTCCGCACCAGTCCGAGATATCGCGTCCGTGAGAAGTGTCATGTGTGCTATGCTTGAATATTACTTGTATGGAACATTGACTTCGGTTATTTTTTTTATATCATAAGATAGTAAACAAGCGGATGGGTCTCCTGATGGAGAGTCAACCATCGCCTATAGATAATTCCAGAATTAACTAGATTATATGTTGTCAGGACGGATTGTGAGCGCATAAAACGAACCTAACAGAAGGGGAGCACAAGATGCAAAATGGGTAGTTACTCGAGCGTCATAGGGACCTATTAGATTTTGTAGATTAAATTGTATATTTTAGTAAAGGTTATATAATGTTTTTCATTTAAATGGTGAGGAAAAATCTAAAGATAATTTTTTTTAACATCATTGACATGGAAACACTGAAGCGCGTAGGGTATGGTGGGTTAATTGCCAGCTAAATGTTAGAAAATCTGACGATTCAAGTGTAGCTTAAGAGAGTGGAAGGGTCACAAAGTTGCAAAGAAAATGTTGTCCTGACAGTCTCGTCCGCGACTGAATTTTGTTTTATTATGAAGGAAATTATGTAATAATCACGAAAACAGTATAATCTGACAATTTTCACAAGCCAATCTTATCTTAATTTTATTTCTGCCATAGTATACCCGCCTCTATATAAAGGGCTTATATTTAGTGGAGAGCTTTAACAATATGCGAGGTACCCCTTTCCTTTGTTAATCTGACGCGCTCGAGTAAATACCAAAATCCCCTCTTGGGCTCCCCTACTATAAGTCTAACCTAAGTGATAACCAGAGAAAACTGTCGTGTTCTGGTTTAAAGTGTAAGAAAGCTGATAAACTTATTCATCTGGCATTAAGATCACCAGAAGGATAACAACGCACCATTAACATATTTGATACTAGCTGTTGCTCGCGACTTCGTCCGCGCGGACTTCCTTTACTCCGCACTGCTCCTCCCCCGTTGGTGATAGCGTGATAATATGTAGCCTATATGTTGACCCGACCTGTGAGTAATGTTCATGCAAAATTTGAAGTAAACCCATGCAGTACTTTTTGAGTTTACCCCAGACATACATACAGACAAACAGACAAAAAATCTAAAAACTGTTATTTTGGCTTCGATATCGATTGTAGATCACGCCCCAAGTATTCTTTTAAAAAAATATTCAATGTACAGTTTTGACTTTCCTACGATTTTATTATATGTATAAACTAGCTGTTGGCAGCGACTTCGTCCGCGCGGACTTCGTTTACTCCGCACTGCTCCTCCCCCGTAGGTGATAGCGTGATAATATGTACCCTATATGTTGACCCGACCTGTAAGTAATATTTTTGCAGAATTTGAAGTAAATCCATGCAGTACTTTTTGAGTTTACCCCGAACATACATACAGACAAACAGACAAACAGATAAACAGACAAAAATTCTAAAAACTGTATTTTTGACTTCGATATTGATTGTTAATCACGCCCCAAGTATTCTTTTAAAAAAATATTCAATGTACAGTTTTGACTTTCCTACGATTTTATTGTATGTATAGATTACACCAAATTACGGAATTAATTCCCTAAGTCCGCGCGGACGAAGTCGTGGGCAACAGCTAGTTATACATATAATATAAAGGTCATATACATTTTAAGCAAAGCATAAGCAAAGCTCGGTCATTCAGGTATTGTTATTAAATTGTACACAAAATTGTATACATAGTTGTGATTATAGATCTTTCCTACTGTTCAAAATGAGCCTGGATAGATTTCCAATCAGAAAAGGTTTTTGAGAGATTATCCTTTAAAATTGAATAGTTTTAATAGCAGTCTGGTACGAGGTACGAGTACTAATACGAGGTGGTAAGTACCACCTCGTATGAGTACATTTTTATATCATATCTTTTAATATATTATGCCACCAAATTACGGAATTAAATATGATATAAAAATGTACTCATACGAGGTAGTACTTACACATCTCCATTAACCTCCAGACTGCTATTAAAGCTATTCAATTTTAAAGGATAATCTCTCAAAAACCTTTTCTGATTAGAAATCTATCCAGGCTCATTTTGAACAATAGGAAAGATCTATAATCACAACTATGTATACAATTTTGTGTACGATTTAAAAACAATACCTAAATGACCGAGCTTTGCTTATGCTTTGCTTATACTTTGCTCAAAATGTGTATGACCTTTCCGTGTATAATAATTTATTAGGTAAATAAATAACTTTGAACATAAAAAGTTAATAAAATTATTAGGTAAAGAGATTATTATTGATTTACTACCAAGCACATCGTAAAAAGCGAAAATAGCGTCACCTACGTGACTGCTAACTAGGTGGTAAATTCTGCTATCGGTAACCTGTCAGTTTATTACTTCGTAGGCAATTTTATCTCACAGTAGGAGATATTTTTTAGAGCAATGAAATATTATATGTAGAAGTAGCATCTGCATTATATAAGCTTGCCCGTAGTTGTTTTTATATCATAACAAGCAAGAAGATGACTCTCCTAAAGGAAAGAGACAAATATCACCTCTAGACAACAAAGACGTTTAGACCACGTTATTGATCCGTATAACGGAAGTGGCATCTACATTATATAAGTTTTCCTGTAATTGTTTTTATATCATAGCAAGTAAGAAGATGACTCTCCTAAAGAAAAGATACAACTATCATCTTTAGACAACAAAGACGTTTAGAGTGCGTTTTTTTATCCGTATAACGGAAGTAGCATCTACATTATGTAAGTTTTCCTGTAGTTGTTTTTATATCATAGCAAGCAAGAAGATGACTCTCCTAAAGGAAAGATACAACTATCACCTCAAGACAACAAAGACGTTTAGAGTGCGTTTTTTGATCCGTTTTACGAAAGTAGCATCTACATTACATAAGTTTTCCCGTAGTTGTTTTTATATCATAGCAAACAAGAAGTTGACTTTCCTAAAGGAAAGATACAACTACCTATCACCTCTAGACAACAAAGACGTTTAGAGTGCGTTTTTTGATCCGTATAACGGAAGTAGCATCTACATTTTATAAGTTTTCCTGTAGTTGTTTTATATCATAGCAAGCAAGAAGATGACTTTTTTAAAGGAAAGATACAACTATCACCTCTAGACAACAAAGACATTTAGAGTGCGTTTTTGATACGTATAATGGCGGGGTTATCGGGGTGGGGTAATTGTTTAGTTATAGCGGGGTGATTGTTTAGTTATTGCAAGACACATAACAGCCTTTTATATTAGTGGCAGTCTTTGACGCTTGATTAATTTTGTTGCTGTGACATTTCAAAAAGTGCACCCAGTGACCAGCGAGCAAGTGGCGACGTTAATGATAAGTTTTTCGTTACGTTTAAAAGTCATCGCTGATCGCAAGCGGATTGCAAACGTTAGGTGATACGTCTGCCGGATGGCAATGCCGAATGCCTAATAACTTTACCAGCTACTTTATCTTATAATTCTGAACACGATATTAAAAAGATCTGACTGTATTGCTGCAGGTTTAGGTAAGGCGGTGGTATGAAGCCTGGCGAGATGTTGCAGAAATCTACCACGTATTAGTAACGATGGTAGTAATATAGTATAGCAAATCTGTTTTTTTATAACATAAGATAGCAAACAAGCAGATGGGTCTCCTGATAGAAAGAGTCAAGAACTCCTGATAGAAGTCAGAAACCAAAAATGTTAATGGTGCATTGCTATCTTGTGGCGAGGTCTAATGCCACTTGCATAAGTTTACCAGCAACTTTAACCTTCAAACCGAAATACCACAGTGCCAAGTACTGACGCTATTGCGGCAGGAATAGGTAAAGCGGTGCTACCAGACCCAGGCGAGACTATGCCGAACTTTACCACCTAGTTGAATCGTTTGCCTTTTATAAAAGAAAGCCTCTTACCAGGCAATGTTAAAAAAACAATTTTTTTTTTCTTGTCAGATAGTTAATTAAAAGAGAACAATTAGCTAAATTCTGTTCCTACCACAATAGCGTCAAAGCTTGTCATTCATGTTCCAGTTTAGAAAATAAGGTAGCCGGTAAATTTGTGCATATGGCATTAACAACTTATGGCAAGGTGGCCATACGGATAGCAACATAACATTAACATCTTTGGTGTTATTACAGGCGACGATGAGTATTTTCAACAAGAGAACCATCTATTCGTTTGCTATCTAATGATTTAAAAAAATATATCAATCGTGTTGAGTAGGTGACAGAGTTCTGCAATATTTCACCAGAGTTCAGGACCACCTCCTGACTTATTCGAGTTGCAATAGCGCCGTCGTCGCTATCGTATTCAATAAAAAGGGTTAGGTAAGTAACAGATATCACTTATGCATGTTTTTTTATCATTAAATAGTAAACAAGTAGATGACTCTCCTAGCTATAGATACCAAAGATATTAATGGTAGATTACTGCGGCTATCCGTGTAGCGGGCAATGCCACATGCATAAGTCTGTTGGCTACATTACGTTCTAAACCGGAATACACCAATGACAAGCATTGACGCTATTACGTCAGGAACAGTTAAGGTGGTGGTACTATACACTCGGGAGGGACTTTGCAAAACTCTATTACTTAGTAGTCATGATGGTAGTGACGTATATATACGTACGGTCGCCCGAACTATATGGCAGAACGACAGTTGATCCATTCTTCGAAAGAACCTGGACTAAAACGCAGTGTAAGATTACATTTTTATTAATTTAAGTAGCTGATTCGGCAAACGTTGTTTTCCGTACAAACAATTGTGAGAGGAGAAGTTAAGTGCGATAAAAACTATCCTATCTTTTAATTTCAAATTTCATTGAAATCGGTTCAGTAGTTTCTGATTCCATTGCGGACAAACAATATGACACGTAATTTATATATATTAAGATGTATATCTAATGATATTTATTTAAAAATATTAGATCAGCAGTCTTCTGCAATATATACTTTAGCTGTACCAAAGTTCATTGCCGCGCAATTGTCTTAAAAGTGTGGTAAAGTTTTCCACTCATTTTTAATACCTATAATGTAATTACTAGGATTCCATGGCGTATTAAGATTATGACACACAATCCCGGTGAATAACTCTTCTTATTCAAATCTATGCTTATGATACAAAAAATACATTACAACTAAGTTAAGTATGCATTAAACTGTTCAACATCAAAGTGTTCTATAAAACCGTACAATATTAGCTAGTTTATATTGCCATTGTAGCAATCAAGCAACATTCAACGCGTCATCAAGCAACAACAAAACACAAAGCAACTCATAAAAAATCAAGCAAATCCTAAATTGCGGTATAACAATTATTTATCTTGTAACACAGTTTAATAAAAATTTCAAACGGTTCACAGGCAGTACACCTTTCCTAGCTGTTAAGATCTTCTCTTTTTTATTCTCGTGTGACATTGTCATAACTTCCGCAATATTAACGTCACGTCGATGACCGCCGTCCTGAGAGTAGTTGTTGAGCAGATTCTACATCTAAGTTTTTCAGTGTCACTAACCAGCGACGCCACACCATCTATATCTATACATATAATAAAATCGTAGGAAAGTCAAAACTGTACATTGAATATTTTTTTAAAAGAATACTTGGGGCGTGATCCACAATCGATACCGAAGCCAAAAATATAGTTTTTAGAATTTTTGTCTGTTTGTCTGTATGTCTGTTTGTCTGTTTGTCTGTATTTATGTCCGGGGTAAACTCAAAAAGTACTGCATGGATTTACTTCAAATTTTGCATGAATATTACTAACAGGTCGGGTCAACATATAGGCTACATATTATCACGCTATCACCTACGGGGAGGAGTAGTGCGGAGTAAACGAAGTCCGCGCGGACGAAGTCGCTGGTAACAGCTAGTTTTTTAATAAACAAAAAAGTCAACACTACTGGGTTCGAAATCTTGATAGACCTCGCCTTCAGGCCAGGCAAATGTCTACCACCTGAGCCACTTATTAATATAGCGAAATTCTTCTAAGCTTTTGATTGATTACATCAACTGTACTCATAGCTAGTCATTCAAATATGTAGGTATATACTAGTTAAATAAATAAAGTTAAGACTTATCCCTTTTTCAAGATAATTACGCGAACGGTGGAGTATGAAAAGCATAGTTAAAATTTACTTACTTTCTAATTAAAAATTTTTGCGAAAGACTGCAGCAACTTAATATATTACATTCAATAATTGTACTATTTATAAAAAAAACCGCTTGTGGACGAAATTTGACCACAGACTAAACAACAAAATCTTTTTTAAGTTTGACAACTGATTTTAGCCATTAAGAAAATAGTACGTGCATGTGTGTATATTAATATGAATGTCACATAAACGTAATGTGTGTAATATTTATTTTTGTTAATTTAATGTATTTCTAATACATTTTTTTAAATAATTAGGTTTCTGCAGTCCTCCACAATGTAAATTTTAACTGTGCCAAATTTCATACGCGCGCAAAATTGTCGTAAAAAATACACTAAATATGGATTAAACATAACACACACTACTTTCATGCGACATCTATACTTAAATAAATACAATTGGAGTGTCTATTTGTAATATTAAAATAACCGTTTTTTACTAAATGCATATGGATGTATACACGATATATTTATAGACAAAGGTATATAAACACGGAAGAATAAAACTAGGATCACAAAGACATACACAACAATTTTGAAAAAGATCAAATTAAGGTAACGTTAGGTACATTAATAGTATAAACAATCGCCCTGTAGTCGAAAACCAAAATTTGACTTAACAATAAAATCTCTTTTAAGTTTGACAATATTAGTTTGACAATTTGATAATTTTAGTGTGTGAAGTGTGTGAAGAAACAGTATACGTAGGTCACACTATAAGTTTTGTGTAACTTAAAAAACAACATGGTATAACCAAAATATTGTGTTTATTGCATTTCAAAATAATCTCCTTTACTTTTTAAAGTTTTTTTCATGCAATTGAACCATTTTTTAAAACAGGAGGACCACAGGTCTGAAGGCATGTTTTCTACGTGCTGATTGAACGCTATCTCTGCCTCTTCGGAGTTGGTAAAAGTACAACCTCTCATCAAATATTTGATTTTGGGGAAAATACAGAAATCACAGGGTGCTAGGTCGGGGCTATGCGCAGGATGAGTGAAGAGATGTGCTTTTTCGGAAACTAATGACTTTGTTTTGTTAGCCGTGTGTAAAGAAGCGTTATCATGGTGTAGAAGAATGTGGCTTTTGGGTCGTATTTCGCGAACTTTTTCTAACACCCTGGGTAAACAAATGGTAGAATACCACTCGGCATTAACACTCTTTTGAGCTTCAAATGGAATTGTACAGATGGGACCCGTATCTGTGAAAAAAAAACTCGATAATTTTTTTACCAACGTTTCTCGCCTATCTCACTTTTGTTGGCCTGTCCTCATTTTCAAACACCCATTTAAAAGATTGCTATTTTTTTTCGGGTTCAAAATAATAAATCCACGTTTCGTCTCCTGGGACAATGTCATAAACAGCATTAGAATGTCCGTGGTCGTACTTCAGTAGCATCTGTGAGCACCATGCCATGCGAGCCCGCTTCTGCTCCGCTGTCAGTTCATAAGGGATCCAACGACAACAAAGTTTCCAAACTTTCAATTCTTCGTTTAAAATTTTTTGAATTTGGCTCATACAAATCCCCAATAGTCCTTTAATTGTCTCATAGGTAATCGAGGGTTTTCTTCAATTAACAGCTTAACAGTAGCCACATTATTATCGTTGAAGGCCGCCCTTCACGAAATTTGTCATGTAAAGAAACTCAACCTCTCTCAAATTCTGCAAACCATCGCCTCACGGTGCTCAAACAAGGTGCTTCTCTCCCAAAAGCACTTTGAAGACGAGCGGCACAGTCTTGCGGAGAAAAAGAACTTTTAAAATCATAAAAAATCATTGCTCTAAAATCTTTTCGACTTAATTCTATTTTCGTTGCGTACGTAAAATTATGATGTGTGATAAAAAACAATTGACAAATCATTTTCCGCCAATTGTTTTTTTTATTACTAAGTAGGTTGCAACGTTTTAAAAATATAACATTCGAAATTCAAATTGTTCCGATTAGCTAGAACTGCAAAACTTTTAGTGTGCCCCATGTACATGTGTTATACAGTTTACATTGTGGAGGACTGCAGAAACCTAATATTTATAAACAAAATACATTACATTAACAAAAATGAGCATTACACGCACTACATTAAATTCACATACTCGTACATGATAATAGGTATTCATACTGCATACTATTTTCTTCACGGCTAAAGTCAGTTGTTAAACTTTTTACAAGGACAAATATATTTTATTATTCTATGGTCTATGGTCAAATTTCGGCCACAGGCGATCGCTAGTTTGTATAATTATTTCCCTAAAGATTTATATTTTTATAATTATGAGAAAATAATTTATGTTTTAAAAATGTGTATACTCCAATATAAATTAGGACACTACTACAATAATCGAAAAAAAATCGAATTTTTGTCGCAACTTTTAGAGCAATGTAAACCAAGCTTTACTAATGTGGCAAGCTTTCTTAAAACGCTAATAGATGGCAGTGACTGTAGGTATTTCATAAACTTAAAAATTTACTTAGGTTTTTGGTGTCATTTTTTTGGGTTCCCTACCCAAGTGGTAAAAAGGGACTCTATTACTGAGACTTAGCTGTTTGTCCGTCTGTCTGTCTGTCTGTCCATCTATCACCAAACTGTCTGCTATATCTCAAGAACTGTGATAGACGGTTGAAATTTTCACACATGATATATTTCTGTTGTCGCTATAACAGCAAATACTAAAAATAGAATAGAATAAATGTTTAAGGATACCATACAACAAACGTGTTTTTTTACAATTTTTTTGTTCCATATTAATAACGACAACTGCTAGACGCTTGAAATATGCACAGAATATTTAGTTATACATTCACTTAAAAACAAATAATTAAATTAAAATTAATAAATATTGATATAATATATATTTAAACTTATATATAATAAATATTTAATTTTATATAAAATTAAATTTATACAATAAAATTTAAAGGGTTTCCCATTTAATAAACATAATTTTTTGCCGTTTTTTTGTAGATGATGGAACGAAACACTTCGTGCGCGGGTCCGACTCACACTTGGCCGGTTTTTTATTTTTATTTAGCCCCTCATCTCGCAAACGACGCCATAGGATAAGCTATTCAGTCCCAACTTCTCAACTTTTTCATTATACTAGTATTGGGTAACATATTAAAACAAACCCATTAAAAATACATAAACATATTAAAAAATATCTAAACACACAATTGAAAATTTCGTATTTAAGAAAAACAACACATAGTTTTTCTTTTCCATATCATAACGATAGCAAACAAGCAGATGGCTCTCATGGTGGAAAAAGAAACCATCGCATGTAGACACCAAAGATGTTGATAGTGCGTTGCTATCCGTGTGGTGGGACGACAATGCCACATGCATAAGTCTACCGGCTACCTTACCCTCCGAACCAGAACACAATACTGACAAACATTGATGCTATTGCAGCAGGAATAGGTAAAGCGGTAGATAGTGTAAATACGCGGAGGAGACGTTGCGGAATTCTACTACTTAGTAATAATGTTTTATTACTTTTATTTAGTACGAAATTTCGTACTGGGAGCCTAATAAAGAATAAGGCATCTGCTTATAGGCTGATCGTTAAAGGCGATCAAATTGTAAACGTGCCGCTACTATCATGACTACTTCCAGCCAGGTAGTGAAACTGCCGTTTCGTCTGGGATTCGTGCCCTCAACAGAAATATAAAAGGCGTAATACCAAACCCGAACTACACTAAACAATTAGTAGGTACGATTTTACATTTACGTTTCTCGTTTAACATTTCATATTTACGTTTCTCACACGTTTTACGATATGCCCAGCTATTAGGCTGATAATTCATTCGTTAGAAGGGGCCCAGATCAACTTAGAGAACGACATTCAATGTATGTGCTATCCCATCTTCAAAGTTTCATAAGTTTTTGATAGATGAATCTATAAGTATCGTGAATGTATAAGATAGATCATCTATCTTATATACTCACGATACTTAGAGATTATAGATGAATGGATCTATAAACTAGATCAGTGATTTTCAAAGTGTGGGTCGCAGCCACCTACTGGGTCACGAGACACTTGCAAGGGGATCGTTGAAAGTGTTACTAAAAAAACAAAGATAAAATATAACCTGATAAAGAAAAGTTGATTTGATTTTTTTATGTAAGCTAAGGCGGCAGTGGGTAGGGGGTCGCAATTTTTTATAATATGCTAACTTGTTATCTTATGTGAATGAATTTATAAGATAGGCGAATGAATCTATAAGAGAGATGAATCTATAGGTATTTTAACTTCTTAATATTAACAAGGCTTTGATTTGTATAGATCAAGGGCGATCACCACCCAAATTGCCATATGACAAATCAATGATTCATGGTGAAACGGACTGTCCAAAGAAGTTCTTCTGTAAGGAAATAGATATTTTGATTTTTTGGCACGAACAAATGTTACATTTTTTTAAATCCAGTTTAGTAAACAGGCAAATATTAATAGCTTGTTTAATATGTATATATATATATATATATATATATATATATATATATATATATATATATATATATATATATATATATATATATATATTTATATTAATAAAGCTTTTACATACTTTTCATCAATATCATATTTTTCATTTTTATATCAAGTCAAGATTCATCGCCTATAGACACCAAAGATCTTAATGGTGCGTTATTATCCTGTGGCGAGGTCTAATGCCACAAGCATAAGTTTACCGGCTACCTTACTCTCTAAAATGGAACATGACAGAGACAAGCACTGACGTTATTGCGGCAGGAACAGGTAACAAACAGGAACCAAACCCAGGTGAGACAATATACAACTCCACCACCTAGTAGCCACGATGGTAGTGACTCGCATAACCAATCGGTCTGCGATCAACTGCCTGGCAAAACGTCAGTTGACCTATTCTTCAAGGAGCTCGGAAACAACACGGGGAAATAGCACATAGATACAGCTGTTTGTGTTTTGGCAAAAAACCAAATGCTGTAAAGCGCAGTTCATCTCTATATCCCTCTAATAATACTTTTATTTTTTCGATATGAACTCAAAAATTTGTTCCAAACAACCACTATTGCAGCAGAGTGCTCAGCCAGAGTATAAATTAAGTGGGCCTAGAGCCCGCCCTAAGGGTGTCTCCTGTGAGACTGAACCGCGGCTTAGGGCAGTATCTTGACAATGTTCTTGTAGCGGTTCAAGATTTTTTTTATATATCATAAGATAGCAAACAAGCAGATGGGTCTCCTGATGGAAAGAGTCAACCATCGCCTATAGACACCAAAGATATTAATGGTGCGAGGTCTAATGCCACATGCTAAGTTTACCGGCTGCCTCACCCTCCAAACCGGAACACGACAACGACAAGCACTGACGCTATTGCGGTAGGAATAGGTAAGGCGGTGTTACCAGACCCGGGTGAGACAGTGCAGAACTCTACCACCTAGTAGCCACGATGGTAGTGACTCGTATAACCAATCGGTCGCCTTTTACGACCTGCCTGGCAGAACGGCAGTTGGCCTATTCTTCAAAGGAGCCCGTGACCAACACGGAGAGAATTACAAACGCTGGTTCCATCACTACATGACCCTTAAGCGGTACCGACCTGCGGCACCACATTCCTTTAATAACACAAATATAAAAGTGTAAATGTTTGGAACAAATAAAAATAGTCAAAAATGCGAGATAAACCAAATTGTATGTGCGATTCCCCATTTTGATAAAGCCCCTTTCGAAAAGTCAACCGCCTCACTGCTAGGCCTCTCGTACAAAGCGATAAAAGGCTTATATTCGTTTACTAACATCATTACTACTAGCTAGGTGGTAGAGTTCTGCAACAACTCTCCCGTATTTTTGGTACCACTGATTTACCTATACCTGTCGCAGTGGCGTCGATGCTCGTCACTGTCACGTTTCCTTTGGAGGGTAAAGTAGCCAGTAAAGTTATATATTTGCATTGCCATACGGGTAGTAACACACCTTCAACGTCTTTGGTGTCGAAATTCGATCTTTCCATCTAAATAATGCTTATTTCCTATCCTATAAAATAAAATAAAAAAACGTCCAAGTACGAGTCGGACGCGGGTACGAATGGTTCCGTACTATCATCGGTAAAAAATTACGTTTATTATATGGGCCCCCCTTAAAATATTTATTTTAATTTGATTTCACAACTACGCTAGGTAATGATACACTAGGCCACTTTCTATGCACTTTTGTGGTACATTTTACTAAAAAAGTATCGCACTTTTAGGTTTGAGCTTTGACGTGATGGTTTACGTGAAATTCATTACTAGATATGTTATCTGCCATTAAAATGCTATTTCATAAACATTAAAAAAATAAAAGATACATTTTGTATTAGAAGTTTATTACTCCTAGCGCCATCTATTATAAAACTAATGAGTTAAAATGCTACAAAGCTACACTAGGCGACGATATGTACCCTTTAGTGGTACATTTTACTGAAAAATATCGCACTTTTAGGTTTAAGCTTTGACGTGGTAGTTTTATTTCATTTAATTCATTTTCCTTCACTCCATTTTAATACAATATTAATCTATTAAAAAACTTGTACTTTTTAACTTCCCACTACGTATGTAGATAGGGAACCTCCCTATCCGTACTCCGTATGTAGATAGGGAGGTTACTGATTTTGCTCCGATTTTCAAAAATGGAGTTTTCACTAAATGCCCACGTTTTGTGGTATTAGGAACCATTTTCGACTATTTTTGCGACGACGTCAGTATGTCTGTATGTATGTGTGTGTGTGTACTCATAAGTTTAGAACGCCTGGACCGATTGAAACGCGTTTGATGGCATTCGATTGGATTCCGCTCAACTTATACTTCTTGAAAATTTGAACCAAACGGGACAAAGAGATTTTGAGAAATTTTAAAAAACAAAAAAAATTGTGGCGAAACAGAATTTTTTTAAATAACTTCCAGATTAATGTACCGATTGAGTACAAAAACTAATCAGCTCTATTCCTTAAAAAATTACGTCTGCATTAGACGTAATAAATTGCATCAAAATCAGTTTATTCGTTTGGAAGTAATCGTTGACGAAAATTTTGAAAAAAGTGTTTTTTCGACATAACTTCGAAATATTTCAACCAATCATTTTTTGGTTTTCTACCTTTTAAAAATCAAAACCGAATCTTATTTTCAAAAGTTACAGCTTTTCAAAAATTAAAATTACGTTTTCTTTAGCAAAGTTACTTGATATTTTTGAAATAACTTTCAGGCTAATACACCGATTGACTTCAAAATCTTATCATCTTTTCTCCTTTAAAAACTGCGCCACGTACCGTTAATTGGATAAAAATCGGTTAATTTGTTTGGGATCTATCAATGACGAAAATTTTTGAAAAAAATGTTTTTTGACATTGCTTCGAAATTTTTGAACCTACCGATTTTTTAGCTAAAGCAATATTTAAATTGAGTTAAATGCCATTTGAAAGATCAAGATCGATTATCGTTTCCAAAATATACAGCTTTTCAAAAATCAACATACTGCCATTTTTATCAAAATATATATTTATACTAAAAAAAAACCTATGTTTATAGTTTTTACCATTTTGAGCTTAAATACGTTAATTTAGCGGGAAGCTTCAGGGATGGCTTGCAAGGTCAACCATTTACAGATTACAAACAGTGATAGGTGACCAGTCTATCACCAACTGGGTACTTTTCCAATCACGGGCAACGTTGTTTTTATCAGCAAACTGAAAAAACACATTTTTGATTTGCCTGATTTGGGACTCGAGCCCCGAGAATTTCTCTGAGGGAAAAAATCGAAAAATTTATTCGCTGAGTTTCTACCGCCAATTCTTCGTGCCTGCGGTATGTCCAATATTAATTCTAAAAATTTTGAAGGTTAATTAAATTAAATTTTCTATATAAGCTTAGACTTTTATTTTTAAAACTCGTTTTTCCTAGAAAACTCTTTTACAAGAAAGTTACCATAAATGAAAATTGATTCAAGAGCGAACAGACTTCAAGAGCGAATTGGTGGCGCGAGGTAGATCTTGAGTTGCTACATATTATAGGTAGGTACTATATTATAGGTAGACCAGAAAATATGGTGTAAAATATGTAGTTAACCTTTATAATTGTTCTGTGTAGATAATATTGATAATTATAGAAATCGTGTTTTTAATGAATCAAGAAAATTTTAAAGAATTTTTCTATACATAAGTACTAAAAAAAATTTATCTTAGAAACATTTTATTTTTTATTTTGGTTTTATTTTTCTGCGCCTCCCTAGATACAAAGCCTGACGTCGTCTTTGATGCGAATATAATAAATAAAGTCCATGATACATTAAAAGATGTTAAACTCCATGATACATTAAAAGATGTAATTCGCATAAAAATACTTTCCTATATAACTAAATATTCTGTGAATGTTTCAAGCGTCTACTGTCATTATTAAGATCGAGAAAAAAATTTGCAAAAAATCACATTGGTTTTATGCACCCCCCCCCCCCCCCCCCCTAAAATGTTATCTTTTTTCTGTTTTTTGTATTAATTGTTACAGCGACGAGCTGTCTATCACGATTCATCAGCTTGTTTACACACGGACAGGCAAATAAGCAGCCGTACGGACAGCGCAGTCTTGGTAATAGGATTCCGTCTTACCCTTTGGGTACGTAACCCTAATAAATACAAACAAATAAATAAACTTAACACTTACCTAGCTATAGCCTAAAAATATATTTTGATCACGCAGGAAGATGTGTGGTGTATTTATAATTACCTAAACTTACAAAACTAACAAACTAATTATTAACATACAAATAGGTAAAAGACACGTATTAAATTACAGTCAATTTACTGAAAATACTAAAAAGATATTCGTCAAATTGTTTAACAAAACGACTCTATCATTTACGATGTAATTATATCTTAATGAGAAAATAACTTAAATATAATACGCTTAGGCCAGCTTCACACTGGACGTGTCGTATGTCGTATCATGGCTAGCTCACAATGCGTCTGATTGGTATAACGATTCTTTATTTAAGTACTAGCCGCAGCGTGCAGCCCGCTACATTATAAAAGTTTTTGATGAATCCCGAGAGATCACCTAATATTTCCGGGAAAAAAGTAGCCTATGTGCTATTCCAGGTCATACTATGTCTCAAATTTCATTTAAATCCGTGTTGTGGTTTTTGAATGATTGAGTAACAAACATCCATCCATCCATCCAAACATCCAAATTTTCGCATATTTTATAATATTAATATGGATGACCCGGCAAATTTCGTTCCGCGTAACAGTCGTTGAATAAGCAGATTGAGTATTTTAAATTAATAAAAATTTATTAAATTCAAGTTTTCAGAAGAATACTATATATTTTTTATTAATATTTTTCTTTTAATGAATATGTAAGTAATTAGATTACGAAAGGAAAATGACAAGAATGTGTGTTTTAGAACATTCACAAATTCAAAAGAGCTGACGATCTTCGATCGTAACAGTATACTAATTTTTATAACGATCAGGCCCAATGACAAACCACACTAGACTAATAATGTATATTTCGTGCACCAAATTAATTTTTTCAATAAACTGAGGTGCGGGGAAAGGAACACGGTATACCCATTGGCTAATTAAGAATAGGTATTTTATCGCTCCAGCTCACGGGATTGGTTAGTACTATTTTTTTGATTATAATAAGATTTATTAGTCTGATGTGTCGCCAAAATAATTGTTATGTTATTTAGTCTCTAGTCTGTGTCTTGTTTTCTGTGTCCTGTTTCCTCAATGGTCAGGCCTGTACCAGTTGCTTAATTTCTTTCAAGTAAAAGAGCTAATGATCTTGAAACACCTGAAATATAAATAAAATATGTCTAAAAACCACCGCTAAAAAACCAGATTCCGTTTAAAAAAAACCGAATTCAAACCAGGCCACCCGTTTAAGGTCTACAGTGCTACAATCACAGTGGTCAAATAAATAACACCCCTTTTTGCGTCGAGTCTTAAAATTAAATCATCATACAGTAGGTAGTTAAGAACCACGGATTAAACGGATACGCTTCTCAAGGCAATTTCTTAGTTTATCAATGTCTTATTTATATATTTCTTAATCTACACACAGAAATACAGTTTTACTACTTACCAATGAAATAAAATCACTTCAAGAGTAATTTTTAACCTTGTCATCTCATTCGGTACGATAAAACAGTACAACATGGTTTATTTCTAATTTTCACGATATAATATAACAAATGTATGACATTTTTGACAGTGACAGGAGCGTCTGCTCATATGCGCGGCGACACGTTTTCTTCCCAGTAATGTGTCTACTAGTATTCATGTGGTCTGTGTTGAGAACAATGCTTTTTTTGACGTGTTTATACGCACGCCAGAGTGCGTTGATATAGTGTGTAATGGACCTATTGCCTCTCAACGAAGGTCAGCGGTGGATTCATTATTTTAATTAACACCCACGTTACCTATTCCAGTTTATTAAGTCGTTAATAAAAAAGCTGTAAACTTTAATTAATTTCACTGTTCCGTACGGCTACTGCGTAATTTAGATGATCAACATGATTTTGATTAAGTTGGAATGTATGTTAACTGACTTACCAAAGAAACTACTATGCTTTTAGAAGCCAAAACGCATAGTCGCATCAATAAACCTCGAATTAAATAAAACTAATATAAAGCATAATGTTATACCTATATACATTTTGCTCAATAGAAATTATAGTAAATATTATGTATTATGTTTTGTTTACTACACATATACATAAAACTAGTTTTATGCAAAAATATTTAATTTTAAAATATATATCTTGAAATATTTGTACGCGCATAAACTCAGAATTATAACCAAATCGGATGTTTTCTGATGTATTGGTTATTGTCAGGGCAGTTTTTGTCATAAGAAAATCGATGTTTACTAGGCATGGAAATTATTGTTATATTAGATTAACTATTATTTTGTTAAAGTCAATTAATATTTAACAGTTATTTATTTATGTTATATATATATATATATATATATATATATATATATATATATATATATATATATATATATATATATATAAGCCTATATATAATCAGTATTAGAAGCAGTAAAAACACGAAACTATCAAAAAAAGGTCCTCTAGAATAGTTTTGATAATTTTTAACAGTTATTATTATCACAGTCTCTCGAAATACTTTTAACAACAGTATTATCATAAATCAAGTTAGCGAGTAAAAAAAACGCTCTCTGAAATATTTTTAATAACATTATTATCATATATCAAGTTAGTGGTAATTTTAGTGATGCACAAAAATTACTTTTGACAGTATTTGCTAATATAATTAACAGTTGTTAATTGTTAAAAAAATTAGTACGAAATTTAATATGTTAACTGTTAAATGATCCATGCCTAAAGTTTACCTTAATAAAGTCTACCCTCATTTTAATCAAGGCACCACAAACAATAATTCGCCGAAATAGCCCCCAAAAAAATTCTGAATCCGCCACTGTGTAAGAGTTTCTTCAACATTTTTTAATTTTATTTAATTGTAGTTTACTTATATACTATGATAGTATTGTAAACGGTAGATTTTATTTCATTTTTTATTAGGTTAGACCACCCGTATGAAGTCGATGCGGGTAGCTTAACATATAATTCGTTCACTGTATACAGGCACAAAGACTTTCAGATTTCACGTGAAATTACGCATTCGTTCTAAAACACACACACATACACACTGCACCTCCGCACAAATAGTGTCACAAGTTAAAAAAACGATTCTGGAGTTAAATGGATTTAAAGTTGCTCTGTCTATTTTTTCGCTTTTCCGGCCAACGTCACTAAGGTCACTAACGCCATATAGTATCAAATCTTTGAAAACAGTAGTAGATCACCATTCAAGATAAAACTATATCATAATACGATACGAATGATACAATTAAAGTGATTTTACGATTTTTTGGATTGTGACACTATTTGAGCGGAGTTGCGACACACACCCATGCACACTCATAGTAAAGGACTGATTTGCTTATTCATTAAAAATCTTTTTAAGTTACTAGATGTAGCGTACAGCCCGCTGCATTGTAAAAGTTTTTGGTGGATCCCGAGGATCACCTAATTTTCCTAAGAATATTACGTCCTGAAGATGCTTTAAAAAGCGAAACCGGTCGATTAATCTAAAATTATATGTTTATATTTGTAGTGAAATTAAAGTACAAGTGATTGTAACCTAGTTTGGACTTGTAACAATGGAATTTCACCAAGTGCCGACGATTGAAAGTGTAAAATATAATTTTCCGGGATTAAAAGTATATAGCTTATGTGCTATTCCAGGTGATCATCTACCTGTGTGTCAATTTTCATTCATATCTGTTCAGTAATTTTTGCGTGATTGAGTAACAAACATCCATCCAAACATCCAAACTTTCGCATTTATAATACTAGCTGCAGCGTGCAGCCCGCTGCATTAAAAAAGTTTGTAGTGAATCCCGCGGGATCACCTAATTTTTCCGGGATAAAAAATAGCCTATGTGTTATTCTGGGTCTTCAGCTATCTACATACCAAATTTCATCGTAATCGGTTCAGTAGTATTAGCGTGAAAGAGTAACAAACATCCATACATACATACTCACAAATATAAATAACTAGCTGTTGCCTGCGACTTCGTCCGCGCGGACATCGTTTACTCCGCACAGCCCCTCCCCTGTAGGTGATAGCGTGATAATATGTTGCCTATATGTTGACCCGACCTGTTAGTAATATTCATGCAAAATTTGAAGTAAATCGCAAATTATACCTATATTCGTGAGAAAACTTTTATGTTACTTTTTACCAAAGAAGTAGATATTTAGGTAAGGCCGAATTTATCCTTAGTGCCGCCTCGGGCACCATTAAAATGCTGCCCCAAAGATAAAGTATTTGAATACATATGCTTTTTTCATAAAATAGGGAGTAAAAAGCTAGAGGCTCACCTAATGGCAAATGTTCACCACTGACCATGAACCCCTAAGTTAATTGCTTATTACTTTAAAAATAAAAAGTGAAAAGCATTTTCGATATCGTGAATTTTGTCGCCTTGGGCATTAGCCCCGAGTGCCCCTATTGTAAATCCAGGGCTGTTAGGTCGAATGAAGTCGCGGATAAAAAAAAGTTAATTAATACAAATAAAACCCTAAATCTGATTTAACATTATTGTCTAAAATCTAAATTAATTAAGAGACAACATAATGATCTCAGTTTATCTTCAAATGTCACAGTAGCCGCGTACATTCTGTGGGTCCACCACATTCCGTTACGAGCTGTGTGTCCCTAAACAAAAAATAATTGACTTAATTGAGTAGATATTCAAATTAGAGTACTTCTAACTGGTGGCAGGTTGGAGATAAAAAATTCTCATATTTAACAGTCCGCACTTGGATATGTAATTCGAAGCGATAAGGTTTTACTTTATGGTATACGAGCTAAATTCGTCCCGCTTTGCTTTTGTAAATTCAGTGACAAAAAAAATGTAATCTCTCATTCAGCCATTACGTTTTAAAAACGTAATTGCATTTGGCAACGCAACTGCAAGACCTCTGGTATAGCGGATGTCCATGGGCGGCGGTGATCACTTACCATCAGGTGCACCTCCAGCTCGTTTGCCCCCTCTTCCATTAAAAAAAAATAGCAAAGTTCAGATGATCGGTGTAATTGTGTTTGAATTTGTTATAATATTTATTATAATACTAGCTACATTCAGCCCGCTGCATTTTAAAAGGTTTTGGTAAATCCCATGAAAATGATATACCTTGAAAAACTTTAAAAACAACAAAGAAAAATATCGACACGCATTGAACCTGCGACCGTCTCCATAAAGTCGGGACGCTCTACCACTGAGCTAGTGTCGACAGGCTCGACGTGGCGAAAATCTTCTTTGCTATATGATCGATTACGTCGATTATACTGATTCCAGGATAAATATTATTTCTACTTTAAAAAGTATTCAGTGTGTTATTTCAGGTCATTGTCTACCTGTGTGCAAAATTTCATAAAATTGGTCCAGCCGTTTTTGCCAACAAACATCTAAACATATATATTTTCACATTTGTCTATTAATATACAATATAATACACACACATTTCCCCGTGTTAGTCCCGGTCTCTTTTGAAGAATTAACCAACTGCCGTTCTGCCAAACAGATCGTAAAATGCGACCGATTGGCTACGCAAGTCACTACCATCGTGGCTAGAGTTCTGCATTGTCTCGCCCGGGTCTGGTACCACCGCCTTACCTATTCCTGCAGCAATAGCGTCAGTGCTTGCCGCTGTCGTGTTCCGGTTTGGAGGGTAATGTAGCCGGTAAACTTATGCAAGTGGTATTAGACCTCGACACAAAATAGCAATGCATAATTAACATCTTTGGTGTCTATAGGCGATGGTTGATTCCATCAGGAGACCCATCAGCTTGTTTGCTATTTATATATGGCTTAAGTGAAGTGAATAAGTAACTCTTTTATGGGGCAATGTATACGCTTTTACAATAAACTTCCCGAAACTATAAGAGATCTATCAGTAATTATTATTTCAAATCTACCTACTGGTAGATATGAAATTTATGTACCAGTCAATAAATTAAAAAAATGTGTTTAAAAAAACTGTGTAAAAAAGGGTATTATAAAATCTCAGATTATTTAGAAGACAAAAAAGCCTGGGATTAATTGCTCCTCATCTCTCATATATTTTTCACATGTATTTTTTGTAATAGTTTTATTGTAAATTGTAAAAAAATAGATGATTTGAAAAAAAACAAGCCTGCTGAGTTTCTTCAGCCAGATCTCAGCCGGATTTTCTGTGTCTGAACTTAAGTGTGTGGCCGCGTTTCTGATCCGGTAGTAATTTTTAAAAAATATGTTGACGTGTCAAAATAACTTGTAAAAAGTTTTATTGAATAAAGTACTTCTGAGTGCTAAGTGTGAGTTGTTCTTTTCGCATTCGATCGTGAGCACGTTTCGAGTTCACTAGGAATTTGTATGTGATTTGTACAGCGCCACCTAGGGGTAAACTGGTTTCTCACGTTTACCACTAGGTAGCACTGTACAAATCACATACAAATTCCTAGTAAACTCCAAACGCGCTCACGATCGAATGCGAAAAGAAAAACTCACACTTAGCACTCTGATGTCTGATTTCTGAAGTCTTTGTCAAACTTAGATTTTGTTGTTTCATCTATGGTCGAATTTTGAGCAGAGGGCGTTCGTTAGTAAAATTAATATATTGTACATTAAAAATATATTTTAAAAAAAGTGTGAATTAAAACAGACAAGCCCGCTGGGTTCTTCCGCTAGATCTTCACGTGTCCTCGTTCCGATCCGGTAGTAATTTTAACACAAATGTCGACTCGTCAAAAAGTTTATTAAAATAAATCATTTTTTTGAGTTTGATTGTAGAGATTTCCAACGTTCAAACATCAAGTTATAAATATTTAATTGATAGTAATTAATACTTCTTTTCAGTGTACGATAATTTTATTTCGATAGAACAATGGTGTGATTCTATAAGTAAATCAGGTGGCTTTCCTAATAACACTCGACAGCCATTATATCATTAAACACTTTTTTTATTAACGATAGGGAAGCACTTGACCACGATATCGCTGATGGTAAGCTAAGATGTGGCCTAAGATGGAATGCGTTTCCCTAGAAGGTACCTGTTCACTCTTCTCTTGAAGATCCCCAGATCCCCAAAGATATCAAACATCAAATTTATGTTATGATATTTATGGCCGGAACCTCCGCCTACATTACCTTCATTCATGGTGTTCATCAACAGCATGGTTAAGTCGGAACTTAACAAGATTGGCTACGCGAATGTCAACAGAATGGAAAAAAATTGTCTAGACATGTTAGTTTTATTTTGAATATAAAGTAGCTTGATACACCCTAAACAGCTTGTTGTAGTTACTATTTAGACATATATTACTTTAACGTTGAACGGAAACAAATTTGAATTACAAGCCTGTAATAGACCTACTATAAATACCTGTTAGTTAGTAGTTACGGATAAAGTAATCAGTTCCCTACTACGAACACATCTCGAAATCGAGTTGAACAAATATGAAATAGTAATGAAGTGGTAAAATTTATTTGCTTGCAATGGATAAATTAAAAAGTACTGGGTTTTAAAAGACCATTCGTTTTTGAGTTTGAGATAAAACCGATTTTAAAAATTCTTTCATATTGGATACTTTTTACCCGACTAAGTAAAAGGAAATAATGTACACATTACGTGGACGAAGTTGTGGAAAACAGCTAGAAATAAATAAAGATAATTTGATTTTTGATTAATATTGCATATTTATAATATGTGGACTTTATGTGACAAAATATTTGATAAACTCACAAGTGAACTAGAATATAGACAACAAACTCTATGTACTGTTTCACCAGCACACCCAAAAGCACAATAATCAAGTAAAGGCTCAACGCACCTTTTATTCGCGAACAAAGCACCTTTTTGAGTAACGGACTATACCTACTTGACAAAACTGAGTCAGTTTTGTTTCACTTGTTACAAACTGAAGCGAAGGCCTTTGCTTTAGATGAAAAAATGGTAAAATTTATTTGCTTGCAATGGATAAATTAAAAAGTACTGGGTTTTAAAAGACCATTCGTTTTTGAGTTTGAGATAAAACCGATTTTAAAAATTCTTTCATATTGGATACTTTTTACCCGACTAAGTAAAAGGAAATAATGTACACATTACGTGGACGAAGTTGTGGAAAACAGCTAGAAATAAATAAAGATAATTTGATTTTTGATTAATATTGCATATTTATAATATGTGGACTTTATGTGACAAAATATTTGATAAACTCACAAGTGAACTAGAATATAGACAACAAACTCTATGTACTGTTTCACCAGCACACCCAAAAGCACAATAATCAAGTAAAGGCTCAACGCACCTTTTATTCGCGAACAAAGCACCTTTTTGAGTAACGGACTATACCTACTTGACAAAACTGAGTCAGTTTTGTTTCACTTGTTACAAACTGAAGCGAAGGCCTTTGCTTTAGATGAAATAATAAAAAAATAGACTTAGGAAAATGAAAAAACTACTATATTACACACACTAAAAGGTTATAAAGTTCAGCAACCACTCGCACAGATGTTATAGCATTGCCTGAACTGTATTTTCCTGTTTTTTAGGATTCTGTACCTAAAAGGTAAAAACAGGACCCTATTACTAATCCTCCGCTGTCTTTCTGTCACCAGGCTGTATCTCATAAACCGTGATAGCTATAAAGCTGAAATTTTCACAAATTATGTATTTCCGTTGTTGCTTTAACAACAAATACTAAAAATTTACAAAAAATTAAGGGTTGTTCCCATACAACAAACGTGTTTTTTTGTATTTTTTTGCTCAATATTAATAAGGGTAACAGAGGAACCTTTAAAAATGTCACAAAATATTTAGTTATATATCACCTTTCAAAATAAATAAATTTAATTATTTATAAAATAAAGTAAATATTAATGGAGGGCTCCCATACAATGAACGTAATTTTAAAGAAAGTTTTACTTGATTTTAATAAAAAGGTAGAAACTTGAATAGGGATGGTACGGAACCCTTCGTGCGCGAGTCCGAGTCGCACTTGGCCGGTTTTTTGTAGTTATTCGGTTGTTAGAATAAAGTAGCCGGTAAATGTATGCATATAGTTTAACTGCAAGAGGTTATAATTACGTTGGTTGTAACCATCGGCTTGCTTTTATTATATACTAGCTGAGCCCGCGACTTCGTCCGCGTGGAAAAATTAAAAAAAAATAGCCTAAGGTACTCGCTATCATATCAGCTATCTTCCAGTGAAAGTCCCGTCAAAATCGGTCCAGTCGTTCCAGAGATTAGCCGGAACAAACAGACAGACAGACAAAAATTCTAAACAATGTTATTTTGGTATACGTACCGTGTATACATCCATATGCATTTAGTAAAAATGGTTATTTTAATATTACAAACAGACACCCCAATTTTATTTATTTGTATAGATGGCGTCAACGCTTGCATTTCTTGCAGATAAAATTGCCCTTACACACATCAATTGATTTTTTTTTGGTAAATCTATCATATCCGAATTCCGGGTACACTTTAAATATCAAGTCTTTAATGTTGGTTACGATTTCACGAAGGTCTATCTATGTAAAAATTTTTTGTAGCCTGATTCAAGAACTTTTCCCTAAGTAACCACTAACCAATCAATATGATCTTGTTTGGAAAATTTGTGCTTCTTCTACCTAAATGATTGCTCATGTTGGTATACCTACCTAGCTTCAAAAATTAAACAGTTTTCCACAATGGGGAAGATTTAAAGCAAGATTTAATAATATCATAACTACAAATCCTTATTAAGTAGCTATACAAATACAGTATTTACACCTACTTACTAACGAATTAGACACATATCAGGCCAAAGCGAACGATCATGTATCCCTCAACAACACCGTAAAATACACAAAATAGATCGAATATTCAACTACTACAAAGTAAAGTGATTTTTTTCAAAGAAGGAAAATCTAACGTTCCGTATCAAAGAAGTCTATTGCGAAAGGAGCCGGTCACATGTCTACTCCGCGCGGGCCGCAGAGGTTAAAGGTATATGATTCCACTCATGTACCTTAAAAAAACCGGCTAATTGCGAGTCGAACTCGAGCATTAAGGGTTCCGTACCATAATCTATAAAAAAACGGCAAACAATCACGTTTGTTGAATGGGAGCCTTCTTAATATTTATTTTATTTTAATTATTTATTTTTAAAGTGATTTTATGCAAATGCAAAAGGGAGTTTATGCAAAAAAACACGTTTGTGGTATGGTGGTCACCCTTAAATATTTATTTTATTCTTTTTTTAGTTTTAGTTATTATAGCGGCAACATAAATACCTACCTACATCATCTGTGAAAATTTCAACTATCATGGTTCATGAGATACAGCCTGTGACGGACAGATAGATAGACGTACAAACGCACGGACGGACAGTGGTGTCTTAGTAATGGGGTCCCGTTTTAAACTTTGAGTATGGAACCTTAAAAAGTATAGTAAAGCCAACGCTCTCACAGTTCGGCTCTTCTCGGCAATGTTCGGTTCTCGTTCGGCGGTCAGAATCGTGCGCCGCATCGTGCACACTGCACACAGCCTTTCGGTTAATACCTAGATAGTACCTAGGTATGTTGAGTTATTTTCGTTTTACATTTTTTTTAAACTATGCATCTAAATAACGTGGTATAAGAGCCAAAGTTTGTCTTCCTAAGATCTTCGTGTTGATGAAGTACTTTTCGTTAGTAAGGATTAATATGATAAGGATTAAAATTCACCTATTAATTTTCTATAATTTTTCGACTCAAAATCCCTTATTGTGTTGTTGTTATAAGAGATAAATATATAGTGTCGTGGACTTTTTTGTGCATCTACTAAAAACCAATATATTTGTAGTACATTGTACTTACGTGTACTTAAGCATTACGCCAGCAAGCGCACGCGGATACAGCCGTTCGATACCGCTTTTTCTTCCGACTTATTTTACAAATATCGATATTTTAACTACGCTAAGAATAATTGTAACGTAATCCTCATGAATGTAGCTATCATTAATCATACACATAAATTTTTTTTCAATCCGACTTGTAGTTCCAGGAATTAGCATTTAGCGCATTCAATAAACAAACAAACGTTAAAATACTCGTATCATATCATATCATATCATCCATACTAATATTATAAATGCGAAAGTAACTCTGTCTGTCTGTCTGTTATGATTTCACGGCCAAACCACTGAACCGATTTGGATAAAATTTGATACAAATATAGTTTGAGACCCAAGAAAGGACATAGGATAGTTCTTATCCCGGAAATCCCACGGGAACGGGAACTATGCGGGTTTTTATTTTAGAATTTTTTCCACGCGACCGAAGTCGCGGGCACAGCTAGTATTATAATAAAGATGATTCTAAACTCAACGATTTAATTACATGTATATGTGTTTCAATACGTTAGCGCGATGTATTTTCGTGCAGCGACATCTAGTTAATGTGCTCTACGTTACGCTTTATGCTCCGCTTTCTTTCGATTAATTTTATTTCCTGTGGGAACGAAATATTTTCCCGCGGTAAAAAGTAGCCTATGTCCGTTCTCGACGTCTTATCTATGTTTATGCCAAATTTCATCAAAATCGATCCAGTGGTTTAAGCGTGAAAGCGTAACAGACAGACAGACAGACAGACAGACAGACAGACAGACAGAGTTACTTTCGCATTTATAATATTAGTATGGATTATCTATTTTATGCGTTACTAATATGCTAGTAATTTACGTCAAGTAAAAACCCACTTTGTTTATCCTATTGCGACCTAATTATTTTACTTTTGCAGCAATCATCTTTTAGTATTATTTATTTTGGTTTATTTTTTGTGTTTGCAAATACATTTTTATATTATTTATATCCTCTTCCTCGCGACTCACTATTTGAAGACAACCCGTAAAAAATGCCATGCATTTCATTTTTACGGGTTTTTACAATTCAGCATTTTTTTTAACAAACAAAATGAACGCATTTATGCTCAAATCTCTAAGAAAGCTTCCCATCTAGTTAACAGAGTATAACGTGGGCATTATCCGTCTTCAGTGATGGTTTGGTAGGATATTAGCTATGAAAGAGCGACTAAGACGTATTTTTGTCCGTAGATAATTTGGAATCCCTAAAACAATCCATACAATTGGCAGTAAAAAATTTCCTACGGAAAGAGTGCCTGCTTTTATTGACAATTGGCATGAAAGTTTAAAGGATTGTATTGCAGCCAATGGAGACCACTTCAAATAAACTTTATATATTTCAATGGGTTTATATTTATGATTAAACTAACACACTGTTATAGTAATAAATGTTACGTGCAAAAGAAAATATGTCATTGGCAAATCTGGCCGATAAATTAACGCACGACATTCCATTCCAAATCCATAAATTTGCTCTGGCTGCTCTTGTCTTCGCCTATAAGCGACGGTGGTTTTCTCTTTCTACCAGGAGTATCATCTGTTTGCTATACTATGATACAGGTAGCGGAAAATCTGTTTGCTCTCAAAGTAATAAAAATTATTTGTCGGTAGCATATAGTTTTTTTTTATTTAGTTATTAAGAAGATTTTATCTATCGAAAATACAAGTCGTTTCGAAAAAAAATTCATAGTAGAGTCTCTAAACTAGTTACGATGAAACACAAACAAGAATTTATTTAATAAAACGCAAAAATATGTAAATAAAGCTATCAAAATATTTGTATAATTTATTTAGATTTTACATAGATACCTACATCGTTATACATGTGTTATCTATAAAAGGTTTAATTTCGAAACGGAATAGGTATGCCATTGTGGAAACTTGAATTTTGTGAGTACATACATAAATACACTTGCAATAATTCGATATATGGAATACTTTTTTCACTCTTTTTTATTTAATTAATTAATTATCATAATTATCACCTCTTTTATTTAATTATAATAAAAAAATAAATAAGGTAATGGCTATCCTGATGGAAAAAGACAACCATCGCCTATAGACACCAAAGATGTTAATGGTACGTTGCTATCCTTGTGGCGGGATCTTAATGTCATATCCATAAGTTAACCAGCTACCTTACCCTCCAAACCCGAACACGACAGTAACAAGCACTTACGCTATTGCGTATATATATACACTATATATTATACCCACTCATTAAAAAACGCATTTAAAATTCTTTATAATTTTCTGGATTTCGCACATAATTTGGGTAATTATATTCAAATATAACAAAATATTAACAAATTAATTTAAATATATAATGCAGTAGCGTAAGTCATGGCCATCATGAGCTAAACAAAGAAAATCTAACATGAAACGAAAACAAAGACAAATGAAGGATTTTTCGGTGTTTTATTTTAATTAGGACGATGACTCGGGCGATATCCTTAAATTATATTTTTTTTAAATATACACGAATCAAAAAAAAAATATTTACCATTAAGTTTTCCATTACAAAAGCAATTTTCAAATACAAATTTTATGTTACAATTAGCTGCAGCGTGCAGTTCGCTGCATTATAAAAGTTTTTAATGTTTCCCGCGGGACAAATCATTTTTCCGGGATAAAAGTAGCCTATGTGCTATCCCAAGTCAGTATCTATCTGTGCTCTAAATTTCATCCAAATCGGTTCAGTAGTTTTGACGTGATTGAGTAACAGGCATCCATCCATCCATCCATCCATCCATCCAAACATCCAAACTTTCGCATTTATAATATTAATATCGATTAATACAGATTTAATTAGTATTGCAGTAAATGGTGGACTGGAGTCTAAACTCGGAAAAAATCTGTAATTCAGGACTTCAGGTCTATCACCACGGCATTAGGTAGTTGTACAATGTACTGAAATCGTGTATCAGTAAATGATAAATGTTTATTTACAAGTGATATGTATGTGGGTGTATGTGTTTTTGTGTGACTGTGTGAGTTTTTATGTGCGTCTTTAAGTGTGAATTTGTATACATATGTGTTTATGGATATTTTTAAGAACATTTACGAGCAATATTTAAAATACACTTACTATGGATTAAACAAATCACGACGGTAGGGCTAACGTGTTCGGCCTGATCACGTATCACTGTCGCATCTGTGCCAGTACCAAAGCTGACGTGTTTTTATTTGGAGTGTAAGGTAAATTTATACATGCGAAATTACGTCCCCTTATACAAATTATAATGCACCCACAAATATGAACAGATGTAACGGCGGGACGCCCGTTTTGAATGGATTTTTGAAAATTAATCCAAAAAAGATTTTAATTTGGCAGTAAAACTTGAATTTAGCGCAAGTAAAACTGCGAGCAAAAACTAATGTATATGATCATAAAAATATAGCTATTATGACAGGACATCCGCGTTGGTTGTATTTGTGAAAATTAATCCCAAAAAGGATTTGAAATCGGTAATAAAAATCAAATTTAGAACAAGCAGAAATGCAAATAAAAGCTAGTTGTTAGGCTAGTAGGTATATAAGTAAGTATCTTCAGGTATCTATCAGGTATATATATCATAAAAATACTACATCATAATATTTATTCCTTTGTATAAAAAATGACATATCACTTACAAATCCGACCTCATTGGCGGATATAATAATTAACGCTTAAGGTCCACCAATCAGAACAGCTCTTTGATTTTAACTTTTACTTCTGTAGGTAATTAAGATTGAGTTATTATCTACAGTTAACAACTAATGTAAGAAAATAAATAACCACAATTTCTAGATACTAACTAAAGTAGAAAAATATCCGACTGCTGCAAAGAGGGTTATGTTCTTCGGAGACTAATAAGCGTTAATAATTTTTTATAGGTTTAAATTAAAAATAAGAAAATTTTAGAGATTTAAACATTTTTCACTTTTAATATGTCTTCAATAATATGGAAATCAAAATAATGTATCTGTGTTGGCCTAGGCTGCTTTAAGGAAAAGATAATCTGTTTACCAGTTAGGCAGTTCGTAAAAGCCAAAGGAAGGCAACATCACAATGTAAAAATCTGCAACTTTGAGGCCGAGCTTGTTACCAACGTTTATATTTTCTACCGCAATAGCGTCAGTGTTTAATACTCTCGTGTTTTACTTTGAAAAGTAGCCAGTAAACTTCTGCATATGGCATTACATCTGCTCCTTAAATGGCCTTTTTAGCCACTCACCATTAACTTTAAAAAAGGTGAATGAGCTTGGTACCACCGCCTTAATTGTTCCTACCTCAATAGCGTCAGTCATAAGTATTATGACTGACGCTATTGAGGTAGGCCGTAAGCGGCCGGTTTCCGAAACGCAAATTACTTTTAACAAGCAATCAATATGTGTTTAACATGATTTTTACAAGCAAATGATCTATTAAATACAGATTAATTGCTAATTAAAATTAATTTGCGTTTCGGAAATCGGCCGTTGGTCTATAAAACAATTGCTATGTCTTACTATATGTGTGCACTTATCACGTGCTTAAGAAAACTTTAAAAACTTAACAAAGAAAAGTTTCAACATGTTAGGATTTGAAGCTGCGACCTTGCCTCTGGCCGGGACGCTCTCACCATTTGAGCTACTGTTGACTGGTTCAATGTATCAAAAACCTACTCTAAAAATGAGCGCAAAATTTCAAATTGTGCGCTCATTTCAAATAAAATCTAGTAACTTAACTCTTGAAAAGTTTATCCAGTTTAATACATGGTTAATTTTGTCTCTGCCGTTTTGCCGTTCTGCCAGGCATGTCGTAAAAGGCTACCGATTGGCTACGCGAGAACTTACTATCTTGGCTACTAGGTGGTAGAGTTCTGCATTGTCTCGCCCGGTTCTGGTACAACCGCCTTACATTTTCCTGCCGCAATTGCGTCAATGCTTGTCACTGTCGTCTTCCGTTTTGGAGGGTAAGGTAGCCGGTAAACTTATGCATGTGGCATTAGACCTCGCCACAAGATAGCAACGCACCATTAACATCTTTGGTGTCTGTAGGCGATGGTCGATTCTTTTCATCAAGAGAGCCACCTGCTTGTTTGCTGTCTTATGATATAAAAAAATATTTAGTTTTAGTACTCCATGTTAGTCCGGACTCTTTTTGAGGAATAGACCATCTGCCGTTCTGCCAGGCAGTTCGTAAGAGGCGAACGATTGGCTATGAGAGTTACTACGGTTGTGGCGACTAGGTGGTTGAGTTCTGCTTTGTCTCACCTGAGTCTAGTACCGCCTTACCTGTTCTTAATAGGTTGTTGCTTGTTACTGTCGTGTTTCGATTTCAAGGTTAAGGTAGCCGGCAAAATTATGCATGTAGCATTAAGACCCCGCTAACAGGATAGCAACGCAACATTAACTCATTTGGTGTCTATAAGCGATGGTTGTCTCTTTCCATAAGGAGACCCATCTGCTTGTTTGCTATCCTATGATATAAAAATGTCGGTTAAAAATAGTATTAAACTTACCTACGTATAAAAATATTAGGGTAGGTTTAGTTAGTTAAAGTCACATTAACGTAAAATTTATTATACTTTAATATCCACCTTGTATTAATACCATATAATTTAAGTAAGCTTTGACATTGTTTAGACTGTAGAGGGCGGAATTTTAATGATTTCTTGTTAAATTCTAAAAAATAATAAATCTTTTAAATGTATTATATTAGTATTTTAATTTTGTATATAATAAATTGAATTCGTGTTGTTAGGTATTGTTATACAATGGCTACACAATTAAAAAATACCCGCAAAGTGCAATTAGGGCTCGCGCACGAAAGGTTCCGTACCACATGTATATAAGTTGGTGAAGTAATAAATATTTTTCACTAGCTAACCCGGTAAATGTTGTTCTGCCTTTTTAATTACTCTTATTTTTCCTTTATTTTTTCACCTTTACAACCTTCTCTGGACTTCAACAATTAATTCAAAAACAAAAATAGCCAAATTAGTTCAGCCGTTCTCGAGTTTTAGCGAGACTAACGAACAGCAATCGATTTTTATATATATAGAAGATAGATAAGCATAATTCTTAGTATGTTACCTATACACTACAATTTCTTTTAGCCCAAATGTTGACTGGGAGAGAATGCATCTAGAATGAAGTTCACCTTTTGTACAGTTTTACATAAGTGTACAATAAAGTTTAAATAAATAGATATAAATAAAGTGCGTGTTCTACCACGCGCAATGTAGGGTTCCGTAGAACAATACTATTGCGGCAGGAATAGGTAAGGCGGTACTAGATCCGGGCGAGACAATGCATAACTCTACCACCAGCATAGCAACCACTATAGTATCGTAGACCCGTATAGGCAAACATTCAGCTCTTGAGAACTGACTGGCAAAACGGCAATAATTGGGGCTCGGGTTCGACTCCTGACAGAACTGGTATTTGTGTGATGAGCATATATGTATGTATTTCTGGGTTTAGGTGTTTATCAAATACAAACTCACCGCAGTCAGTGAATAAGTAGATTTAGGATTTACAAATTAATACAAAATTATGTATTAAGTTCAATTTTTTATTACGATGACAAATCACTACATAGTATAAAACAAAGTCGCTTTCTCTGTTTGTTCCTATATATGCTTAAATCTTTAAAACTTCGCAACGGATTTCGATGCGGTTTATTTTAATAGATAGATTGATTCTTGATAAAGGTTTTAGTATATAAACCTTATCGATATTCCTACAGGACTAAAAGCTACGCGGGTGAAACCGCGGACATTTTGCTAGTATAAAATAAAATATAATTTTAAACAAGATACATTTTTGTTCATATTTTTCCTTATTAATCAATATCATAAATATGATTTATAAAAATGTATATACCTTATTATCTTGCTCCGGACGAATACAAATCCAAAACCACAAAATCATAAAAATTGTTTTTTTAATACAGATATTTCAAATTCACAAGCAAGTAATTTGTTTACTTGGGAGTGAGATCGATTCGCGTATTTATTAATTATCGCGTATTGATATCCATCAATATTATGATAATTATTCTTCAATGAGGGCCCGGACGAACACCGAGGAACGGAACACGACCTCCCAATGTCCTACGTCGCCTGGATGGAACGAGGGGCTTCCACAGTATTTTCCTAAAAAGAGAGGATAGATAATTGATCTTCCCTAATAGGAGGAAGTTCTCAATTCAAGTGTATGTTTTATGTTTATCACGGTTTATTAAGTAAAACGTGGATAGAAATAGATCATTGTGTTGCACAGTTCCTTACTAGTAATGGTAATTTTAAAGCTAAATTATTCTCGTTCAAATTAGTTCCTTTTCCTTTTTGCGAATGCTTCACCATAAACTGTAAATATGAAAAAACTGCAAATCATATTCTTTGGGAGTGTAATCTCTGGCAAAACGAACGTAGCCAAATGCTTGATAGTATACGATATATATCCAGGGTAATCTACTATTCTGACCTAGTAGCAACACGTGGGAATTTCCGTGCCTTCAAGTGATTTTGTCATACGTACTACTGGGAGCAGAAATAAGTAGGCCATTTTCGTAGGTCCTCAAATACCTAAATTACCGTAGCGCAATGGCAATCAGGCTTAATCTGATTGTAAACGTCTCATTTCCTTTCTTTTTTTATCTTTTTTGCTTTATCTTTACACTGTCTCCTGCTGTAAAGGGAGGGAAGCTAGATGTATTTTCCTACTCCTCCTATACTCTTCTGATTAAATTCTATGTGGGTTCCAAGACAACTTAGCTTATCCCCCAGGGTACTCTGAGCTCGCAACTCAGTCGTTATCAGGAAGGTTGCCGTTGTTGATTCTGGTTTACAGATACAGGTGGGCCATTTTATGTTTATCACCTCAAAATCTGCTACTTTATTAACCAATTCGGAAAACTCTTTCATTGTTTAAGAGTGTATACTTTACAAAATTAATTAGTATTAATTTCTCCTTAAAATGAAGTGAAATGTGCCTTGAGATCGTAAATTATGTGCTTTTTGTGTTTTTTTTTTAATCATTAAATAGCAAACAGGCAGATGGCTCTTCATATAAAGAGACAACCATCGCCTATAGATACCAAAGATGTTAATCATACGTCGCTATTCTTGTGGCAGAGTCATAATGCTACATAAGTGTACCAGCTGTCTTAACCCTCTAAATCGAAACACGACAGTGTGAAACATCAAGGCTAGTGCGGTAAGAACAGGTAAGTCGGTGGTACCAAACGCGAGCGAAACCATAAAACTCTGCCACTTAGTCGTCACGATGATAGTGACTTGCATAGCCATTCGTTCGCCTCTTACGAAATGCCTGGCAGAACATCTATTCTTCAAAGGGGCCCGGATTAACAATGGAGAATGGAACGGGCCTTCCTCGAAAGATTTAATTTCCTATGTCCCCTAGATTGGGCAAAGTGCTTCTTTAGTAATTTTCCATCACGATTGATCTTCCCTAAAAGGAGCAAATTCTCATTTAAACTTTTTTTGTTTGTCTACTTCAAAACTTAGTCATTTAATAACCAGTTTAGAATATGTCCCCTGGATGGAGCAGAGGGCTTCCTCAGTAAATTTCCATCACGATTGATCTTCAATAAAAGAAGCAAGTTCTCAAATAAACTTTTTTGTTTGTCATACTTCAAAACTTGCTCATTTAACAACCAATTTGGAAAACTCTTTCATTGTTCAAGAGCCTATACTTTCCAAAAATAAAATTTGTGTTCATTTCTTCTGAAGATGCTTAAGTTTTGAAGTGAAACATTACTTGCGTTTGTAAATTGTGTGCTTTTTTATGTTTTTATATTAAATCATTAAATAGCTAACAAACAGCTGATGGCTCTACTGATGGAAAGAGGCAACCATCGCCTGAAGACACAAAAATGGTAATGAGGCGTCGCTATCCTTGTGACGGGGTCTTATTACCACATGCATAAATTTACCTGCTACCTTACCCTTTGTACGAGAATACGACAGTGACAAGCACGTTATTGCGGCAGGAATAGATAATACGGTGGTACCATACACAACTCTACCACGTAGCTGTCACTATGATAGTGACTTATATAAATAAATAAATAAAAAAATATTCACGGGACAAATTGCACTTATTGGTCTAACCCCAAAGTAAGCAAATTATTTGCTTGTGTTATGGGTGTTAGTCAACGATACTACATACATATTATATAAATACTGAAATATATTTAATATACACCCAAACCCGGAAATACAAACATGCATGCTCATCGCCCAAATGCAACCCGTCGGGGATTGAACCCGAGCCCCGTCGATTGCATAATTAGGGTCGCTAACCACTCGACCAATAGGGCGGTAAATAATAAATATAGCCAATTGTGTACATCTTACGAAATGTCTTGCAGAACGACAAAATATATTCTATTCTTTTAAAAGAGCTCAAACCAATATGAGAAAAAAGGAAGCCAGGACTACTGGTCCTGGCTTCTTTTTTCCCCGGGGAGAAAGATTTTTAAACAAAGAAAACTATTTTGTCTTAAGTTGACATATTTTTAACAAACTGAAGAAAAGTTATTCGTAGTCATACATTAAAATCAATATAAAATGCTCTCCGTTCTCGTCATGTTTTTCACAAAAGGGCCCCTTTTGTATTTTTGAAAACCTTTTGTTTTTTACCCCCGAGGTACCCTCGAGGTACATAATCCATTCTAATCTTATAAATGTGAAAGTCTGTCTGTCTGTCTGTTACGCTTTCACGGTGAAACCGCTGGATGGATTTTCATGAAATTTGGCATGGAAGTAGTTGAAGAGCCGGAGTCAAACATAGGCTATTTTTTTTTTCAAAAATCAAACCCTAAAGAGTTGAAATAGGGTATTAAACTTGTATGAAGAACTATCGCGACAACATGTTAATCTACTCGCAGGTGAAGCTGCATGGGTCAGCTAGTATACAACTAAAGAACAATTATAGAAATCGAATCACTGTGTAAAATGTTGGTGGTCATACATTAAAATCAATGAGTGAATAATCAATTACTCATTGTTTACGTACCCTTATTATAATTCCAAGTAGGAATTAAAAAAAACAATAAATGGGACCACACTCGGAGTATACCACACGCCACATGAATATTAATAGACACGCCATTGGGAAGGAAACGTGTCGCCGCGCATATGAGCAAACGCTCCTATTACTGTCAAAAATTTATACATTTGTAGGTTATATTAGGTATATTGTGACAAAATAGAAATAAACCACGTTGTACTATTTATCGTACGGAATGAGATGACAAGGTTTAAAAAATTACCCTTGAAATGATTTTATTTCATTGGTAAATAGGTAGTATAACCACAGACTATATTCTTTTTTACATTGTAGTAAGACTATATATTTCTGTACGTAATTGCAATCTACGCTGCCAAACTAAAAAATTGTCTTGAAATATGTACGGTTATACTCATTCGAATAAAATAAGAATTATGAAAATCTAACTACTCTGTGAAAAGCATGAAGTATTAGGTAAAGGTGGAGCTAGTACTCGTATTAATCAATTGAAACACATATTTACGTTATATCTCTGTCTATGAGGTCTCTTCATCTCTTTTTATACAGTTGTATTAGAAAGAGAGGGTAAGACCTCAGAAGATGACAGCAGTATTTAAAAATGTGTTTCAGGTAGGTATTAGAAGTGCTGCCTCCCGATATAATACAGCTTCATGGTAAAAAGTTATGCGTGGTCTAACCTCTCCTTAAAACCTCGAATTGAAAACCTCATTCGTTTTTTCAACTTTTGAAATATAAAGATTAAAGATTTCAAGATTACTTTGTATATAATTCTAATCTTACAATTTTAATTAGAAATACAATATATTAGTCATGACCACCTTCACGGATCACGTATATCAAATATTTTATAAAAATTTTTCGTTTTGGAATCAGTTCCATGACCTAACGACGAATATAACCCTGAAAGGTCGTTCAAGTTCTTAAAATTACGATTATTCGTAAATCATACAAACAACAAAATGTTTAAGTTATAATTAAATTCACAAAATTGATTTATAAAGAAACCTGCTGTATATATTCAATTTATTTAAGTGGACAGCAACTAAACCTTTTAGGTATGAATACGTACCGATATTCTTTGGAACGTGATGTATTATCACAGTCTAGACAGTTTTTCTAATCCAGTTTTTTTATATAGCCCTTTTAATAGTAATAAAGCTGATAAACTTATGCATGTGGTATTACAATCCCACTACACAAACAAGTCACAATTAACATCTTTGATGTCTATAGGCGATAATTGTTTCTTTGTAATGTTTAGATAGAATGCTAGCCAGTATGAAGAAAAATAAATAGCATCACGCTGATTACCCAAAAAGAGGAGATTGTCAGTTCGGCTTTCTGTTTTTTGTAAACTGTGTATAAAACTCTGTAATTTATGAACTTAATTTGAAAATTCTTTTTTATTTGAGACGATATACTCTCAGTGATGCAGGGTTCTGGAGATACAAGAAATAGAAATAGTAGTAGAAAGTCAGTTGCTACAGTTTTATTGCATTCAATAATTATTAATTTAATCAAATATCGTAATATTCTCTAATTTACCACGACTCATTCGTTTGTCGACTAGTGAATAGGTAATGTTCTTCATCATAATTTGCCCCCCCCCCCCCCCCAACCCCCCACTTAAAACCCTCTTTTTCGAAGGAATGGAAATACCACAGATCTCGATAAAGTACACAACGATTCTTAATTCTGACTACTACTACATATTTTCTACCTGTAAAAATCGTATCTAGCTACTAAATATTCTTGAGAATTTAACTCTTAACAGACCCTTATGTTTATTACTTTGAAGACAATACCCGAATAATGAAAGGGCAAATCGGTCACTAGCTAATTATAAATGTAATAAATGAAGGCATACTTAATTGCTGAAGACTCGTTATACTTGGCAAAGGTCAGTCCTTTGTATTTAAATATGTCTGTCTAATCATTTTAGGTGTTTAAATAGTTTCCATGTCAAGATAAAACCATTTAAATAATAAATTTGCTTAACATTTTAACATGGGTAGTTAGATTTAGTTATTTTTTTGCGTTTTTCCAAAAAACAATTACTTGATTGACTCTTAAAACGATCTTCTGTTGCATCGGCGTTGATCGCCATTCAGCAATGGCCGCTTACCATCAGTCCACTTAGAATATACTCGTGAAATATGTCTCTTACAAAGGAAGATATATTTGTTGATGCCGATTTTTTTTATATCATAATATAGCAAACAAAGATGGCTCTCCTGATGGAATTAAACAACCATCGCCTATAGACACCAAAAATGTTAATGGTGCGTTATATGACTATCCGTGTGGCGAAGTGTCAATGCCACTTGCATAAGTTTACCGGCTAACTAACCCTTGAAACCGGATCATCACAGTGATACGCACTGACGCTGTTGCGGCAGGAATAGGTAAGGCGGTGGTACCAGACCCGAGCGAGTTAATTCAGCACTCTACCACATAGTAGCCACGGTGGTAGTGACTCGCATAGCCAATCGTTCGCCTCTTACCATCTGCCTAGCAGCACGGCAGATGGTCTATTATTCAAACAAGCCCGGACCAACACGGGGGCAAATTTTTTTTTTTTTATATCATAAAATAGCAAACAAGCAGATGGGTCTCCTAATGGAAAGAGTCAACCATCGCCTATAGCCACCAAAGATGTTAATGGTCTGATCTCATATATTTTAATTATTTGTTTATTTTAATAGTAAGATTAATTTATACATTGACATTATTTATAGGCATGTCTTGACGAAAATATATAAACGCTATTGCCACAGAATACTTAGAGACTACCAGAAGTCAATGTTACATACAAGTATTATTCGAACATAGCACACATAGATACCTCTCACGGACGCGATATCTCCGACTGGTGCGGTACAAACTCTACCGAACCATTCCGAGATATCGCGTCCGTGAAAGGTGTCTATGTGTGCGTTGCTCGAATATCACATGTATGTAAATTGACTACTGAGTCTCCAGTATACTGTGCTATTGCTTTTCTCAAATGTCACTCAAATGATGTATAGAGCTATATTAGCCCCAGAAGAAATGTTAAGATATCCTTAATTGCAAGAAAAGAAGCCAAAAAATTTTTCTCACGTTGCATATCTGTAGGCCGAGTAATATGCAAGCCTGACTACGCAATCAATGGGACCTGAATTTGATTCTCACAGAGACAAACATTTATGTTATGAGCATTGGTTTTTTACGGTTCCATACGTAAAAGGTAAAACGGTAACCTATTATTAAACCTCCGCTGCCTGTCTCGCCGTCTGTTTGTATGTCACCAGGCTAAAAATACATTTTTGGATTGCCCGACCCGGGAATCGAACCCAAGACCTCATGTGGTTAACAGAGACACCAGACCACCATAGAGCTGATTTTATAAGCCCATTTTATAAAGTTATCTAGTGGTTTTTACAAAAGGTTTTGTTTGGAGTTCGGATAAACCTAAACAAATCCGCTTAACCAAAACCGTGGAATTGTTCGTCATGCACATTGCGGACAAAAATTGGGAACATCAAAAAATATTTTTAAGCCGGTTTATTGATTCAAAATCCTTATAATTTTTCCCGATAAGAATACCGGTATTTTTGAGGTTAAGGTAGATTTAAACTATTAAAAATGCTGTACTTGCACTAAGGGGCCGTTCATAAAATACGTCACACTAAAATCAGCTTTTTTTGACCCCCTCCCCCCCATTGTCACGCTGTGTCACACTTTTTGTGACCCCCCTAGAAATATTTCGTCACAAAAACTAAGACCCCCCCCTGCTGAGTATGATAAATTCTAAATGATAGTACACAAATTCTGAAAATTAAAAATATTTATTTAGTTATTATAATAACATTACGCGCAGGGTACGTGGAAACGTTACTGTCTCAAGTATCGGAAAAACAAAGAAACCCATTGTGACGGATCGCAACGCCGCTAGAGTCGCGCCACAGAGCTAGCGCTCATGTCAAAAAATAATAAACGGCGAACGTCACGTTGCCGTATACCCCCCGTCCCCCCTTGTCACATCTTGTCACACTCAGCCAGACCCCCCCCCCTCCCCTTGTATGCGAACGTATTTTATGAACGGCCCCTAATTTAGGTTTAGTAAAATTAACCGGTTTTATTAGCCTTGCTCTGCCTATGGTAACGTGCTGATCTAGGGTATAATGTGAACCCTAAAGCTACGTTCGCACACACAGGTGGCTTGCTTAGCGTCTGGAGCCTAAAGCTGTGGTTTCTTAAGACAGCGGTGCCGTCATATAGCGGCCGTAATACAATAGTGAATGACGTCACTAAAACGTTATGTATGTAAACAAAATGGCGCGCCTTCCTAAATTGATACCGAAACATCAAAAAGCGGTACCGCCATTTGAATGACAGCCGTCTTGATGGTGTTGATTGTTTCTTGAATGTTTTCATTGATAGGGGAGAAGCAGTTTTTATAATTGTACTATTATTATTGCTTTTTTGACCAAACCCACTTACAAAATGAGTTCTAACTCCAACTGAAGCAAATTTGAATAAATCATCGTACTCCATACGACTATATTCCTCTTCTGATGATTGCGGCGGTGTGTTTTACAGCAGTGGATACTTTCCAAATTTTTGTCACCGTAGACGGCCGTCATTTTGTGCCCGTTAATATTACGGCCGCTATATAACAATATCGCTATTCTAGGAATCCAGAGCTTAACGAAACCAGCGAGTAGCTTTAAAACGAGTGTTTTAGAATGATCGCGGTCGGTCGCACTGCGCTTAGCTAGCCGCCTATCTATGCGGACAAAACCTAAGATTTTGCGGAAAGTTGCATATGTAATTACCCTAATTTCCTCGAAAAGAAGACAACCTAATTAAGGAGCCCGAATCCACACGCGGGGACAAAGTTTAGTAGTTTGTGATCACATTTTCGTATCTTACCGTCCAATATCAATTCGATTTAGTTAGAATCAAATTAAATATTAGATTAAATTCTAATAATCCGTATCAAAATTTCATTGCTGGTAAACATTATTACGATACGGGGTTTTGCAAGTCAATTGACTTTTTACATGTGTTTAATCTTGTTATTCCGAGAAATTATGCTAGAACAGATTAATCAACCTGTATATTATGCGCAAAAAACTACATAAATGTGTGTTTGTGTGTGTACTTATGTACGCACGTAAGAAGTTATACTTTTTTGGCCTAACAATATAAAAATCTTTCTAAAAATTAACCCTTCGCATTATTTTATGTTTGTTAAGAAAGCGACACTAATAATAGAAAAAAGTATTTAATACAGTGAAAGAAATTTTTATTATAACAAATTATCCAGTTGAATGAATTTTATTTAAATATCATAAAAGAATTATATTTATGTACAAATAATTCTTTTATGATATTTAATAATTTAAAAAAAAAAACAAACAAAGGTTTTTTGAAAAACTAAAATGTGAACTAGCCAATTTTCATGGTGTTGGTTTTTCGTGACAGTGTGTGTATCGTAAAAATTTACTCCTTTTCCTAACGCGCCAAAAGAAGTATAACTTCAAAAAAAAAAAACAGGTTGACTGGTAAAAGATTGCACATACTGAAGAAGTGGGGTTTAATACTCGATTCTGATGACCTATATAAAAATAGATATATATAAATTTTGACCTAATTCAGCTCGGTTCAAATGTAATATTAATTTATTTATTTTTAATTGTAACAGAATTTATGGCCAGAATATTTATATTGTTTTTGTATAATAATAATCATAAAAGTGTAGTAATCATAAAAAAGAGTCTTTGGCAAGAAGCATGACGTATAGTATTACTTATGACCAATTCGCTGATAAAGCGGCAAGATTTCTCCTGTGTTGGTCCGGGCTCCTTTAGACAATAGACCAACTGCCGTTCTGCCAGGCAGGTCGTAAATGGTGACCGATTGGCTATGCGAGTCACTACCATCGTGGCTACTAGGTGATGGAGTTCTGCATTGTCTTACCTATTGGTACCATCGCCTTACCTATTGCTGCCGCAGTAGCGTCAATGCTTGTCACTGTCGTGTTCTGGTTTGGAGGGTAAGGTAGCTGATAAACTTATGCATGTAGCATTAGACCTCGTCACATGATAACAACGCACCATTATCGTCTTTTGTGTCTATACGCGATGGTTGACTCTTTCCATCAGGAGATCCATCTGCTTGTTTGCTATCTTATGACATAAAAAAAAGATGTGAAATTATTTGTGTAGTTTTCAGTAGAGCTAACGTGACGTTTCATAAGGCCAGTAACGCAAGACCTACAAATGTCCAAGAGTGGTAGTAGTGATTTTTACCATCAGTTATACTGCCCGATTACCCCCTCATCTACAACAATAACTACAACCTCGGCATAAATCTCAAATATAGTGTTAAACAAAGCACTTTTCGCGACTGAGTGCTAAGTGTGAGTTTTTCTTTTCGCATTCGATCGTGAGCGCGTTTCGAGTTTACTAGGAATTTGTATGTGATTTGTACAGCGCCACCTAGTGGTAAACTGGTTTCTCACGTTTACCACTAGGTGGCGCTGTACAAATCATATACAAATTCCTAGTAAACTCGAAACGCGCTCACGATCGAATGCTAAAAGAAAAACTCGCACTCTGTTTGTTTGTTCGTATGTAGTCGATAGTTAATAGCCGGTCACATCTGCATATATCATATCATTGCACGCAAGCTATGTTACGATAGACACAAGGGCAGCATTATAAATGCAAAATTTTGGATGTTTGAATGGATGGATATTTGTTACTCAATCACGCAAAAACTACTGAACGGATGTGGATGAAATTTGGCATACAGCTAGACGATGACCTATATTAGCACTTTGTCTACTTTTGATTTATATATTTATTAATAATGCAGCGGGCTGCATGGTACAATTTAGGCTGGTTTTAGTGTCACGCTGACCTCACGCTGACGGTCGGCGCTGATAGATCAATATGTATGTAATCATAGGTAGCGTTTTTGAGTCGCGCTGACCGCTCAGCGCTGACGGCTGTAGGCTACATACATCAGCGCCGACCGTCAGCGTGCGGTCAGCGTGACAGTAAAACCAGCCTTAGTACTATAAATGCAAAAGTATGTTTGGATGGATAGATATTAGATAATGATTAATTTTTGTTACTCTTTCACAAAAAAGTCTAGGCCAATTTGGATAAAATTTGGCACACATATAAATGATGGCCTGAAATAGCTTATGGGGTACTTTTTACCGCGGAAAATAAGTTAATTCCGTGGGATTAACCAAAATCTGTTATAATGCGCGATAAACTATAATAATTGCGATAACCGACATCCAATCTTCTGTATCTCTGAAACCTTGGATCAAATCTTTATCATGGATCATCATTTCATATATGGAACCAAACAGGAAAACAATTGGGAGCCCCAATTAAAAAAAAATAGGTTAGTAAATGACCAAATTCTGAGACACAAAATACAGCCAAATTCAGAACCTCCTCAATGAAAAACTTAATATCTAATATAAAAACTTAATAAAAGTTTTAGTTTTCCCAAGCACGGAATAAATGTTTAAACACATAATATAACCTCCTTCATTTTAGGAAGTCGGTTGAAAATCCTTCAGATGAGATCCTTCCCCTCTTCAGATGAAGACAAATATAATTTCATATTTTGTATCAGAATATAAGCCAATTAACATCTCTGAGATTAGTATCTTACCAAATTAACTTATGGCGCAAGAATTTTAAATGAATACCTACTTGTAACGCTTCATGTCACATAAAACAAAATATGTCTGTTAGGAAAATATTTATTTGTTTTAAGATTTAAATCAAAAAGTAATTATAAAACAGAGACGGACTTTTAAGTAAAAAATTGGGTGGTCTTATATTTTTAGGGTTCCGTACCTAAATGGTAAGACGGGATCCTATTACTAAGCCTCCGCTGTCTATCTGTCCGTCTGTCTGTCTGTCACCAGGCTGTGTCTCATAAACCATGATAGCTAGAAAGCTGAAGTTTTCAAAAATAATGTATTTCCGTTGTAACAACAAATACTAAAAATACAAAAATGAGAATATTAAGGGATAATAATACAATAAACGTGTTTTTTTTTGTATTCTTTAAAGATAATGGTACTTACGGAACCCTTCGTGATCGATTCCGACTCGCACTTGGCCGGTTTTGTCATATCATAAGATAGGAAACAAGCAGATGGGTCTCCTGATGGAAAGAGTCAACCATCACCTATAGACACCAAACATGGTAATGAGTAATGCGTTGCTATCTTGTGGCGAGGTCTAATGCCACATGCATAAGTTTACCGGATACCTTACCCTCCAAACCGGAACACGAAAGTTACTAGCACTGGCGCTATTGCGGCAGGAATAGGTAAGGTGGTACCAGACCCGGGCGAGACAATGTAGAACTCTATCACCTAGTAGCCACGATGGTAGTGACTTATATAAACAATCGGTCGCCTTTTGCGACCTGCCTGGCAGAATGGCAGGTGGCGTATTCTTCAAAGGAGCCCGGAACCAACACAGGGAAACACTCGCACATAGATATTGATGTTTACGAATAGCGAATAGCGATTGTCGTTGCGACACATATCGGTCTCAGCGCGCGCTTATTGCCAGCATGGTGACTATTGTTTTAATATTACTAAGACTAATTTCATTGGGGGTTTTCTATGTAATTTAGCAATATTCCCTTTTTAAGATATTATGTATTATGTATAATTAAATACGACAACTCACTATCTACTAATTAATTTTATAAATACGAGTAAATATCATCATGGGGAACATTGCGAACCAAAGAAACATTGAGGTTCACCACATTTGACCAATTTCCTCATGTTGGCCCGGGCCCTTTTAAAGAACATTTTAAAAGGGCCCGGAAGCCCGAAGGCCCAAATTCTGCCAAGCAGTTCTTAAAAGCCGAGCGTTTAGCTTGTTAGATATAATAAGGGTGACTATCATCGTGTCTACTAGGTTACTAGCCTAGAGTTTCGCAACGTCTCTATCTACAACAGTATTCAAGAACTGACTTGCTTGTTAACTACTTTTAAATTCCTTTCAAAATAGTTAACAACCAAATATGGAATGACCTTATCTATATATATAAAAATCAATGCCACTTTTCGTTGTAATTTTATAACTCAAGAACGGGCTCACCTATCCAAACAAAATGTTTAGGCTTTGTTTGGACTATTTAGTAGATGGTTTATGTGAAGTTTGCAAAAAATCGGTGGAGCGATTCTTCATGTATCACATTTTTGTAACAAATGAATTCAATAAATAGCGATACGTAGTGAAGCACGTGACGGGCCGCTAATATAATATATAAGGTCATTCCATAATTGGTGAAAATAATTTAACCCAGCATTCGGTACGACTAACCAAAGATATCCAGCTAAAAACAAACGTCATTCAAGAGTTTAAAACTTTTTGAATTGTATGATTTTTTATCGTATACGAAATTTTATTCGTACAAATCAAAAAGTTTTACACCCTTGAATGACATCTGTTTTTAGCTGGATATCTTTGATAAGACGTATCGAATGCTGGGTTTAAAATATTTTCACCTATTATGGGATGACCTTATATAACATTATATTACGTCCCTTACAATATTATATCATAAAAAGGAAAGAGATTGGATTGTTCATATTTGTAAAGGATGAGTTCGAAAACCGATTTAAAAAAAATTATCAATTGTAATTTATACAGGTTTATTCAGTTAGTCCAGAGTAACATAGGCAAATTTTTTACCCAACGACACAAAAAGAAACAATATTTTCGGGTTACGCGAACGAAATCGCGGGCAACAGCTACTATTACATATCATATTTCAAAACTAATGCATTTTAGGGCTCTTATAATAATTCATTTGACGTCCGGCCCTGTCTATAACCTTCTATACCAAAAAATAATTACTCATAAAAAAGCTCCAACCTCATAATAGTTTGAAGAATATCTATTTAAGCAACAGTTGATGCATATGCCTGTATCATAATTACAATTTAACCCCTATTGAATATTCTAATAGGTCAATTAAAAAGCTATAAAACTGGTTTTCGGAATCACTGCATGATGAAATCGGTAATGACATCCATACTTTTGTAAAAGATGAGAGTTTTAATAGTTTACTAAGAAATACATTTTATTAAGATATTTTTTTTATTATTAAGATAATATTTCCTCATAGAAATTGCCGGTGTTTGTGGTTTGGAGCTTTAATAAGCTTTTGCGGTTGTCTTCAAAAATTTTAAGTACAATTTTAATTGATATAGTTCTATAACATCTTACATGGGTTCATGACACCACGTGCCGGTTTAAGGTTACATCAGTGTTTCCCATTTGGTGGGTCGCGATCCGGCACCGGGCCACAAAAATTAAATACATGGTCGTCATTGATATAAAAAACCCAAGATGCAAATTCAGTGTCTCAAAAACGTCCTCTAAAAATGAGCGTACAATTCAAAATTGTGCCCTCATTTCAAATAGAATCGCGTCGATCGTGACACTGTCAATTTTGTTACTTTTTATATTACATTGCTTTTTAAAAGCAACTATAAATCTTGCGCTTAGGGTTAGGTTAGGTTTATAGGGTTATAGGGTTAGGTTATAGATATGGCAAAAACATTATATGTTTTTGCCATATCTATAACTACTTATGTGAAATTAGGGACAGTTTTGAGTGTCAATTTTGTTTGGGACTGTGCATCTTGTGCTTTTCATATCAATGATGATTATAGACGCTATTATGATATTCACGCTCATATCCCCGAAGGGGTAGGCAGAGGTACAACAAGTGCACCCACGATTAGCCGAAGATACTTGATCCCACAAATGTGATAGGTGGCAAGCCTATCGCCAACCGGACACTTTCCAATCCCGGGCAACTTTGTGTTTCTCAGAAAACTAAAAAAACACTTATTTTTAATGCGCCCGACTCGGGAATTCAACCCGGGACCTCATGTGGTCAACGCCAACGCTAGACCACTAGACGACAGAGGCGACTGTGATGATAGAATTATATTAATTTTCCGTTAGTATAATTCTATCATCGTTTCTCACAAACTTGAAATCCTTATTAAAAACTAAGGAGCTTTATACATTATAACTCAATAAGATCCTATTTTTTCAATTTCGAATTACCAAGCAATTATCCATATATTAATACGTACAGGAAAAACTTTGGACCCCTTTTTAAGACAATTGCGCGAGCGGTGGAGTATGAAATTTTACCAGCTAAAGTTTTCATTGTGGAAAACCGCAAAACATACTATTTTATAATAACATGCATAAGAAATACATAATATTAATAAAAATAAACATTACACACACTAAACTCGTGACATATACATGATAAGAGGTTTATATACTCAAAGTGCATGATTTTATACACACATATCTTAACATTTTCTTTGCGGCTAAAGACAGTTGTAAAACTTAAAAAAAGATTTTATTATTTTTAGTCTATGGTCAAATTTTGGTCACAGGCGATCTCTAATAACTTTACAAGTCAGATTTTCTAAATATTAGCTCGCAATTAACCCACCACACTTTAATCTGACGCGCTTCAGTGTTTCCATGTCACTATTCTAGTCTACTCGACAAGTTGAAAATGGTCTAAAATAGAGATACTGAGATTAACATTATGTGCGATAGCTCATTGGATCCGGAATGACGCCTAGAAAAATGTGCTAAAAGCGTGTATTAACGAATAAAAAAATTGCAAAAGTTATAATCAATTAAAAATGAAAAAAAAAATGGCATTTCATTTCGTAACTATTAATATTTAAGAAATTTAAAAAAAAGATTCGGAAAGAGGAGGAAATTTTCGAGAAAAAACTCGTAGATCTCGGAACTCTATCTCCATTATTTATAATTTTAATTGAACGCTGAAAATGGGTCTCCGCACGACATTTTTATGTTGCGCGCACGGCTTACGATTACGAGACATAAATTAATTTATTTAAGTTATTGAATATATTTTTTTAATTTAAAAAAATTATGTTGTATTCTTAACACTATAATTAATTTATTTCCGTTGGAAATTTTACGTAAAATTAATTTTTCAACAAGTTAAACGATTGTTAACTAATAAAATTTTCTCGTACATACGTCTTAATTGTAAAAGAAAAAAAATGTTTAAATAATTATCGTAAAAATTTTTCTCTTCGTGAAGCCTTTTTTATATACATATTTAACAATATCACGCCAAAAAAGTAAAAAAAAAATATTCATACTTTGCTTATAATAATTATTGTACTTTAACAACAGTACGTGGATTTTTCAGTTTTTGTTCAAGTACAATAATTATTATAAGCAAAGTTTGAATATTTTTTAACTTTTATGAATTTATAAATTCCAGTGGATTACAAAATCTAATCAGTTTTTCCCTTACAAAACTATCTCCAATGCCGCAAATTACATCAAGATCGGTTAGTCTCTTTTTTTCTAAGACACCATTTGACAGTGACAAGAAAACAGCGCTGAATACCATTTCATTCGATAGATTTCAAAATATACAGCTTTTCAAAAATTAATTAAAATACTGACGTTTTTTAACAAACAAAATTTTTAAACTCTGCAAAAATCTATGCTTAGCCTATTAGCTTTAGTTTTTGCTCCTTTAAGCTAAAAATATCTTAATTTAGCGGAAACTTTCAGGGATAGCCTGCAGGATCAACGGGTTAACAGATTTTTTTATATAAATTCCTAATTTATATTTCAACTCTGGGACATATTTTATTTTTTACTAGCTGTGCCCTCGACTTTTTAAAATAAAAGTAGCCTAAGTTATTCAAATTTCTAAAGCCTAAGTTACTCCCTATTACATCAGCTAGTGAAATTCCTGTTAAAATCGACCCATCCGTTTCAGAGATTAGCCGGAACAAACAGACAGACAGACAGACAGACGGACAGACTGACAAAAATTGTAAAAAATGTTATTCTGTTATATGTACCGTATATGAATATGCATTTAGTAAAAAGCGGTTATTTTAATATTACAAACAGACACTCCAATTTTATTTATTTGTATTATTTATTGATTTAAAGAACTCAAGACAATTTTTATGGTCACGGGACAAAAATAGACAGTTATACACGATTTTTTATATTTTGTAAGATAGCAAACAAACAGACGCCTCTCTTGACGGGAAGAGAAGTCACCGCCTATTGTCACCAAAGATGTTAATGGTGTATTGCTACCGTGTGGTGGGATGGCAATGCCACATGCATAAGTCTACCGGCTACATTACCCTCCAAACCAGAATACGAGAATGACAAGCACTGACGATATTTCGGCAGGAATAGGTAATGTGTTGGTTTCACCCCGTGTTGGTCCCGAGCTCCTTTGAAAGATAGGCCAACTGCCGTTCTGTCAGGCAGGTCGTAAAAGGTGACCGAGTGGCTATGCGCGTAACTACCATCGTGACTACTAGGTGGTAGAGTTTTGCATCGGCTCGATCTGGTCTGGTACCACCGATTTACCTATTCCTGCCACAATAGCGTCAATGCTAGTCACTGTCGTGTTCCGGTTGGGAGGGTAAGTTAGCCGGTAAACTTATGCGTGTGGCATTAGAGCTCACCACAAGATAGCAACGCACCATTAATATATTTGGTGTCTATAGGCGATGGTTGACTCTTTCCATCAGAAGACCCATCTGCTGCTTCGGAATCCAATCGAATGCCACCAACCGCATTTCGATCGGTCCAGCCGTTTAAAAGTTATGAGATGTTTACATACACACTTACACACGCACATACACACACACACATACATACATGCAGGCACACCAACGTCATCGTGAAAATAGTCGGAAAAAATATCTAGGACCTCAAAACGTCGACATTTGGTCAAACCTCGATTTTCGAAAATCGGGGTAAAATCAGTAACTTCCTTATCTACATACATAGTGGGTAGTTAAAAAGATGTCTGGAATAGGTAAGGCAGTGGTACCAGACTCTGGCGAGCCAATGTAGATCTCTAACATCTAGCAGCCAAACTTTTATACACTTATGGTTTAGCAGCATTAAGATATTGTGTGTGTGTGTTTATGTGCGGGGTGTTTATGATATCCTGAAACCTCTTCGCTTACCGATAACATAACGTGTACCTATTAGTGAAATGGGTATTTACAGTTTATATATGGCATGAGATTTAATACACCGGCAAAAAATTCTGGATAAAAAATAGTTAGTCTGAAAAATGTTGTAAGCCCACTTTAACAATTCGTGTCACGAAATGGTACTATAGAGATGTTACATAACTTAGTTGATGAAGTAACACAAGTCTAGACCCACTTAACAATTAGTGTCACATAATAGTAATGTAGAGATGCCACGCAACTTGATCTGATATGTGACACAAAATATAGACCCACATTAACAATTCGTGTCACAAAATAGTGCTGTAGAGATGCCACCCAAATTAGTTTAATGAAATGACACAAGTGTAGACTCAGCATTACAATTCGTGTCACAAAATGGTTAAAACTCATTTGTCGACATCAAATTCGAATAGAACATTTTCGAACAATATGAAATATTTAAATAAAAGATTCTATTGTTTTTTAATTGACGTCTTACAAATCTAGTAATTAGCAATTATAAAATATGTTTAATTGGATGAAAATTGATCGTTACTTCCAATGGAAAGGTAGGAATATTACTGAATTATTTATTATCAATTGTTATCGGTTTTTTGTTGCTTTGGTGACCTTAAATCAAGTAATTGTGAATTTAAACAACAAACTTAAGTCAAGTTTGTATCACTCTTCATTTAATTTTGTCATAAAATAGGTATTGTCTGACTCCGACAGATTTACCCACGTATTTTCTTTTTATTACTTTTTTATAAAATAAAGCCTACGTTTCTTCCACATTTTGTAGTGGCCTTGGTGATTTATAGAAAATGGGGAAAGTAGTTTTCTTAGGAAAATACGTTTTGTTAGAAAAAAGGGGCAAACAAGCAGGAGGCTCACCTGATGGTAAGTGATTACCACCGCCCATGGACAGCCACTGCGCTTTAGGTCTTGCAGCTGCGTTGCCGGCTTTTTAAGAATGAGTAAGCTCTTTTCTTGAAGGTCCCTCAGTCGTTTCCCGCCCCCCGCTTGTAATTGATTCCACTGATGAGTAATGCGTGGTAAAAAGCACCTAGAGAATCGCACGGTTGTGGAATTGCAGACATCGAGGTGATGAGAGTGGAACTTCGAATTTTGCCGCAATGTCTAAAGATAAAATTTAACGGCCAGAATCAATCCAAACAGAACTTGATTTAATTTAGAAAAGTCTTAGATAGTGATAGACTGGCGCTGGTGGCATTTTATCACTAACTGGTGGCGAATAACTTGCGACTCACTTTGTGTAGGTTAAACTGCGATTATGAATCGAAATTCACGTAATTAATTTATATCGTCGTAAGACAGGCGCATTTAGTAACATAGTTAAAATCTTGAGAACACATTTCAATAATTTTTTTCCTGACCGTATTTTAGAAAGAAATGTTTTAGAAAGTAAATGCGTTAGTTTTCTTCATATCTCATCAGAAAATGTGTAGGGACTTGGTGACTTCTTTTAGGTCAAGATAGAGTTAAAATTGATAACATCACTACATAGTATAAAAAAGTCGCTTTCTCTGTCTGTTCCTTTGTATGCTTAAATCTTTAAAACTACCCAACAGATTTTGATGTGGTTTTTTTAATAGATAGACTGATTCTTGAGGAAGGTTTTAATATATAAACCTTTCCGATATTCCTACGGGAACAAAAGCTACGCGGGTGAAACCGCGGGCAGGTCGCTAGTTCTATCAATAAATCAACATCACCCAAAACTTAGTGAGTTTTACCTGTCAACCAACGATATGTAAGTTGAGCTGCGATACGGAATCGGAGCTCAACCAACAGAGTTTTAGCTACCTAAATGCTTCGAAATTTTGTCAGTGAATAGGGGCGCTGTTTTCCTATCAGCAGTAAGTAAAAATATTTAAAAACAATATCCAGTTCAGCGTGACTGCAAGGCAGTAGTAGAATTCGCGCTATCACATTCAGGCTCCGTCACACCACCATGTGATTCCTGTCGCATCTAAAGTGTTTGAGTGATATAATATAATCAATTACTATAATTAATTACATATATTGTCAAACTCTACTTCGCCTACCTAAATCGGAGAAACGTAAATCACTCAGATTTACGAGCTTGACAATTTCAGATTATTTAAAAATCTTGTCCTATTAGAATACACAAAATAATCCAACTAGTAGCTCATTAGTGGACTTCAAAAGAACATTCGAGGCTTCATATATCAAGATGTCAACTCATTTTTACACTAACACTAACAAAGCAATTTATATCGTTTTAATAAAATCATGTTTTCACTAATTGTCAACATCCAATGAATTATTAAATAAAATCCATTGGTCTGTCAATCATATGTAGTCTGGAAGCGGTATGAATGAATGAATGATAAACTTCATAACTTTGATGAATGGCGGACTGGATCATAAAAAGTTGGAAGAGTCGGCTTTATCGCGTCTTGTTATTTTTGATGTGTTGGGTGAAGATTGTAACTAAAACGGTTTTGTGATTAGAAACAGTATATATTTTTAGGGTTCTGTGAAAACATGTTTAAACCGATAAATGTTTTATTTTAGAACTGTAGGGCTACTCCTGAAAACCGATTTCAATTTTAAATGATTATTTAATGAATTTTGAAGTATTTCGTACTCTGAACTACTATATTAAATTATTGGATTCAGCGACAGCGCCACACGAATTTCGAATTTTTTTGGAACTACTCATTATTGCTTTTATTCGTTATTTTGTTTAAAACGGTACTTAAAAATTCCACTTGTAACACTAGCTTGACGTGTAACGATGATATCTATTTCCAATAGTTAGGTCGTTACTATACTGAATCAATGTGGGCAATATTGGTTTCAAGAGTACCGTTTTTTGACGATATTCGGAACTTATTGTTTTTATCAATATTGGTTTAAGATTTATATTGTTTTCAAGATTAGGCCTATTGATCGTTTTCAATACATCGTGTGAGTGTTAAGGAAGAGCCAAACTTTTACAAGAAGCTCTTATGTACTTTCTCGATTCAGGTTTGAAAATTAACCATTTAAAAAGCCGTGTGTGATCGAACATTCATTGATAATTAAAATGGAAGCATGCCTCTGTTATTAATATAACAAACAAGCCATATTTTTTTTATTTAAATCTATTTGAGAATACCCAATCTGAAATAAAACTCTATTGTTCCAGCTTCGATTTACTGGCAGTGGTCGCGGCTAAAAGTTAATTCTAGTAATTTTTTAAATTACATCATATTATGCTTCTATTTTTAGAATACGGCAAATCTCTTAAAATTCAAATGTTACTCGAATTTGATATTACAAAAATGCATTCAAGGGACCCGAATCTTGCGATACACACCAATTAGTGCTGTAACATTTATTGTTAATGTTAGAAATTAAATATATCTTTTTATGGGCTATAAAATTTGGATTGGTTTCGTGTTTTATCTGTTTTATTTTAAGTGATTATTTCCAATCATCGATATATCAACTATAGATACCGGATGATGACGCCTGATAAAAGTTCTTTCTGAGCTCAAAATTTTTATAGCAAAACGTATCTGATTTGAGTTCAATTCCCAACAGGCACAAATATTTGTGTGATAAACCAAATGTTTGTATTTCTGGGTTTATTAAATATATTTCAGTATTTCTATATTTATTTCTGTATATTAATGTCATTAACTGACACCCAATATAAGTAATCTTCTTACTTTATACCGAATTTGGTTTTAACAAGTTTGGGAGTTGTATGTAAAGCTATCGATCTCGGTTATCACTTAAAATAACCGTCAATAGTTAACAGGTCGTTAAAGTACGGTGATGGGTGTCACCATCCATCTAGCTAACCGACGAACCGGTGAATAGTGGTGAAACGAAAAGTCTATAGATATTAGGTAAAAATGATTAAATGGCATGATGTTTTTTTTTTAAATTTTCTCTACCTATAATAATCTTAGTTAGTCATGTTATTGAGATTATACTATACTAGCTGCAACGTGCAGCCCGCTGCATTATAAAAGTTTTTAGTGAATCCCGCGGGATCATCTTACTTTTCCGGGATAAAAATAGCCTATGTGTTATTCTGCGTCTTCAGCTATCTACGTACCAAATTTCATCGTAATCGGTTCGGTAGTATTTACGTGAAAGAGTAACAAACATCCATACATACATACTCAAAAACTTTCGCATTTATAATATTAGAAGAATTACACGCTCATTTGCATCAATTTTGCACAACTTACAAGTAGGGTATCCAATCGTCCCGCGTGAGACGGAACGTCCCGTTTTCACGACCTGATTAATGTGTTCCGTGTTGCGTATTTGCAGGTCGCTAAAGGCCATTTATACATCCGTATGTCTCCCTGAATTTAACTTATTAACTTAAAAAGCATAGAAATTGAGTTCAATTTAAAAACTCAAAACACACATTCTTATTTTTTCATATTATAATTTACTTAGATCTGTCTGAAATGTTAAAGATTATGATATCATAATGAATGTTTTTAGGGTTCCGAAGTATACTAGTAACCTTTAAAATTTCACTATTTCCGTCTGTCCGTCCATCCGTCCACAGTCTAGGTCAAAGATCCTTAATACTGAAAGCTGTAATTTGGCATGAATCTATATTAATATTATAAATGCGAAAGTTTGGATGTTTGGGTAGATGGATGTTTGGATGGATGTTTGTTACTCAATCACGCAAAAACTACTGAACGGATTTGAATGGAATTTGGCACACAGGTAGATGATGAAATGGAATATAGCACATAGGCATTTTATCCCGGAAAAAATAGATAATCCCGCGGGATTCGCCAAAAGCATTTATAATGAAGCGGGCTGCACGCTGCAGCTAGTATACATTATTATGTATACTTGTTGCCATGACTTATAAGTCACGGCAACGAAATGGTAACATAAAATCTTGAAACATATGTTTTTTAGAGTAGCCCCTCTACATGTAAAGTGAGGATGTTAATTTTTTTCCCTTGTGTACTCCATAGCATGAGGTTATTCTTGGATAGGTTTTAAAAAAATATTGTAGGTTTGTGAAAATAACTTTTCGATTAAGGTACTCGTTCCCGAAATATTGAGCTTTAAAGTGCTATTTTTGTGAGAGTCAAGTGTCCCTCCCTCTGCCACCTAACAGTTTGGTCAGTTAGGTCAGTAAAAATCACGGTAGAGGAGAGTGGGGTAATTGAGACCATCGGGTAATTAGAAACTTCTAGACAAATAATACTTCTCTGCATACTACACCGTGCCCAACCATTTTGACGACTGCGTAAAGTATCCCTTTTGTGTATACGCGACAGAAAAAATGGAAGGATACATGCTAACTGTCATAATAAGTCAAACGGTTTTTTCTGCATTTTTGTTGTAATTGTTACCAAGTGTTAAACTAGATAAAATCATCATATTCTTGAGTTCAAAAACGTCATGTTTCGTTACCATCATCCACATACTATTTGTTTTTGAATCACAAGTAAATTACAGAACACTAAAAATATTATTTAGAGCGGAAGCTATTTTGATGTATATTGATTACTTCGAGCTACTGGGAACGAAGTCAAACGGGTACTCTCTAAATATGATTTAGTGAAAATTCACTTAAAAAAAGGAATATTCACTAATTTTTGCAGTGAGCACCGGATCAAGTAGTTCACTTTGCACTTGCAATAAATGAATATTCACTTATTCTTCTTTGAAGAGTCATTTGGAATGTTATTTTTTTATTTTTGTGTTAAAGCAAACACCCCATGCTTGGAGAAACTTGAAAAACTTTAACAACAACAAAGAAAAATATCGACACACAGGATTGGAACCTGCGACTCTACCGCTAATGTCGTCAGGCTCGACGTGAAGAAATTCTTCTTTGCTATATAATATGATATTCTTCTTTGTTGTTTTTAAAGTTTTTCAAATTTGGAATGTTCCCAATTACCCCTTACATCTTTAACTGCCCATAATATTGCTAGTCGATAATGGAAAAAATGTTTAAGCACCTCAAATTGTTTCAAATACTTCAAATTTATATACGGTATGATATAATCCATGGTTAACCATCGTTCCTTAGTACCGTGTACCGTTCTCATTTCTCCCGTGGGATAATCTTAGTTAGCCCATAGGGTATAGGGTAAATAGAAACGGTAATGTTTTTTCGTTTGTTTATATTGTTAAGAAAACGTATTTTTTTTAAATTTTTGTTAGAATTGAGATGTAGATGGACAACCAAAGTTTATATTGCAATAAAAGTTGATTAAGTTACCTTTATCAATTGATTTTGAGCATTAACAGTTAAGTGTTCCCAATTCCCCCACTTTCCCCTAATAGTAAATATAATGAAGTTAAAAATAAAACAATTACAGCTTAGAAGGCTTTACAAATTTTTGAGTAATAGTCGACCAACTTATAAAATATACTTGAAGAAGTTTTTATGGACGGTGTACCTGGCGGATATATCCGTTATTTACCTTAAATATGTTAAATGTTCATAGTATGATTACTCTACACATTTTGCCACGCGAGCACCAACAGAACTGGAATTGGAACAGAACTGGAATCTGAATTCAGAGCGGAATTTTGGATGTATGAATCCAGCCTAATTGTCCCGCTGTATGGTATACCTGACTCAGATTAGATAAAAAGCTAATTGTCATGTGATTTCGCACACTTACCTGACTTATTGATTATAAATATTATTTACAGACTTGGGTAAATCTGTTTCTGATACCACTGATTTCTGACACTGATTTTGATACCATAAACACACACATCATGTAATAATGATGAGTTCATTTTGTGAATTTCATTAATAATTTTAAAATATTACCATTGGTTTTCCCGTTTCTTTTCATTTATAGACAAGTCCCGCATTCTGAGGTCTAGTTCCGCATATAAACTTGGTTTCCCACAATCCGTGTATAAAAGTTGGCAACCCTAGCTGCATGTCATAGCCGTTAAGATTTTCTATAGATGCCACAAATAGGGATTTTGCAGAATACTGATTAACAAATGCCCGACCAGGCCCTCAGCCGAATATCAAATATTTGTCCTTCGAATATTCGGTATATTTGTTTTATTAACGAGTTTATGTTTTGTTTTATAATATAAGATAGCAAACAAGCAGATGGGTCTCTTGATGGAAAGAGTCAACATTCTACTGATGGAATAGGTAAGGCGGTGGTACCAGACCCGGACGAGACAATGCAGAACTCTACCTCTACTTACTACCTCTACTCCATCACCTAGTAGTCACGATGTTAGAGACTCGTATAGCCAATCGGTCGCCTTTTACGACCTGCCTGGCAGAACGGCAGTTGGCCTATTCTTCAAAGGAGCCCGGTACCAACACGGGGGCATCTTACGACTCGCATTATTTGCTTATGACAGATTGAGTAACTAATAGTCATGTTATATTGTATTGCTAAAAGTACTGTATATCTGATAGTCCAAAGAATAATCCGTATAAAAAGCTAAATAAAAAGTTTTTACCTTAGCTCTGATAATTTTTAAGTATTAATTATGATGTTTTAGTCAAATATATTTTCTAGTGTCATTGTGTATGTCTTGTGCGTCTTTTCCTTATGGCTCAGTATATTCAGTATAGGCCGAATAGTTAGAAATTTTCGACCGAATATCGAATACATGTTATTTAGTGTTAGTATTCATAGCATCTCCAATTTTCACCAATGTCCATTACCTACCCATTTCACCTGTCATCTGGTTGGTTCACCTTCGCCGTGTTGGTCCCGGCCTCCTTTGTAGAATAGGCCAACTGCCGTTCTGCCAGGCAGGTCGTAAAAGGCGACCGATTAGCTATCGAGTCACTACCATCGTGGCTACTAGGTGGTAGAGTTCTGCATTGTCTCGCCCGGGTCTGGTACCACTGCCTTACCTATTCCTGCCGCAATAGCGTCAGTGATTGTCGCTGTCGTGTTCCGGTTTGGAGGGTAAGGTAGCCGGTAAACTTATGCATGTGGCATTAGACCTCGCCACAAGATAGCAACGCACCATTAACATCTTTGGTGTCTATAGGCGATGGTTGACTCTTTCCATCAGGAGACCCATCTGCTTGTTTGCTATCTTATAATATAAAAAAAAAACATCAAACCTGTAAGTAAAGGTGGCAGTATTAATTAGGTCTCTCCAGTGACACATGTGATTCTAATACTGATACAAATACACACAATACGACACCATCATCGTAGCAATGTAATGGAGCAATCCCTTTCTTCATAATTAGTCCGAAGTCCGAACGCTGCACAAAGCTGAGAACCGGTCTCAATGGAGACAGCCCTTAGCGCGGGCATTAGTAGGTCAAACTTAACTTTAAACATTGACTGAGTACTTTATTTGACACAAAATCCGTTGCGACAGTTACAACCCGTGTAGACCGTGGTCTCACGAATCAACTTTTTTTGATTAATAGCAAGCTGATTTTTTGTGAAGAGTTTCGTTTTGGCGAGACAAGCATCATTTCTATTTTCGAAAAATCTCGAATCGGGTAACTAATAAAGTTATGGGGCATTGAAAATTTTGATTTGGTGAAGGAAAAATATTTATTAATAACGATAGTAATTCAAGGGTTGCATTGTCCATGTTACCCTTGAATTACAATAATAGGGCGAAAAATGCAGAACTCTACCACCTAGTAGTCACGTTGGTAGTGACTCGCATAGCCAATCGGTTGCCTTTTGCGACCTGCCTGGCAAAATGGCAGTTGGCATTTTCTTCAAAGGAGCCAGAGACCAACACGGGGAAAGGTACACTTCAGTTAATATTATCTATATATATAAAAGAAAGTCGTGTTAGTTACTCCACTTATAACTCAAGAACGGCTGAACCGATTTAGCTGAAAATTGGCAGGGAGATAGTTTAGAGCCAGGAGAAGGACATAGGATACTTTTTTTTTGTATTTTTTCCAATTAAAAAATAAATCTGCTTATTTATTGCCATTAAGGCGGAACAAAGTTTGCCGGGTCAGCTAGTAATTTTTAAAAGTGCGTAGATTTGTACCTAGCGTACTCTGGAAAATGTCACTACCAATATCACTCAATGTTAAATACGATATTGTAGCACAAAATTGCGCAACTCAATCACATCGTTAAAACAATGAAAACACATATATTTAGAACTTTCCCAAAAATTAAAAGTAAAGCATAGTTCACATAAAAGCTTTAGTTAGTATTTAGTCGAGTGGAACATACTTTAGAAACTAAAACACTCGCTACTTACTGTGCAACTATGGTTTGCACATTATCCTAGTTGGCACTGTATTAGTATTTTAGTCAAGTGGAGAGAAGATAGGTACTTTATTAGCTAAAACAAGTCATACTATTCTTATTATAATTTCTTAAAATTTATGGTGCGCAATAAATTATAATCATTCATTCATTCAATCGCTAAACTGTTTTAAAGATAAAACTATTTTATTTTTCAACCTTAATTTTTACGTACATGCTTATTTTTGGACCTCCCGTCAAATTTAAATAAGTGGTTCAGACCATGAAACTAAACAACTTTTTCAAAGAAATATGGGTCGAAAAGTGAAAAAAAAATTTGACCCTCCCATAGAAAACTGCTTGATCACGTGGTCGATTTCGTATGGAAGGTCTAAATTTTTTTTTCCTTTTCGACCCTTGTTACTTTGGGAAAGTTGTTTACTTTCATGGTCTGAACCACCTATTTAATTAGGCGGGAGGTCCAAAAATACCCCGGTAATATTAAATAGGTATTTACATGAATATTGACCCACCGTCGCTTATCTACTCAATGTTTTATATTTCTAGTGCAATAAAGAATTTCACACATAATACACCCACACCATCTCGTCACAGTTATAAGTATTTTAAGTATCTTCACGCCCGTATCCCCGAAGGGGGATGGCAGAGGTATAACAAGTGCACCCACGATTAGCCGAAGATACTTGGTCCCACAAATGTGATAGGTGGCAAGCCTATCGCCAATCGGGCACTTTTTCCAATCCCGGGCAACTTTGTGTTTATCAGAAAACTGAATAAACATTTTTTTTTAAGTGCCCGAAACCGGGACCTCATGTGGTCGGCGCCAACGCTGGACCACTAGACCACACTTATTTTTTGGACTACTAGATATTTTCTGTCAACAAACGAGCTTATTCATTCTTAAAAGGCCGGCAACGCAGCTGCAAGACTCCCGGTATTGCAGTTGTCCATGGGCGGCGGTGATTACTCACCATCAGGTACACCACCTACTCGTTTGCCCCCTCTGCTATAAAAAAAATATTTCTGTTTCCATCACTAGCCCGTCTGTCAAAAAGATCAAGTTAATGTACAGGATATAAAAGCATTTAACATTTAAATACATTTGCTCATATAAGCGGCTACGTATTTTGCGCCCAACATAGTGTCTATGAGTATTTGTGTGGTTTGTGCTCACACCCATGTCACACGCAAATAATTCGCTTACTTTCAAGTATGATTTATTCATTTAATTTGTCCAGCTAGTTAGTTATTTTTAAAAAAGTATCTTCACGCCCGTATCCTCGAAGTGGTAGACAGAGGTAAAATCAATACAGCCACGATTGGCTGAAGATATTTAGTTCCACAGTGTGACAAGCCTATCGTCAACCGGGCACTTATCCAATCCTGAGCAACTTTATTTTTAACAAAAAACTGAAAAAAACAGTCTTATAATAAATATCCGAATATAGTAATAAAACTGCTATTATTACCTATACCAAAAAATCACAGCATAGATTCGGCATTTCGTTAAAAGAGCGGGGATAAAAAAAGGTCCAAGCTTCTCAATACCGACGACTATCTGGCCTCAGTATTCGGTATACAATCACTTCGTCAATACTTATTAAAGTAAAACGCGAGTGAATAACCTGAATTTTATCGATATCAAAGTTTTTATTACGTCCCTATTTTGGTGAGTTGATATTGTTTTACAATTTTTATAGTATATATGTATGTATTTTAGTACAAAATTGAATTAATGAATATGTTTATTAGATTATCCAGGGTATAAATCATAAAGGGGTAGCTTTTTACAGTTGAGCTTAGTACAATGACACTTTTCACAATGCTGCAAAGTGTATTGAAATCCAAAATAAGCATCTGCTGAAAGAACGAGTAACGAATTAATAGGATATAGTTTTTATTTTTTTATATGTGAAATTAGCTATTAGATTGTTAAGTATCGAAAACATCTTCGTAATGGATGCCTTTGCCAAACTAGCTAACTGAACAACTCAACACCTGATTTCAGTCCGTCTAGGGTTTAAGCAACACTTTGAGAGATAATCAGGACTGTAAGAAAAGTTTATGCAATGCGAAAAAAGTATCGATTCATTATTTATCCCTACTTCCCTACACTGAATTGTTACATTACTTTGTTAAAAATTAACTAATGTGCAAATTAAAAGGGATCTCCATTTTCGATAAATTTATATTCAGTGATGATGACACCAGAGGTTAACTTAAAATGGTATTGTTGAGTAATGATTAGTGTTCATTCTTGCTTAATAAATGACTGAGTGTTAGGTATATTTCTAGAAAATCGATTTGAAAAGAGAATTAGCAGTACGAAAAATTAAGAACGAATCTATAACGGACTTTTTCTTCAAGTAGGGCGATTTTAGGGCGATTATCCAATTACTGCCCGCTTCGCTGTCAAAAAATCAAGATCGGTTGTGCCATACTAGAGATATAACGATACGTGTACAATACAGACAGACAAAAACATGGTAAAATTGTTGTTTGTGAGAAATAAAACAAATCATGGAATTTGACAAAAATCGAATGTGCTTACGGACATTACAGATTTATATGGTAGAATTTTTACCAAATCTCAAGTGTTTAAACATTTTAGTAGTTTATTCTTTGTGAATATTTAAATTTATCCTTTGTGTTGTAGCAGACCACCTTTCATATAAATGCACAAGATTGATTTTTGGATCGGGCAAATCGTTTTAAACAATTTTTTGCTTATTCTATGACACAACTTGCCTGATATTAGATACGTGCCCGATTTGTCTACAGGTTGTCCACCTATACATTATAGGATTAATACCATTAGCACCGATTGCATTTGCCGGGTGTATTGCACCTTTTTCAAAATAGTTGCGGCGTTATTTATTTGAATGTGATAAATTATTATACCGTGTGAAAGGGACGCCGGGCTGTACTGAAAAATTAAGAAAACACGTCACTACTCATAATTAAATAGTAAATAAATAAATATTCACGGGACAAATTACACTTACTGATCTAACCCCAAAGTAAACAAATTATTTGCTTGTGTTATGGGTGTTAATCAACGATACTAATACATAGAAATACATATAAAAATACTAGAATATATTTAATAAACACCCAAAACCAGAAAAACAAACATTTATGCTCATCACACAAATGCTTATCCCCGTCGGGAATTGAACCCGAGCCTCGTCGATTGCGTAGTCAGTGTCGCTAACCACTCGACAAATGAGGCGGGATATTTGCAGTTTTTTTGTGGGAAATTCAAATTGACGTTTTATAATTTTTTCTTACTTTCACGCCACGCAATGTAAAGCGTACATTGCTCTGATCCCTTGCGCCCGAAGAACTATCGATTATCGAACCAGTCGTTTATTTTGCGCGGCATGTATTCCATAATACATTGCTTCTTTTATATATTACTTATTTGCTATTAAATCGTCGCTTATTTGTTTTTAAATTTAACTATTTTGTTAAAATAGCACAATAGAGTATTACAATAAATCAAACTATACAAAGGTAAAAAAAAGTATCTTCACGCCTATATCCCCGAAGAGGTAGGCAGAGGTACAACAATTGCACCCACGATTAGCCGAAGATACTAGGTCCCACAATGTGATAGGTGGCAAGCCTATCGCCAACCGAGCACTTTCCAATCCCGGACAACTTTGTGTTTCTCAGAAAACTGAAAAAACACTTTTTTTATGTGCCCGACCCGGGAATCGAACCCGGGACCTCATGTGGTTAACGCCAACGCTGGACCACTAGATCACAGAGGTAAATATAAAGTTAAGGTAAATATATCAAAAATTCCTCAAAATCATGATTTAAATTTATAGTTTCGGTTTTCGGTACACCGCCCATTATACGGTGTATTTAAATAAATATTCACTAGATAAATTACACGGATTATGAAACCTCAAAATAAGCAAATTATTAGCTTGTGATATGGGCGTTAGTCTACGAAACTGGATGTATTTTTCTACTCCTCCTATACCCTTCTGATTAAATTCGATGCGTGTCCCAAGACAGCTTAGCTTTTCCCCCAGGGCACCCTGAGCTCACAACTCAGTGGTTATCAGGACGATTGCCGCTGTTGATTCTGGTTTACAGAAGTTACAGTGGTGAGAACGAGGGGTGGGCTCATTGCCCTTTTAGTCTACGATGCTAATACATATATATAAATACTTAGAATCTATGCGATGCACCTTATAATAGATTTTACTCTTAGTAAAGAATGTTACGTCCTGAATATGCTTTAACAAGCGAAAACGGTCGATTAGTTTAAAATAATTATTTAAAAGGTAAAAATACCTAGAATCAACTAATAATAATGAAATTTAACAGAGCACCGTCGATTGAAAGTGTAAAAATCTATTTTACTGTTTAGTTTAACGGCTATCTTTCACTCCAAACTAGCAAACAATAGTATTTTATTATTTTGTTTTTTATTTTATATCATAAGATAGCAAACAAGCAGATGGGTCTCCTGATGGAAAGAGTAAACCATCGCCTATAGATACCAAAGGTGTTAATGGTGCGTTGCTATCTTGTGGCGAGGTCTAATGCCACATGCATAAGTTTACCGGCTACCTTACCCTCCAAACTGGAACACGACAGCGACAAGCACTGACGCTATTGTGGCAGGAATAAGTATGGCGGTGGTACCTGACCCGGGCGAGACAATGCAGAACTCTACCACCTAGTAGCCACGATGGTAGTGACTCGCATAGCCAATCGGTCACCTTTTACGACTTGCCTGGCAGAACGGCAGTTGGTCTATTCTTCAAAGGAGCCCGGAATCAACACGGGGAGGATTTTTAACCTCCTTCAAGTAACATGCAATACCGTTATTGAGACAGAAAGGTAAGGCGATGGTGCCAGACCCTGGCAAAACAATGGAAAACTCTAACACCTAGTAGACACGATAGAGACTCGCACAGCCAATCTTTTACCTCTTACGACCTGCCTGGCAAACGCCAAAGAAGCCGGAACTAACACGGGGAAGACTATTATTTCTATAAAGGGGACCGGACTATCACGGGATGATTACAATACCCGTTAAAAAATTCTAGGCTGCATTGAGAAGTCGTTCACATGAGGCACAACACACATATAAGCAGTAAAAACACGCCGAAACACTACAGAAGCGCGGTAGCTACAGAGACATCCTGATACCATTAGTTTAATGGAGGAGCATTAAAAAAATTACTAACTCTTTTTCACAAAGCGGTTCTTTTTAATAGTATATCACTTAATAAATGTACCTACAATTTTGCCCAAATGAAAAATTAAAGCATTAGGTAAATGTATCTATTTTTTTATAAACATAATGCTGTTTATTTAACCATCTATCTATCTTCTATACATATAATAAAATCGCAGAAAAGTCAAAACTGTACATTGAATATTTTTTTTAAGAATACTTAGGGCGTGATCAACGATCGATATCGAAGCCAAAAATATAGTTTTTAGAATTTTTGTCTGCTTGTCTGTTTGTCTGTTTATCTGTTTGTCTGTATGTATGTCCGAGGTAAACTCAAAAAGTACTGCATGGAATTACTTCAAATTTTACATGAATATTATTAACCGGTCGGGTCAACATATAGACTACATATTATCACGCTATCACCTACGGGGGAGCAGCTGTGCGGAGTAAATGAAGTCCGCGCGGACGAAGTCGCTGGCAACAGCTAGTCAATAATAATTTTACAAACGGAATAAGCGTAAAATAATGAGAAACCCCTATTCTATACTACTTATATACTATAATCCATACTTAATATTATAAATGAGAAAGTTTACCGACCGCCCCGTTGGTCGAGTGGTTAGCGACCCTGACTACGCAATCAACGGGACTCGGGTTCGACCCCGACGGGGACAAGCATTTGTGTGATGAGCATAAATGTTTGTATTTTCGGGTTTGGGTGTTTATTAAATTCGAGTATATTCTAATATTTATACATGTATTTCTATGTATTAGTATCGTTGACTAACACCCATAACACAAGCAAATAATTTGCTTACTTTGGAGTTAGATCAGTAAGTGTAATTTGTCCCGTGAATATTTATTATTTATTATCCATACTAATATTATAAATGCGAAAGTCTGTCTGTCTGTCTGTCTGTCTGTCTGTTACGCTTTCACGGCTAAATCGCTGAACCGATTTTCATGAAATTTGGTACGGAAGTGGTAAAAGAGCCGGGGTCAAACATAGGCTAATTTTTTTTAAAAAATTAACCTTTAAAAGGTTGAAATAGGGGATGAAATTTGTATGAAAAGCTATCTGGACGACATATTAATCTACTCGCGTGCGAAACTTCGCGGGTCAGCTGATTATTTATAACGTAACTCTGTCTCTTCTTCACGCCTAAACCACTGAACCGATTTGAATGAAATTTGGTACAAAAATAGTTTGAGACCCGAGAAAAGATATGGGACAGTTTTTATCCCAGAAATCCAATGGGAACGGAAGCTATACTGGTATAACCGTGGAGCGATCTATCTTTCAAACTACGGTAACAAGGAGTAACAGTCTGCTTTTATTTTAGAAATTTCCCAAGTTGATTCGGTTCTCCTTTGAAGAATAAATATTTTCACGGGACAAATAAAAAATATGATCTAACCCCAAAGTAAGCAAATTATTTGCTTGTTATGGGTGTTAGTCAACGATACTAATACATACAAATACATATATAAATACTTTTACATACATAATAAACACGCAAACACGGAAATACAAATATTTATGCTCATCACACAAATGTTTGCCCCCATCGGGGATCAAACCCCAGCCCCGTCGAATGCGTAGTCAGGGTCGCTAACCACTCGACCAACGGGGTGGTCAAGAATAGGTATACCAAATTCCATTCTGTCAGGCAATTCGTGAAAGCGAAACATTAGCTATGCGTATGACTACCATCGTTACAACTAGATCTCCTCCCATCAAGAGAGTCTGTTTGTTTGCTATTCTACGACATAAAAAGTCGTATTCATAATAAACACAAGAGAAAAGTAAATTTACTACTAAGCATACCAAATGTGGAACATTTCCCATTCAAGTCATGCTTTAAATAGATTTCCTTTAAACGTAGTGCAATTACGGATACTTACTGAGTACAGCTTTCCAGAACCTAATTAAGTCGGAATAGCTTCATAATCCGTGTGAAACTAGTAGATTGCAGTTATCAGATACTTTGCATACTGTTTATTAGATCAGAAAACTTTATAAGCATGCCATTTTTAATATATTTATATTTATCCTGTATTGTTGTGAGCCGGTTTTGAAAAATAGACCAGCTGCATTATTACTATTATATATTTTATTACTAACTAGCTATTATTCGCGACTTTGTTTGCGTGTTCAAAATCATTACTTTCTTTTGATTACTTGGGTAAAAAATAGCCCGTGGCCTGCCCTATAAACCCCTCTATTTTCAGTGAAAGTGTCATCAAAATAAGTCCAGCTGTTCCAGAGATTACCCTGTACAAACAGAATGATAGCCAGGCAGACCAGAGACTAGAAATGGTTGTTTAGGTGTTAGTATTGTAAAAATGCACATGAATTAATTGTGCACATGTATTGCACATGAAAAAAACTAGTTCTTTTATAATCTTAGAGAGACACTTCAATTTTATTTACAACTAGCTGTTGCCCGCGACTTCGTTCGCGCGAACTTCGTTTACTCCGCACAGCTCCTCCCTCATAAGTAATAGCGATATGTAGCCTATATGTTGACCCGACCTGTTAATAATATTCATGCAAAATTTTAAGTAAATCCGTGCAGTACTTTTTGAGTTTACTCCGGACATACATACAGACAAACAGACAAACAGACAAACAGATAAACAGACAAACAGATAAACAGACAAAAATTCTAAAAACTATATTTTTGGCTTCGATATCGATTGTAGATCACGCCACATGTATTCTTTTAAAAAAATATTCAATGTACAGTTTTGACTATTCTACGATTTTATTATATGTATAGATACTTATGTAGATATAATTAATTTTAACTGCATATTTTCCCCGATTTGATCCGGATGATATGGTCGGGAGTTACCACTCTCGTATTTCGGTATTGAAGGTAATGTAACCTTTAAACTTTTATGCATTTCGCCACACATATAGCAACGTATCATTAACATCTTTGGCGTCTTTAGGCGATGGTTTTCTCTTTCCATCAAGGGAGCCAACTGCTTAATTGCTGTCTTATCACAAACAGATTGATAGGTTGCAATAACTTTAAAAATCCGGGCACGTGCGAGTTACATTGACATACCGAGGGTTCTGTATCAACTTGTAAGTAACCTTAGCTACACATAAATTTCATAATTCTAGGTCAATATGAAGTACCCTATAGGTTTTGATTCTCTTGTTAAATTGCAAAATATGCGACAGAAACGTTATCAGACATTTGTCGTCGTGTGTGTGTATGTGTGTGGTCGTGCTTTATTTGTGTCTAGCTGTGCTCGCGACTTCGTCCGTGTGAAATAAATCTAAAATAAAAGTTGCCTAAGATACTCCTTATTACATCAGCTATCTGCCAGTGAAATTCCCGTCGAAATCGGTCCAACCGTTCCAGAGATTAGCCGGAACAAACAGACAGACAGACAGACAAAAATTGTAAAAAATGTTATTACCAAAATATGGACCGTGTACACATTTATATGCATTCAGTAAAAAGCGATTATTTTAGTATTACAAACAGACACCCCAATTTTTTTATTTGTATAGAAGATGTAACTAAAAATTTACGGTTATAGAATTTTTCCCTTTACATGTGTTGTAAAATATTGCTTCTTACCAAATTTCATGATTCTAAATCAACGGGAAATACTCTCTAAGTTTTGATTCCCTTTTGAAATCGCAAAAAACCAATCAAAAATCGCAAAAACAATAAGTGATCATATCTTTCGATCGCGTTAACATACAAGTTCAATTTTTTCACAGCTAAGACGGATTGTAAACTCGAATATTTGGTATAAATTTCACCTTTACGCCTTCCTGCAAAACAGGTCTTGACAGACAGACAGACATACAACGAAGCTATGTTATAAGGTTCCGTTTTTCCTTGTGAGGTTGGGTATTTCCTAAAAAATATTTTATACATTAAGATAGCAAACAAGCAGACGGGTCTCCTGATGGAAAGACTCAACCATCGCCTATAGACACCAAAGATGTTAATGGTGCGTTGCTATTTTGTGGCGTGTCTAATGCCATATGCATAACTTTACCGGCTACCTTCCGGCAAACCGGAACACGACGGTGACTAGTAATGACGCTATTGCGACAGAAATACTTAAGGCGGTGGTACCAGAACCAGACCCGGGCGAGACAATTCAGAACTCTACCACCTAGTAGCCACGAAGTTAGTGACTCGCATAGCCAATCGGTCGCCTTTTACGACCTGCCTGGCAGCACGGCAGTTGGTCTATTCTACAAAGGAGCCCGGCACCAACATGGGGAGTAATTGTCACTAGGACTTAGAACGAACTCATGAATTTCTCACTAGTTGAGACTCACAGCTTCGTCTGCAAGTAAATATATAGATTAACGTGTTGATATATCCCCATTCATTTCATCCCCAGAAGGGTAATTTTCGAAAACAGTTAGCCTAAGTTTAGCTTTAAATCTTCAACTATCTCCATACCAAATTTTATCAAAATCGACTCAGTGATTTAGTCGTGAAAACGTAACGGGCAAGCAGACAAAACAGACAGATATGCAGCCCTCTGCATTATAATAGTTTTTGGTGAATCCCACGGAAACACCTTAAGAACACTTAATTTTTCCGAAAAAATCTATATGCTATTCCAAGTTATCACCTAGATGTGCACCAAGTTTCATCCAAATCGGCTCAGCCCTTTGTGCATGATTGAGTAACAAACATCCACCCATCCATCAATCCAAACGTCCAAACTTTTGCATTTATAATATTAATAGTTTATATCTATACAAATTTATATATTTTATACAAATAAATAAAATTTGAGTGTCTGTTTGTAACTTCGATTAGAAATGTTTCTGATCGAAGGTTTGTAATATGAAAACAACCGCTTTTTAATTATGGATGTATAATGGATGGAGGATGTATATGGAGGACGGTATATATATATATATATATATATATATATATATATATATATATATATATATATATATATATATATATATATATATATATATATATATATATATATATATATACAATTTTTGTCTGTCTGTCTGTTTGTTCCGGCTAATCTTTGAAACGGCTATGTAATAAGGAGTAACTAGGCTATTTTTAATTTTTTTCCAGCTAGTAGATTAATATAGATAATAAATAATATATTCGCTGGATAGTAGTAGGATAGGATTAGTATGGATTTAAATTATATATAAAATTACCGTTTGGTTGTTTGTTCGTAATTTATAGTTATGACTAATTGTTATTTAAGTTTTTACGATCTACAACAGAGCTGTCCACATACGGTCGGCGAGTTGCGTGCGGCCCACGGCTTGTAATTGTGCGGCCCGCGAAGTCTTTTTAATCCACCGCAACATACTTAAACAGTCTTTTTCGTGCGCGTTAGGTGTTAGAAATATCACTACAAGATAAGCTCGCGTTTTACACTATTATGTTTTATTTAATATGTTTATTTATGTGTTTTCCTATTTGAAAAGTGAGTTGCCTTTGCGGTCCTCCAATCTTTGGTAATTCATGTAAGCCCGGGATGGTATCTGGCTTGGACAGCTCTGATCTAAAAGATCTTGATAGCAGCCCAGACTCTAGATGTACTGTGTTATCACCCCTGGGCCTCAGAGAACCTGTTGATTCCGGTTTATATTGACAAAAAGCGATATTTAAGAAAGAATAAAATTATATTCGACTAGCTAACACCCGCCCGCTTGGCTTTGCGTAAATTATAATTTTTTTTTGTTGAATCCTGGGGGTTCACCTAATTTTCCGGGATACAAAGTAGCGTATATGCTATTCCAGGTTATCATCTACCTGTGTGCTAAATTTTATTCAACTCTGTTCAGTAGTTTTTGCGTGATTGAGTAACAAACATCCATCCATCCATCCAAACATCCAAACTTTCGCCTTGATTTCTGTGGCTTTTATAATATTAAATATTAATTTTCGGAGCCGCGCCTTTGCCCTCAAGAAGAATAATTTGTCATCAATATAATCTTTCATACACACTTTTATCATCGCCTCTGTGGTTTAGTGGTCCGTTGTCGGTATTGACCACATGAGGTCTCGGGTTCAATTACCGGGTCGGGTAAATCAAATGTGTTTTTTATTATTATTGGATAAGTGGATTCGATAAGCTTGCAACTTGCTTGGGTGAGTGCACTTATACTTCTGCTTACCTCTTCGAATGTACGGGCATGAAGATACAAACTTTCATCGTCTGATGCATTACGTAGGGATTAGTTTAATAAAAAAGTAATTTATGTTTGATAATAGTCTTCAGCAGATAGCTTGGCTGCCTTGCCAAATTTTATCATAATCAATTTTGCTGTTTAGCTGTAAAAGCGTAAAGCGTGGAAGGACATGCCCGCGAGCAAGCCCACAGACATGTCCGCCGGACTTTGCTACTATAGGTCCGTGCAAATGTCTGTCAAATGTATCACCGAAGCGGGCCGTCCAGCCTATAGAGCAAAGCCCATCGCCTTTCGCAAAGGCTTTGCCGCGGGCTTGCCTGCGGGCTTGTCCGTCTTGTGCAGGACTTCCCAACCAAGGAGGCACGCCCCTCTAGGTAGGTGCAGAGACATGTTTGGGTCGTCGTACGTAATATGTAAGATTACATTTCCAAAAAAAATTAACGAGTTTTTATTTACCAATAAGGAATGTTAGGGGGCATGAAAATATTATTTATGGCTCGGGGAGATTCAGCAAAATAAAGGCTGGGAAAGCCTGGCCTAGTGAATTCCCCGCTTAACAATCAGAAATACATTCGCGTTTATAATACTATTATAGATGTGTGATGCTTATAAGCGATGATTAATTAAACCACGGATTAAAAATAGATTGATTGCTAAAGACTGTACAATGTACGTATTAAAGGACATGATAGTGGTCGTCTGTAACCACTAAAAATATAATAAAGAAAGAATATGGCTGAACTAAGTCTGGACACCGCGGGTAAAATAGGGGTGTTCGGCAAATCGCTATCTGCAAACAATAAATTTTATATTTATATCCGGGTAAGCGTACTAAACATTTTTATAGAATAACTAGGTCAACATTTGAGTATGTATTTTTTTGAAGTTATTCTTTTTTAGCGCGATAGGGGAAAATGATGAGAGTATTTTTTTACGATGCGCGCGTACACCGTCGCGAAAAACCGACATCATGATATTAGCTAGTCAACATTTTAGCTGTTCAAAAAAAGTTAGTCCCTTTTTTAATTATATACCTAACTACAAATAATTTTATTCTTTTACTAGCTGTTGCCCGCGACTTCGTTCGCGCGGACTTCGTTTACTCCGCACAGCTGCTCCCCCGTAGATGATAGCGTGATAATTTGTAGCCTATATGTTGACCCGACCTGTTAGTAATATTCATGCAAAATTTGAAGTAAATCCATGCAGTACTTTTTGAGTTTACCCCGGACATTTACATTGACTTTCCTACGATTTTATTATATGTATAGATATAGATAATATTTAAATAAAATTTCTTTAACTATATAATGCGTTATAATAAAACTTTTTTTCAATGTATTAAATATATATTTTTTCTATTGTTAGTGTTGATTTCTCTAAAAACATATGATAATAAAAGGAAAATTTTTAGGAAGATTTTTGTCTACGCCAAGGACGTATAACTTCTTACGTGCATACATAAGTACAAAAATACGTTCTTTTACATATTCGATTTCAGAATCGAGCACTGAACTTCCTCATTCAATTTTTACTTATTTACAGTCTTTTATCAGTCAACCCGTACATTTCCAGAGCAGGCGGAACTCCCTAGCAGCCGGTTTGCGATCCTACAATGTAAAAAAATAGGTACACGAAAATTGCCGAAGTGCATAAATAAAATCGTAGTACCGTAATAAATGTCTACTTTAAGTTTTACCAGCAGGTTTTTATCGGATCACATTCGTTTGAACAGATCAAATCTTAATCTACCACAACTTTATGTTGACGTTAATTCAATCTAAAGTAATTCCATCTTGATTGACGTTTCTGTTAATCATGCCTTGAGTTTGTGCCGCGGCTTAACCGCATTATTATTAACGTGTTTTGACAGTTGTGACAAATTCAAGTTCAGTCATGGGTTCAAATTTTGACTACTATACAAATATAGATTGACAGATGAAAAAAATAAGTAGATAATTTATTAGTTCACTTGACAATGGCAGAATTGGCTGATAAATGCCACTCGCATTTAAAAGAAGAAGTAGAAGTGACCAAATATTTCCTCACTCTCAATTAGATGACATACATTTTTATTTTATACGATAGAAAAAAACACATGGTTCCGCCAGGCAGGTCGTAAAAGGCAACCGATTGGCTATCGAGTCACTACCATCGTGGCTACTAGGTGGTAGAGTTCTGCATTGTCTCACCCGGGTCTGGTACCACCGCCTTACCTATTCCTGCCGCAATAGCGTCAGTGCTTGTCGCTGCCGTGTTCCGATTTGGAGGGTAAGGTAGCCGGTAAACTTATGAATGTAGCATTAGACCTCGCCACAAGATAGCAACGCACCATTAACATCTTTGGTGTCTTTAGGCGATGGTTGACTCTTTCCACCAGGAGACCCATCTGCTTGTTTGCTATCTGATGATATAAAAAAAAAATTGCATACAGAAACCAAAGATATTAATGGTGCGTTAACTTGCGTGTAGAGAATTTAAAATCCCACATGCATAGATTTCCCGGCTATCGTGCTCTCCTAACCGGAACATTACATGACAGATCCCTATACAAAATTGACGAAGGACAATTAACATCTTTGATACCTTGAGGTCATGGTTATAGCTCTATATCTTCAAGCCATCTGCTTGTTTGCAATAAAAAAAATACTGTAAATCGCTTGACTGCCCTGAAAGCCGTCCCTGAAACCTCCCGCTAAATTAAAATATTTTAATCTCAAAGAAGCAAAAAACAAGCATAAATACCAATCACATATTTTTGACCAGAGTTAAAAAAGCTAAAGTTTTTGAACATGATAGTATTTTAATTTTTGAAACTGTATATTTTTAAAAAATAAACAACTTGAACTCTTAAATATCATTAACCAAAATTTTTGAGCTCTAAAATGTTTTATTATCTACAATATCGATATGTAAAAAAATTCAAAGAAATGTTAAAAAAACTTTTTTCAAAACATTTCGCCATTGAAAAATGCCGAACGAATCAACCGATTTTAATCCGATTCATGGTATTTGACATCGTTTTTTAAGTAAAAGGGGTGGTTAGATTTCGAAATCAATCGGCACATTAGTCTGAAAGTTATTTTTAAAAAATTTTGTAAGTTTGCTATAATCATAATTTTAATATTTGAATAAATAATAAATAAATATTCACGGGACAAATTACACTGACTGATTTAACCCCAAAGTAAGCAAATTTTTTGCTTGTGTTATGGGTATTAGTCGACGAAACTAATACATAGAAATACATGTATAAATACTGGAATAGATTTAATAAACACTCAAACGCGGAAATACAAACATTTATGCTCATGGCACAAATACTCGTCCCCGTCGGGGATCGAACCCAAGCCCTGTCGATTGCGTAGTCAGGGTAACTTTTAAAAACTTGATTCGCTTTTGATTTTCGAGACGGCATTCGACATAGTGTTGAACTTTTAAATACTGAAATACTGTAGAAGGTCAAAAATTATTTATTTATTTTTTATTTATTTATTTATTTGCATTCCACAGTGTTTACAAAATGTTACATTAAAATAAAGCTTAGATCATCGTGGACCCTGTCGGGTATAGCAATGGCAAGGTAGAAAAGAGGAATATACTTATATATCTTATTTAATTATCATTATAATAAATGTAATTATTTATAAGAAATGTTTAATTAGAATTGAATTAGATTTATTATTCACATTTATAATTTTATATAAATTTATCACTCAAATATTCATTTATGTCATAATAGCATTTATTTATTAATAGATTTTTTAATTTTATTACAAATTGATTAAATTTCGATTCATTTTTTATTAGTTCGGGTAATTTATTATAAATTTTTATTGACATTACATAAGTACTCGAAGTGTAGAGTTTTAAACGGGAAGTTGGCAAATTTAATCTATTTTTATGTCGTAATTTTTTGTCTGACTGTTTGTCTACTCTTTTTGTGTACCAATCCTGGTGGTTTCGTACAAACTAACACATTTCTAAAATGTAAATACATGGTAGCGTCAGTATTTTGTGTTGTCGGAAATAAGACTTACAACTAACGGTGTGGTCTTTATTTGCTAAAACTCTAATTAGTTTTTTTTGAAGAGTGAAAAGTGTTGTCACATTTGTGCTGTTACCCCATAGTATAATTCCGTAACTGAGCCACGCATATGCATATGCGTAATAAGTAGTAAGGGCAGTTTGGAAATCAGTGGTTTTTTTAATTTCTCGTAAAGCATACATGAATTTTGATAATTTTGATTTGATTATATTTATATGTGATTTCCAGTTTATATTTGTGTCTATCGATAAACTTAGAAGCGTAAATTCTGTAACATGTTCTATTTTAGATCCCTGGTATGTTAGATTTATTGCTAATGGGGATTTTTGGTGAGGGTGAAAGGACATTATTTTGGTTTTTGACCAATTTATTTCCAAGTTATGATCTGTCACCCAATTAACAATTTTGTCAAATATTTTGACGAGATTTTCCTTTGGGTCAGTATTGGTTGACAAATGTCCAAATTATGTAGACAAAACCCATTTTGTTAATCTTTCATCCTCAATAACTCCCGAACGGATTAACCAATTTGCGTCATTGGTCTCAATTTTGTAAGAAAAAGAGCTGATTAGATATTGTACCTACTCAATCGGTACATTCATCTGGACGTTATTAAAAAAATCACCTAGTGTTTTTTAAGGTTTTTACAAGTTTTTTTAAGGTTTTCCCCGTGATAGTTCCGGGCTCCTTTGAAGAACAGAGCAACTGTAAAAGACGACCAATTGGCTATGCAGGTCACTACCATCGTGACTACTAGATGGTAGACAATGCAGAACTCTAGTTTTGCATTGTCTACGACCGATTGGCTATCGAGTTACTACCATCGTGGCTACTAGGTGGTAGAGTTCTGCATTGTCTCGCCCGGGTCTGGTACCACCGCCTTACCTATTCCTGCCGCAATAGGGTCAGTACTTGTTACTGTCATGTTCCGGTTTGGAGGGTAAGGTAGCCGGTAAACTTATGCTGTGGCATTAGACCTCGCAACAAGATAGCTACGCACCATTAACATCTTTGGTGTCTATAGGCGATGGTTGAATCTTATCATTAAAAGACCCATCGGCTTGTTTGCTATCTTATAATATTAAAAAAGACAAACTTCCTACAATCGTGCAAAATCAAGGGGAACTCAAAAAACTATATTCAACTGTATATCATAGATATGTGAAATAAAGCAGTTTACAATTTGATTTTCTTTCAATCAATAATTAAATTTGTTCAAACACTAAAAAATACATTTGTGGCGCCTTATTTTCTCACCTTTTAAACCGTCCCTAGACTTCAACAATTAATTCAAAATCAAAATTAGCCAAACTGGTGCGGCCGTTCTCGAATTTTAGCGAGACGAACGAACAGCAATTGATTTTTATATATATAGATGTAAGAAAAGAGGAGTATTTAAATATAAACTAGCTGCAGTGTGCAGCCCGCTGCATTATACATTTTTTGGGGGAATCCCTTGTGCTATTCCGGGTCATCATTTACCCTTGCGCTAAATTTCATCCAAATCCGTTCAGTCGTTTTTGCGTGATTGAGTAAGAAACATCCATGCATCCACCATGTAAACTTTCGCATTTATAATATTAATGTAGGTAGTCGAAAGTGTCGAAACTTACAAGACGCGAGTTTGTATAGCATTGCAATCTTGGTATCCTCTTAAGGTTTTTTTTTTATTTTTTGTAAAGGTACTGATCGACGGGGGAGCCTATACCGCGGCTTTTTTGGTCTAAGAGCCCTCGACACAATACTTATGGCCGATAGATCAGGAACTTTAAGGTCCTGATCGACGAGCGACCCTATACCGCGGACTTATGGCTCGTAGGTAAAGTTCACCCGTATACCATCACAATACCGTGGTTTTATGTAGTGCAATTGGCCATATATTGTGTCGAGGGCTCTTAAACCATTAAGACCGCGGTATAGGCTTGCCCGTCGATCAGCACCTTTACAAAAGAAAAACAAAAAAATTACATCCATTTAATCCGTAAGTGGCATAAAAGATGTTGCTTTGTTTTTTATTTTCATCAATGAACTTTTAAAATCAAACAATTTTATGACAATTACAAAATCTATGTTGTCGATGTATTACGAATGTGAATGGTTAAAAAATGAATGTAATATGTACTAATTGTCCGAATTCAATTTACTATAAAGTTTATTGTTTTTTTTTTCGTAAATTACCTATAGCATTTATAAAAGTGTCCTTCATACAATTTACATTTCCAAAGAAAAACGTAAAATAATAACTATTTAATACGATGCGTTAGATTCTAGGCGAACTTTGTATGAACCAGCATTATTCTCTTTGTTTTCTTTTTCATTTCTAATTCTCGTCTAATTTGCTTAAGTAATTAGGAAGTAATTTACAAACAAGCTATCACAATAACAGCAAAACATAGGGTAGGTAATTGGCACCTCAAAAATTACTGTTTCTGAAACAGAAAAATAAATTTTACGATAGCTCAAATCAAACCATTTTCATTTTTTTCTGACCCGGGGATCGAACTTTTGGCTTTATAATTAGAGCTGAATAGGCTAACCAGATTTCAACTTAATTCAATAATTTTCCAAAAAGGTATAAATTTTTAGAAAAAATGGATATCCATTTTTAGTAGAAGTGTATGCCTTTTACTTGCCTTCATTCTGTAATTAAAGCAGCAGTCATACTTTTCTAGGTGCTTTAAGTTAAAGTTGTTTTTTTTTACACTATGTAACAAAAAAAACCCAACTACAAGGCCTCTGGATCCCATCAGATGCACCTCCTGCTCCTTTGCTTCTTTTAAAAGAAAAAAACAAAACTAGTCATAAATTTCTACTTACAGTGGATTCGATCATTGTACAACAATAGCAAAAATTTAACAAAAATAAATTTATAGCTAAAACTAGGAGTGGCAATGACTTCGTCCGCGTAGAAAAATTATAAAATTAAAGTAGTCTAAGTTACTCCTTATTATATCAGCCTATGTACCGTGTTTACATCCATATGCATTTAGTATTAAGCATTTAGTATTAATCGGTTATTATTATATAAACAGAAACTCCAATTTTACAGATATTTGTGTAGATTTTTTTGTTACTCAATACTACAGAAGCAACAGCATCATAGATTTCTACGTAAATTGATTTTTTTAATTCTGCAACAAAACAACAGTCATAAATTTCTATTTAGTCGAATTTTTTCATTGTGACCAAATTGAAACAGGTCATTTTAATAAAGGTGTCTTATTACTTGATACTGTCTGTATTAGAAGATAGCATTTTTGCACAGCTGCAATCCTCAAACGCAGGTGCACATTTTCTCTGACGAAAAAATTAAAGCCAAATTTTGTACGATCAAGTTTAGTTCTTATATTGTTATTAAACGATTACAAATATTGGCTTTTAAAAGACTCTACATATCTAAGGAGGAATTTTAGTATTCAATTCTGATACCGAATATGTTGAAAAGATAAGTATTTAAATTTTGACCTAATTGTACAATAAAAATATTAACGGGCATCCGTGCATAGATATCGAAGTTCATTGTTTACTAACAGCGATTTGCAGCCGCGGCACGTGTTACTCAAAGCGCGCGCCTGTTGCTCAAATGGTGAAATTATTTTTTGAATATTGTTACAAATATTTTATTAAGGTTTACTCTTTCTTTTTTTTATTACATTTCTATTATATTTTTATTGCTTACATCAACAAACTATACTAGACTAATAAATGTTTGATTTCTTGCAGCACATTTTTTCTGTCGCTAGACCAATGCATTATAGTCTGTCTAATATCCAAAAAGCAAAGAAAGAAGCAAATAACAAAGTCTACGTTTATTCTTATTCTGTAGCCCCACCATTATTAATGTTCCCCACATAGTCTATAAGGAACTCTAAAATAAATTATGTCTTCTAATCACTTTAAACAACTTTTAAATATTTACATATGTATGCACAACTGTACATTATAATGCTCGCGATTGGCAGAATGGCTAAGCGCTAAACGTATAGCAGGCAACCGTACAATTTCACAATTTGTCCGCGCGCGCTTTTTGCGCGCCCCGGTAATTGGCGCTCACCTGCGCTCGCTCAACTCGCCGGCATAGCGCGCCAAATATGGCAACCGGCCGCTCGGACATTTCGCTTTTTAGGACTATCTGACAAATGTGTAATTATTTATTAAATATTGTCCTTCATGACCAATTCAGGCACAATTCGCATTCCAAAGACAAACTTTTTCATGGCGTCGGTCAAAATATGTATTGAGGCTTATATCGATATGTCATATTAAAATATTTAATTAAAATACTTAACAATTAATTAACCAATTACCGTTGCAATTTTAAACTTTAAATGTATTCATGGGAAAATATATTTTCTCGTAGTTCAATAGATGCTTTTTTATCAATTGCTGGTTCTTGAAAAGGGATGATGACATCCCTTATTAGAAGTAATGTTGTAGTTTGTGATGTTAATTAGGTTTTTGTATCACTATTTGCAACTTTAATAACATTACAATGCTGTATTAGGGAAACTACGGTATCGGCGGATAAGAGTAAAAACCGGTCAAGTGTGAGTCGGACTTGCACAAAAAAATTCGTACCACCAAGCGGTAAAAACTATGCTTACCTGTATCTGGATCCTTGAGGGGTCTATCTTTCCTACTATTTGTTGTAAAGGCGGCCACAGCAAAGCGCATTCTGTAAAAGTTGCAGATAAAGCCATGCGACAGACAGGCAGTAGATATGAATAGGGTTCCGTTTGTAATTTTTTGAGCATTGGAACCTGTTAGCAACTGCGCTTATCAACAAGACTAGCCGGCCAGGTGTGGCGCACCTGTGTGATTTATGCACCTGTTATTGTGAGATAACAATGTTATTGTTAATAATAATGATTAAGTACATATCAATCAGATGAAAAATGAAAATGAAAAATGAAAATAAAAAAATATTTATTTGCAAGAATATGGGTGTCACAGGTTATAAAAATTAATTAATTTACCAACATATTCTTCCATGATATGGTGTGCAAACATTTAAATTTCGGTCGATTTATTTATAATTACTACCGGATCGGGACACGGCCACACACTGAGAAAATCCGGCGGAAGAAAATCAGTGGCTTTTTTTATTTCATGTATTACAATTACTTATGTATTACAATATTCACAAGTATTATTTCGCAACAAAAAGTTATTTTTCCCATTCACAAAATATCGTGTTCAATCCAAATTTTTACAATTTACAAAGAAATTTTACCATTTACAAATTTATTACTAAATTTTTATTACATTTAAATTTTAAGGTAAGTTGTATACTATATACATATTTCTATTTATTATTAACATTTAATCTTATCTGCTAAAAATTCTCTAATATCGTAGTATGTATTATTTAACAGTAAATCGGACAATTTTTTGCAAAATTTATTTATAGGTAATAGGTATATATAGGTAATATAGGTAATAGGATAGGTAATTTTAGATTATCAGGAAGATGATTGTATATGTTAATTGCCATACAATATGCGTTTTTTTATAAATATTTAGTCTTTGGCTTGGGATATGTAGCTTCTCACTGTTTCTAAAATATAAGTTCCCTAATACTTCAGCATTTGTTTTAAACAAATGTTGATGTTTTTTTACAAATACGCATACCGACAGTATGTAAAGACAAATTAAAGGTAGTATTTTAAGAGTTTTAAATAGGGGTTTACAAGAGTGTAATTAATTAACATTACATATTGCACATATACATTTCTTTTGAATTCTGAAAATTCTAATTAAATCAACTGAGTTTACCCAATAGAGATTTCATATTGCAATACAGATGAGACATATCCGTGAAATGCTAAAAAGGCAGCACTTAAATTGGCTACTTCTCTTATTCTTCTCAAAACATAGACAAATCTATCAATTTTTTTGCATAAAGAATCAATGTGCGCTTTCCAATTGCAATGGTTGTCAATAAATATTCCTAGAAATTTAGTGTATTCAGTATTTTTCTATAATTATACTGTTAAATAATATATTTGATTTTTGTTAGAATTACAATGATTGATGAGAAGATTTTTTTTTAGACAGTTTTAGATTCATTGTAATTCTATAGCTTGTTCAGGGCGTTACTCTGCTCAAAAATTATATCGTGCGTGTGCGATTGAAGTGTTTTATTCGGCCAAACCGCTTCTCGGTTATAGACCCTAAAAACTGGCGCGGTCATTGCTAGACTCACGAAATATTGTATATAAATATATATACAGGTATAAATGTGACATGACAAAAGCAGATTGATGAGATCAGCTTCAAAGTGCTACAAAAATATAGCGCAGCCGAAATTATCAAATTAATTTAATCAATATTAATATTATAAATGCAAAAGTTTGGATGTTTGGATAGATGGATGGATGGATGGATGTTTGTTACCCAATCACACAAAAACTACTGAACGAATTTGAATGATATTTAGCACACAGATATATGATGACCTGGAATAGCACATAGGCTACTTTTTATTCCGGAAAAATTATATGATTCCGCGAGATTCGCCAAAACTTTTGCAAAAATTCAGCGGGCTGCACGCGGCAGCGTATAATAAACCCATTTTAGAATTCAACGGACACTTAAATAGCAAGTCCATTTTTAAAAGGAACATTCTTGTAAAATCATGAAACTTATCAAATTTGTACGCATATTTTTATTTTTAAACCAAGCAAAGATTTTCTTTTCTGCCAAAAATCAAACAAGTTAGAAAAATGTCAGATAGGTAAGACGAAAAATGTTAAATAAACTATTGTATAAAATACTTACAACGAAAAGTAAAGTATTTTAGTTGAAACTTACAACATAGAAGGCTGTATGAACAAGCTATTCTTAGTACGAGTATTTGTATTATATTATATATATAGTATTTAATCTGTTAACGAGTGACAATAAATATTTTGCTTTATTATTGTAAACAAACGGTAAACAAACGGTGTTCACCTTTTGACTTTTGAGTGGCTGAAATCAAATATGAAAATCTAGCATTTAATGTTCTGGAATAGTAAATTTTAAATCAAATTTTAATTTTTAAATCTATCTAATTTTTGGCAATGTTTGTCTAGGCAATGTTTCTATGTGACCGAGCTTTATTCCCTTTTTTTTAAAACGTGGTTTTATATATTTAATGTATTCAAATACGAATCATAATAAGATTTTAATGATATTTGCAAATTAATAAGGACTAGTTTAGTCATTTTATGGCGATCTGAAAAATGTAGGTACTTTGACTGCCTCGTGATCTAAGGGTTAACCGATTTGGCGCAAAATTTTGAGGTCCCTGGTTCGATTCTTAGGTCGGCGAATGAATTATTGAGGTTTTTCTCCACCCGCTTTTTGTCACCGCCATTAGCCCCCTGAGGGGTTGAATTTTCTTCAGAGTTAATCTCTACGTCGTAAAAAAAACGACTGTCCCATTTTCACTTTTCTGTCACAGTATTTTCGGCTGTGCGTTGATAAGTTAAAATATGGTTATCTCTTAGATATATTATAGGTAAATTCACCGGCTATCCATTATCCAACATGCTGAAACACAACAGTGTAAAGCACTGATGTTCAATCAACTCGTCAGAGAACTCTACTGCCTAGTAAATTGTCTAATACTAACTTTTTCCCGCGACTGTCTACGTGACTGACACACGTTACTTTTTTTTATCCAGTCGGGTAAAGAAGTCCATAGGTGATTTACATAGTAATAATGTACCTTTCTATTGGTGAGAGAATTTTTAAAATCGTTACAGTAGTTATGAATTTATCCACTGCAAATAAGATAGATCTTATGTCTTTATAATTTTAAAATATACCTACTCATAATTTCAATTACTAAATATAAAATCGTATTATAAATAGACACCTATATTTTAGAACCGTATGTAAATAATATAAAAAATATAAAAGATAACCTACATAACTAATATATTACTGCATTTAGTTAAACCAAATACCGTGAAGCGATAAAATCCTTTTCTACGATCGTGTGTAAAAATGTAACATCTCTTTCATCTGGCAATAATTTTCATACGTTAGAAAGAGAGCGCTAGTTTTTGCACGATTATCTTGAACACAAGATTGTGCAATCAGCAAGTCAGGTTTTTATTGAAGCCTGCCATTATTATAAGGTATAACATAAATGGATAACGTAACTATGGTCATGGTTGCCATAATAGTTGGGTACTACAGGACGCATGCGCGGATCGAGGAGGTGGGTTATGACCAATTACTGTATTTAATTATAGTGCGTCGTCTAACACCATTATGGCTTTGAAACTACCATCGCATCGTGGCTACTAAGTACCACCTTAACTATTCATGCCGTAATAAAGTCAATGCTTGTCACTGTAGTGTGCCGGTTAGGAGGGTAAGGCATCCGGTAAATTTATGCACATGGCCCTTAAGCCTCGCAACAAGGATAGCATCGCACCATTAACATCTTTGGTATCTATAGGCGATGGTTGTCTAGTATCAACAGAGCTGTCTGCTTGTTTGCTATGTTATGATATAAGTATTAATAGATTATTATCTATGTCTGCGTTTTTGCTAGATAGCTCATGAGAGACTAACAAAGGCTAAGCGTTTTTACTGTTGTGACTTTAAGTTGGTGGGTTATTGAAAGTCTAGCGATATAAGAGTGGTGGAACTAACTCCGTTTGTAATATTTCAAGCTTTTTCCATTACAACTATATTCAAAAACGAGCAGATGGCTCTCCTGATAGAAAGAGACGACCATAGATTATAGCCACTAAAGATGTTATTGTAGATTTCTATCCGTGTGGCGGATGTAAACTTATTTATATATGTATGTAAATAAGTTTATAGTAAGCCACTACCATCGTGACTACTTGGTGGTAAACTTCTGTATTGTCTCGCCCGGGTCAAGTACCACCACCTTACCTAATCCTGCCGCAAAATAGCGTCAGTGCTTATCACTATCGTGTTCCTGTTTTGAAGGTAAGGTAGCCGGTAAACTTATGCATGTGGCTTTAGACCTCGCCACAGGATAGCAACGCACCATTAACGCCTTTGGTGTCTATAAGCGATGGTTGACTCTTTCCATCAGGAGACCCATCTGCTTGTTTGCTATCTTATAATATAAAAAAATGCAGGTATATTGTATATTACTAAGGTTTACCAGCTACGTTACCCTCTAATTCAGAACACGATAGTGATAAGTATTGACGTTGTTGTGACAGAATTAGTTGTCCTTCAGTTATTTATAGTTTTCTAATTATAATGAAATTTCATACGAGATAGTTATATTTTATATCTATTTATTTTTGAGCTGTCAATTTTATACCTATA